>JAZKJV010002463.1:0-600000 GCA_037367405.1 Ottelia alismoides | reverse complement strand
GAGGTCCACGCCTGCTCGATCTGGATGCCGATCTGGATGCTGTACGGAGGGGAGTGTTTCGCCGCTTGATGGATTTAGCCGCCAGTATTCACCGCCTGGAAAGAGGGCTCCGCCAGGATTATGGGATCGGCATGTAGGGCTTCTCGACGGGAGGAAGGCTTCGCGCGGGCTGGTGCTGTTCCTGGGAATTGCGAAGCCTCCTGATGCGAAGCGTGGGCTGAGAAGCGATGGGGTTCTTCGCCTGGGGCCATGATAGGGAGATGCGGTGCGTGGCGGAGGGAGCGCCTGTGGTTGCGCGATGCCACCAGCGGCTGGAGGAAACGCGCCCGAAGTGCTGGATGCGCCCCCTGTTCGTCGTACTTGCAGATGACGAGATCTGAAACTTGCTAAGATGCTGATGACGAACTTCAAGAATTAGGGTTTCGAATCGAAACCCTATAACATAATTTCAAATATAAATCTTCAAGAGCAATCGAGAAGAATCTGATACTCGATTCTCAAATCAAAATATAAAGAACACAAAAAAAAACTCCTCGAGAATCGACCCGCTCTGATACCATGTTAGAAAATCGGAAGCGGGAGCATAAACATGGAAAAGATAAATAAACTATAGAACAAGCGGGATTTTACGTGGAACCCTACTCCGTGAGGAGCGGGATGAAACCACGGGAGAAGCCCTCAAAGGGGCGTGTTATGCATTGCACTTTCTCATCTGTTACAGGAGGCCTGGGGTTCCTTATATAGCTTCCACAGGACCTCCAAGTCCCACCACTAGGCGGTATGGGACTAAACTCAGTGGTGTGGTAAATGGATCTTGGAGGGATCCATTTACCCACCTATTACATAAGTGACGCATGCTCCAAATACTCTAACAGAGACTATACGAAGGGATCTTAGTTTTTTGGATCTAAGCTTAAGATTGAACTAAGAAAGATCTGAATGGAGACAAAGAATCCATGTAGCCGACCCTACTTAATGTGGGAAAAGGCTTTGTTATTGTTGTTAACAAATAAGGATCCAAATCTAACACATGTATATGAGTAAAAGGTCGAACTCATGACGAAGGACCAAGCAATTCATTCGTTGACCACTTTACCACACTCTTATCTCTCAAATACAAATCCTGCCTACAAAATGGGAATCGGAAATATACCCTCATTATTCCTTATTACTCCAACTCATCCCCATGCATATCTCACAACCAAATATGTTCTCGTGAATCATATCCATAATAAAATTGCAATTAGTAAAGAGGGTTTAAAAAAACTCATCCAACCAAAAAATCTAGCTTTCAACCCACATTATTCTTTATAAATAAGAGTTTTTTGTAAACTAGACAGGGGGTTACCTGATCCTAACAAATAAATAGAACGCAGTATATGCAATTCATCCATTAATTTCCAATCAGTCATCAATTTCACCAAGATCTGCTTACCTATAAAATCTACCTAAACAGATAAAAGGTCATCATGAAATAGACATCCAAATTGAGATGATATTATTAGCATAAACAACCTGTTTTGCAACATAAATAATTAGGCACTCCTGAATTATCACTGCAGGTAAAGGTGCCACTTTTGGTTTGTTGTTTTGAAGCCAGCTAAGAACTTTTGATGCAAGAGTACCATTCTTCTGAAAGGAAATGGATTCTGATACCGGGTGATTTTCCTATCCAAGCACATAGTATTAGAGGAAGTAAAAGTGTATTAAAAAATGTCAGAGCCTTCTCCTACTATAAGCAGAGTTGGCTACATGGATTCTTGCTCAAATCCATATTGAAAGATCCAACTATATTTTTACGTTGGCTATCGGCTACCTAACACAACCCCACAAGGGGGGATTTGAACCATGGTCTTTTGGGCGGTATGCACGCTGCACTACCACCAAACCATTGAAGTGGATACAAAAATAAAAATGTATTAATGAGATAAAATTACCTGTTATCACCACCTCAAGACTATATTAGAAAGCAAAATTCTTCATACCTGCAAACGAGGAAGCAAGGTTGGAAACGGATACAAAGCCTTCAGGGATTCTGTGCCATTATGCATCTGAAATTCTCCAAATTGATGTGACTTATAACCAAGGGAAAAGCTTGTACCATTCCGCCTAGGATTTGTGGTTATAGATAACCCACTTGAATTATTGTTGGCATTGGCAATATACTCCCCAAAGATTGCTCCGCGTAACGTATCATCGTTCAAAGGGGGAAGATGCAAATTCCTAGGCAAACTTAAGTTATCCCACAAAGTTGTATTTTCAAATAGAAAATCTCTGCAAACATCAATAGCGGGATGTTCAGGATAAAATGCAGACAAAGTGTTCACTCTATCCTTTCCAAAGGCATCGCTAACAAACCATCTTCTTTGACTGTCTTTCGAAGTATCATGCATTTCAGTAGCAAGAAGAGAACTATTTTTTCCAACTGCGTCATTCATAACAGAAGCTTTAGATATGCAAGGATAACCTCTTTGCCGAATTATTGTATCAACAGCAAACTTAGACCAAATCCCTTTATAAGCAGGCTCACTGTCTCCCTTTCCAAGTTCATGATTCTCATCGTTTAGTTTGCAAGTTATGGGAACTCCTATCGAGGATAAAATTGCATCAGGGAAACACGTGCATATTCGGGTCCGATCTCCAACCAAACCAACCAATGATATCAGGAAAAGTTCCGATAAGCTTAGAATTCTCACATCTGGGCAAAAACTTATTTTTTGAAGTTCACTTGAAGATGTATCTGAAACATCATCGGGGTGATTTTCTCTATTTTCAGAAGCAGTATGATAATAATCTTCAAGGTCATATTCCGCTTCTTGCTTCATATTCTGTGAATTTACAGTGTGTGAATATTGCAGCGTTCTTGAAAGCCCCAGTACAGGATCACTGTCCTCTATAAAGTGTGATGACAAATCATTCCAAACATGTCGAACAAGTTGCAGTGATTTTCCAGCAGAAATAATAGCCCTTGCTATATCCTTAAAGAACAAGGGGCAAAGAACAATATCTTTATCATTATAATCAGCTCCCTTCAATGAACTTAATGATGGTTTCTTGTATTTTTCATTATAATTAGAATTGTCAAAACCCCCTGACCGAAGAAGATATCTTTTTTCCCAGAATTCTGATTGATCAACGGAAATTAGCTCGTTGGAATAAAAAAATAACTGCAAGAAAATTGGAGAAAATGGTAATTACAATAAGGAACAACAAACATCGATGATAGTGGAAATTCCTCACTTACAAAATCGGATATTTATACATATGACCATGTAAAAAATATAATGACACTCTAACTCATATATACTTTAGAATTACATCCTGAACCCCATAGAGTTGCTCATCTTACACATACTCTAATGAAGTATCGAGGAAGAAACTGTATCTCATTACATGGGCACTCAGGCAAGATGATCCATTCAAGGAGCCCAAACCCACTGAGACTGAAGTTCAATTTTATTGTAGAAGACAACCTCACCATGAGGAGAAAGTATCCACTTGATCTTGACACCAAGTACCCTCATCTTTAGGAGAGAGTCTGAGATAGGAGAAAAGAAGAAAAGGTATGAGTGCCATAATACACGCCCCACTCAGATCCTTTATCCTTATCTAAATAGCCTACAAATATGAGGCAGTGCGTTGGACCCCTATTGAGGGTTTCCACCATGATACCCCAGGCAAAGAAACCTGGTTGCCACATTACGCAATCTTCGCCCAAGGGTCCCCAGACTGCAAACCAAGGGATTAACATGGGCGACGAAGGGTTAGTTCCTAAAGGGAGTGACCCGACAAGAAAAAAGAAGCCTTGGTCATTAGGCAAGCATCATTTTTCTCACTTGCAAGCAATGGGCCTATACCCTCGTCCTACAAAAGGAAAAGACAGCAATCATGACATTTTGTACTGATTACACAAGCACAAGGATTAAGAGTAATGAATAATAGTTGCTGATTAAGCTGTGAGCCATCATAGTAATTGTTCCACATTCTCTATGTCCAACATGACCGACCAATGACATAACCATGGAAAACGATTGTTGTCGACTATCAAGCCTCCACTACTTCATGCTCAACACGTGCTATGTCGTTGATTGATTTGCTGTTTTCCACCCACTCAGGGTAATATTGGTCTCTTGACTAGTGCAGCAACACACTATGTAAATCCACTTATATAAGGAGCCCTAGGTAGCATAATAGAATCAAGTCATTCTCCAAAATTCTCCACTTGGTATCGGACACCCTCCACCATCACCACCACAAGAGACCCCACCATCCAGAAGATCCTCTACCAGCCACCACCGAAACCTCCACAACACTCCCTCAGCCTCCACGAGCTCACTACAATGTCTCTCCGATCCCCACGGATATACATCACCTATACATGTTCCACTAGTTCCATCTCGACATCGGCATAATTGTTAATGGAACCTTAATTAAGGTCAGACACATTGTGATATGGTGTAAGTAGCTAGCATCCAATTTTTTATTAACAAGCAGGCCTTAGCACCATAAAAAAATGTCAAATCTGAGGTAAAATCTCACGGATAAGAGAGAGGGAACACACGTCTCCCTTCATTCAGGTCGATCACAACAATGGATGAGACCAATTGTCTCAAATGGTTGAGGATGTTTATGACGATCGTACAAGGGTACGATGTAGAGATATTTATATATTTTCATATTCTCTATGTACCTGTTTTGTTATTTTATTTCTCTGTATCCGCTTTATGTAAATTACCCAAAGGATTCTCCTCTATATAAGAAAGCCTAAGGTTCTCAGAAATAACGACGCACTTATTTCTTCCAACATGATATCAGAGCGGTGGTCCTAGACCGAAGCTCGTATACCCTAACCCTAATCCATGCCAGCCAGTCGCCCCCTCCTTTTGTAACATCCGAATCCGAATGAACTGAAGCTCCTGTCAAGAAAAGGATGTTGCAAGCAAGTTTGGATCTCCAAAGTGGAGATATTCAAAGGTACATATCTCTCTTCACTTTACTTTAATTAAAGTCAATGTTGAAGTTTCTAATTCAGTTTTTTTTCCTTTTTATGTTGTTGTCCTGCAGGTATTTTAGCTATTGTTGCATGTTAAAAGAAACCACAAATACCGTCCAACTTAGAGGATTAAAGGTACAATCTTTCCCTCTCCTCTTGCTATCTTCCATGCATGATTCAATACCTTAAATTGCCTACGAAATTAGATGAGAATGTGAAGTTTTATATGGAATTCGTCAAATCTTTACAACCATTATATATGCTCTTGATTTATTAAAATTTTGAGGATAAAAATTTGGGTTTAGCATGCAAATTAACCTAAGTTCAAGCCATTAATTAGCCACATTTTTTAGCACGGAAAAATAGAAATTTGTGGAAAATGACATGCATTTTTTTATGGAATCCTGAGAAGGATGAAGCAATTCATAAATATAAGTAACATGAGCCTCTAAAATTCCTAAAAAAAACTCAACCTTAAAACTGGATGACTTACCTTTATAATTGAAAGCAATGACTCCCTATTAATCAACTGCCTGCTCTTTACATAAGGGACATATTCAATTACTATTTTCAATGATAAAGAGAGTCCTAAAGTCGATCATAAGATACTTTGATGCACTTGTGACTAAAGATGCATTATTTTTGAATGAAATCCTAATAACATTGATGTCAATGCTTATAATCTGAACAGAATTCATATCAAAATAATATCATGTCCCCCAACAGATGAGCTGCAGACAACAGCTCGAGATTGTGACATGTTCTAAACATAACAAGCATTAGATCACACCAACCAAGAATTCCAACTGCTAACACGGAGCTTCATAGAGTGATTGTTATGAACTTGCTCGAAGAGATGGTCATGTGCCATTAACCTTCACATGTTTGGTCCTTCGGTGGAAAACAATATTGTATCTATGAATAATGCAGTATAAATAACACAATTTGGTTGCACGGGTAGAGGCTCCTATAAGAACATATACCCCTAAGGATCTATCTATATAGCTTTTACATTTGCTTAAGTCAGGACTCTATACTCACATTCTACACGATATATGGCTACAACTGCTGGTTTCTTTTTTTTGACACTCAAAAAAGGGGGACACACTCATAGGTGTTCGCCCCAATTTATTAAAGAAGGATGAAGGAAATACTTACAGCGGGGAGAACAAAAAGCAAAGGTCGAGGTAGATGGTACACAAGGTACCATCCGCCACCCAAAAGAAAAACTTTACATGGATAACCAGTCCGTACAGAAATTATTTGCAGCGATACAGATATTTTCCTTGTAGAAACGTTGCCCCGCAAAAATCAAGTTGTTTCTTCCCAGCCAAATGCTCCAAATACGCGCAACGGGGATAATTCTAACCGATCGAGGGCGAGACGAGGCAGCAACAAGGCTCTCCCAGAAGGCAAGCATGGAGGAGCGATTTACCCAATCCACGTCAGCTCAGATGTCCTGCACGAATGGACAAAAGAAGAATAGGTGGCTGGAGGTTTCAGTGTGGAGGCCGCATACCCCGCAGGAAGAGGAGATGTTCGGGATAAAGGAGGCGCATCGGTCCCGCGAAAGTAGTCTTCCCCTTCTGAGAATCCAAAGGAAGACGCCAATCCTCTCCGGGATCTTGAGATCCCAAATAAGTTTGCAGTGTCGAGAAAGGGAAGCATCCGCATTCAAAGCAGGGGGGAGAACGGAGAGATAAGCCTTACGAGAGCTGAAAGTCCCGTCCAACCAAACAAAATGATCACGGCCCGATGAAGGCGAGGAAGCGTCCGCAAGAAGAGTCAACATAGCCGTGAAATCAGAGAATCGCTGGTCAGATAGTGTGCCCAGAAAGATAGGGCACCAGACGCCATCGTCCCAGCAAGAGGCCACCGTAGCGAGCTTGTCCCCGGCCATCGCGTATAGACGAGGAAAAAGGTTCATGAGAATGCCCTTCTCGGACCAATCCACAGTCCAGAATCGAAAAGATCTCCCATCGCCAATAACCGGAGCAACCAGCGAGCGATTAGTGTTGAAAACATAGAGGACATCGCGCCAGAAAGAATGGGAGGGACCCACGGAGAAGCCGCCAAAAACGGTTGCAAAAGCATGACCCGCAGCCACGCGAATACATTGTAGCATGAAGCTCTCGTCCCGGCCCAGAAGCCTCATCGCCCACTTGAGGAGCCACGCTTCACGAATCGCCTCCAGGCGCCTAACGCCAAGACCCCCTTCACTTTTCGGCCGAGAGATTTCGTCCCACCCAACCAAGTGCAGGCCTCTTCTGTCCGAACCGTTCTTGCCCCACAAGAAGCGCCTCATTGCTTTATCCAGGCGTATACGGATTCCTTTGGGCAATCCGCGAGCCGAGAAGAAATATATGGGGATAGCCGAGAGAACCGATTTGATAAGCACTAAACGACCGCCCTTGGATAGAATTGACGATCGCCAACCAGCTAATCTGCCCTCAACCTTATCAATCACCCTTTGATAGTCCCGCAATGTGATGAGGTTTCATCCAAAGTATAAACTAAAGTTTGTCATTGGTTTCTTGTCTACATGATAACTTACATAATATACATATGCACAAATGGTGAAACCCAGAGACTCCTTGCTGAGGAAGAGATGATACTTTCCTAAAGCAGTCATAATGTATATATAGCATTATAACATCCTAGTGTGACCCATGAACTAACCTACTTTGCTACCTACATGAACAATGTCTACGCGATTCAAAGTGATACGTAATAGCTTCCCGATAGCCCCTTTATATTATATAGCATTGACATTTTCTGAGAATTCATATTTTAAAATATTAAAACTCCTCTCAAAGTCAACAAATGATTTCTCAAGATCTTTACGAATAAGAAATCGTCAATCAATTGATCATTATGTATAGTCTATTATTCATACAATTTATTATATATAGGATGTTATGGCAAATGATCAGATAATACTCTTTTTTGATGTTTCAACTGGAAGTGGTACAATTGAGACATGATTCTTGTATAGGTACCATAAAAAATAAAATGATAAAGACTAGCTAGATCCATATCCATATCCAAAGCATAGATGGTAATCTTATGATTTTAGAAATAATAACATGGGACTTCAAAGACCGATCATCGTCACAAATTAATCTTTTAGATATACTCTACTATCTATACATATCACCAAAGATAGGTAGTGACAAAATACCTAGATTTGTAAAGTCAACCATTGAAGAGATTGAGAAATGATGGGATAGATGAATAAGTGAATCAATGATGAATCAGTTATATCAATAAGATCGTTGATCAAAAAGACATAGATCTATACAATCAACCGCATAAAGGATCAAGAAAGGATGAGGGATCAAGTCAATGATGACTAATAATTAAGAGTGCCAGTCCTGATGACCATTATACCTGACTGTACGAGGGTGCGGTGACCCTCAGCTGGGCGGGAGATTAGGAAGTCCAGTTAGGGCAACGGGCGCTTAGTACGCGTGTCTAGGATCCCGGTCTTTTTCTCGGGTTTTTTTTCGCAAGCGCTCGCAGTTTTTACGCCTCTCTGGGATCCACAGGTTTTCTTTTAAAGACCAGTTCCGCTGACTCTTGTTCTCTAGGGTACCTAGGCTGGAGGACCTTGGTTTTAGTTTTCGAGCTCGTTAGCCCGTACCGGTCGGGCTGGTTTTTCTTTTAGAGTGACTTTTCCGGAGAGTCTCTCTCACCCGTCTCAGTGGCATAGTTTTGAAGTAGACCTATCCCTCTACTGGATCGCTCTTCCACTTAGAGGGCGAGACGGAAGAGCCTCTTTTGTAGGCTACTTCACCGCTTGAGTTTTTGTTTACTTTTTGCCAACAGACTTGGCGATGCTACATCAAACCATCCATGTATACATCTGAATCATCTATGGCTACATCTGAATCAGTTACAATTGAATTTGGAGTTACATTTTGGATTGGATTGAGTCACAAATGAGTTTGGCTAAAGTTGAGATGAATTACAGTTGAGTTGATTGTAGTTGAGCTTAGTTTTCATTAAGCTAGTTACTGTTCCGCCAGTATTTCCTGACGTAGAGAAAAGATCAATTTATGAAAATCATCATTATCAGACTACGAGCTACTACCACAGTTGTTTGAATTAGCTAATGGACGTGTTGGGAACTTAGTTAGGATGCATTTTACTCCACCGCATGCCTACAGAGACACCCCAACCCTAAGGCTTTCTTACTGCCTTAGAGTCATAGTGTGAGGTCTTACCCAGACCAAGACCACAGACTATCCACTAAGCTTGAGAAAATCAACAAGAAAAGAATCAAAACCCCAGACCCATCATATACTCTTCTTATGATCAATCCACAAGATTTATAAACATCAGTATAAGCATTTAATAGAGATAATGATCATATTAGAGACTCATCATTCACATTCCCAAGACTCATCAAACATATATTATAATTAATAGAAAGGCAATGACTTAAATATGGATCATATAATATTTGCATAAAAATGACTAATATGGGTAATTAATGTAGGATGAGTAGAATGGGACTTTACATACCAAACAACTTGAAAACCTGATTCAATGCAAGTAGTTCTAAATTCAATTGCCAAACCCTATTTACTTGCTTTCTTTTGGAACCACTAAATTTCCTGTTATTTCTAATTAATAAGATTTACTCAAAATTTGTTGATGTTATTTTCTCCCTATTGAATGGATCGCAGGAAAAACACCTGCATCGTGGTATTGAGAGAGTTGAACATCAATTTCTGAAGCAAAACATATCAGGTATGTATGTTATAATTTTATTCAAGATATTATAAAAAAAAATTCTCTTCTTCTACAATTTGGGATGCATGTACATTATGCAATTTCTTTTGTTATATGTAAAATTGTTATGGAAATTTGTGCAATGTAGTTGGTGACATATTGTAATTCTGTAGCTTATTAGTTAATTTGTGAATGTCATTCATAAAGTAAATATGAAAAAAATTTCCCTAATTTTCAGTTCTCTAATGCAATATTTAGCGAACATAAAACTACGGGTAATATGTAAACGGGTATCCCAGATCTGAGAAGGAGCGGGCCCCACAGTTTGGTATCAGAGCAGTGTTACCCCGCTGCATACATTCGTAGTATTATAGTTCCGATTGCATTAATAATCAGATAACGACAATCCTCTGACTTGTCGCGAGTCTGAAGGAGAAATATGACATTCAAAATCAATGACCACAGATGTCACCAATTGCAACTTATTTCCATATTGTATCCCAAGAAGAGAAAAAGCACTGTAATAATATCCGCGAACATCAAACGTTGTAATTAAGGATATCTGTTCTAACACAAAACCATAGTGTTTAGAGCCGACCTTTCTAATTAATTCTGGAGCTATTTATGAGCTTTGAGATTTCTAACTTCAGTAGGTAGAGGTGCAGATATCCTAGATCATCCTTGTCACATTTATGGGCCAGGTGACCAGTTGTTCAGCATAAGACTGATAGTCAGAAGGTTACCCATGTTGATTGGTGGCCATGAGATGATCACTGACTGTCTGCTACTACAACTTGACAAGTGTGACATGATTATGTGAGTGGATTAGCTGTCAGCTCATTATACCTTGTTAATTGCTTCCGGAAGACGGTTGTCTTCAGGATTCTGTACCCGAGTTTACCATTAAGGGTACTTTACACGATTCCAAAATGGAGTAGATCGCAGTATTGAGAGATCAGAGACTCATAGATCGAGGATGCGACACATTTCTAATATTGTCCGAGAGACATCTAAGGGAGAGCCGATGGCTCGGGACATCACGATAGTGTCAGATTATCCTAATGTGTTCTTTAATGATTTGATAAGTTTACCACTTGAGAAAGAGATTGAGTTCGAGATTACATTACTACCATATACACAACCAATCTCGATGACTCCGTACCATATGACACCAACCGAGTTGAGAAAGCTGAATGTGCAGCTACATGAGTTACTTGACTTGAGTATTGTGAGGTTGAACACTTCACCTTGGGGTGCTCTACTTCTTTCGTCAGAAAGAAGGATGGATCAATGAAATTTTGCATTGATTACATACAACTGAACGAGAAATAGTGGAGAACTATTATCCTCTGCCACACATTTATTCGTTCGATCAACTACATGGATCTCCGATGTTTTCAAAGATAGATCTCCAATCTGGCTACCATCAACAAAGGATTCAAGAGTCGGATATTTGGAAGACAACATTCAAGACTCGATATGGGCACGACAAGTTTGTGTGATGTCGTTTGGGCTCACAAATGCCATGCATCATATGCAAACTTGATGAACAGGATTTCCGTCCATACTTGGATGAGTTTGTGATTGTATGCATTGATGATGTGTCGATATATTCCCGAAATGAATAAGATCCAATCAATGATGTTCTGATATATTCTTGAAATAAATAGAATCATGCAAATGATCTAAAGATAGTCCTTGACATACTTCAAGAGTATAAGTTGTATATCAAGTCGAGCAAATGTGAGTTCTAATTATCCCATGTCTCATTACTTGGGCATGCGTTTCTGGAGCAAGTCTCGTAGTTGACCCTACGCAGATTGAGGCAGTCATGTCTTCGAAGCAACCCAAGACAGTCACTCGGATTCAGAGCTTCCTTGGACTAGCGGGTTATTACAGACGCTTAGTCAGTAGTTTTTCCCAAGTTGTTCTTCCCTTGACACGATTGATACAGAAGAGAATTCCTTTCATTTGGAATGACTCATGCGAGCAGGCCTTCAGGACAATGAAGGAAAGATTGACGACTGCGAATATTCTTGCATTTCCTTCAGAAATTCAGGATTTTGCAGTATATATTGATGCTTCAAATGAGGATTTAGGAGCGGTTCTGATGCAGCAAGGTCACATGATTGTTTATGCATCACGTCAGTTGAGGCCGCATGAGCGGAATTACTCCATCCATGACTTGGAGTTGGTGGCAATTGTCTTCGCTTTGAAGATCTAGCACCACTATCCATATGAGGTGAATTTCGAGATTTTCACTGATCACAAGGACCTGAAGTACATCTTGGATCAAAGGAGCTGAACATAAGACATTGCAGGTGGCTTGAGCTATTAAAGGATTTTGGCTACACGATCTCTTACCATTCTAGTAAGGAAAACGTGGTGTCAGATGTGCTTAGCAGGAAAGCTCATGCACATGCGACAAACTAGCTATATACATGAGATATGCTCGTAACTTTGGCTAATTAACATCCTCATAAGAGTGCGTCCATATCTAATGTCATACCTCCACAATTCAGCAGTCTTTGGGATTGCATAGTAGAAGCACAGAGGACATATCCCTGAATTTGAGACAAATGCATGTGTGACATTAAGGACAAACATGATGATTTTGGTGGTAACAAAATCTATTTTGTGGAAGGCTGGCTCGGTCATTATGCGCAACAATGAGCAGTTGCGCAGATATATTCTTGATAAGGCACACAATTCACGATTGTCTATTCTTCTTGGCAACATAAAGATGTACTGAAATCTATGTCTACATTCTGGCAGGACGGAATGAAGCGAGATGCAACATGTCATGTTAGCAAGTACATGATCTATCAGATGGTTAAGGCAGAACACAAGAGACCGCCATGGTTATTACAGTCTCTCCCCTTTCTCGAATAAAAGTGGAAGAGTACTTCTATGGATTTTGTCACAGGACTAGTAAAGACACTAGGTGGTCACGATGCTATTGGAATGTTGTTGACAGATTGGCCAAGTCAGTCCATTTCATACATATCAACATGACCTATAATCCATCTAGGCTGGCTAGATTACATGTGCAAAAAAAATATTATCAATTTTATGATATACCACATGAGGTAGTGTCTGATGGAGACTCGAGGTTTATATCTCACTACTGGTACCGGCTTATGTCAGCACCACAGACAGAGCTGAAGATGAGTTCTACATACGATACACAATGCGTTATTCAGACACTTGAGTATTTGCTACGTACATGTACTATAGAGTGGAAAGGAACCTAGAAGGACCACATGTCGTTGGTAGAATTCCCGTGCAACAACAACTATCATTATAGTATTGTTATGACACCATTCGAAGTCCTATATTGACAGAAATGCCCCGTATCTCTCAGATAGCATTGAGATAGATGAACAACGAAGATCTCTTGGAAGAGACTGTAGGGATATTTGATCTTGTAAGGTGAATGTTTCTGACGATACAGAGCCGTTAGAATAGCTTTGCTGATAGTCGAAGAAGAGTTTTGGAGTTTCAGGTAATCCAATATCTTCTCTTTATCCATTCAAAATATGACTTATGAATATTCAATTTAATCTCTTAATGAAATATCTGTAAACACAGATAGGAGATTGTGTGTTACTACGTGTATCTCACATGAAGGGAGTACAGAGACATGGTGTTTATATAAGTTGACACCACGATATGTTTGACCATTTGAAATTTTTACTCGTATGTGTAAGGTGGTCTATCGGGTAACCCTTCCAACACACCTATCCGCCATACATGATGTCTTTCATATATCCAACCAAAGGAAATATGTGCACGATCCTCGCCACATCATCGGTTATGAGAATCTTGCCGTGGAGTCAGATTTGATTTACAAGGAGAGAGCAGTACAAATACTCGATAATAGTGTCAAAAAGCTTCGCAACAAAGAGATTCCCCTAATAAAGATGTTATGGCACCGACATGATGTCAAAGAGGCAACATGGAAGACGGAAGTGGATATACAGGCATGATACCCACAACTCTTTCAGGTAATTGTCAAAACAAGCCCATTTAGTTATATATATTGAAAGAACACGGCTTGTTTTCCCTTGAGGTTTTTATGGGTTCAAAATCCTTTGAGGTTTTTATGGCTAGATAAGATCCAAACAAGACACAAAGTGACCTTGACCCAAGTCTCGAGGACGAGACTCCTTTTGAGTTTTTATATTTGTAACATCCGGATCCGAATGAACTGAAGATCTTGTCAAGAAAAGGATGTTGCAAGCAAGTTTGGATCTCCAAAGTGGAGATATTCAAAGGTACATATCTCTCTTCACTTTACTTTAATTAAAGTCAATGTTGAAGTTTCTAGTTCAGTTTTTTTTCCTTTTTATGTTGTTGTCCTGCAGGTATTTTAGCTATTGTTGCATGTTAAATGAAACCACAAATACCCTCCAAACATAGAGGATTAAAGGTACAATCTTTCCCTCTCCTCTTGCTGTCTTCCATGCATGATTCAATACCTTAAATTGTCTATGAAATTAGATGAGAATGTGAAGTTTTTTATGGAATTCGTCAAAACTTTACAACCATTATATATGCTCTTGATTTCTTAAAAGTTTGAGGATAAAAATTTGGGTTTAGCATGCAAATTAAACTAAGTTCAAGCCATTAATTAGCCACCATTTTTTAGCACAGAAAAATAGAAATTTGTGGAAAAATGGTAGGCATTTTCTTATGGAATCCTGAGAAGGATGAAGCAATTCATAAATATAAGTAACATGAGCCTCTAAAATTCCTAAAAAACTCAACCTTAAAACTGGATGACTTACCTTTATAATTGAAAGCAATGACTCCCTATTAATCAATTGTCTGCTCTTTACATAAGGAACATATTCAATTACTATTTTCAATGATAAAGAGAGTCCTAAAGTTGATCATAAGATACTTTGATGCACTTGTGACTAAAAATGCATTATTTTGGAATGAAATCCTAATAAGGATGATGTCAATGCTTATAAACTGAACAGAATTCATATCAAAATAATGTCATGTCCCCCAACAGATGAGCTGCAGACAACAGCTCGAGAATGGGACATGTTCTAAACATAACAAGCATTAGATCACACTAACCAAGAATTCCAACTGCTAACATGGAGCTCATAGAGTGATTGTTATGAACTTGCTCGAAGAGATGATCATGTGCCATTAACCTTCACATGTTTGGTCCTTTGGTGGAAAACAATATTGTATCTATGAATAATGTAGTATAAATATCACAATTTGGTTGCATGGGTAGAGGCTCCTATAAGAACATATACCCCTAAGGAGCTATCTATATAGCTTTTACATTTGCTTGAGTCAGGACTCTATACTCACATTCTACACGATATATGGCTACAACTGCTGGTTTCTTATTGTGCAATGTGATGAGGTTTCATCCAAAGTATAAACTAAAGTTTGTCATGGGTTTCTTGTCTACATGATAACTTACATAATATACATATGCACAAATGATGAAACCCAGAGACTCTTTGCTGAGGAAGAGATGATACTTTCCTAAAGAAGTCATAATGTATATATAGCATTATAACATCCTAGTGTGACCCATGAACTAACCTACTTTGCTACCTACATGAACAATGTCTACGCGATTCAAAGTGATACGTAATAGCTTCCCGATAACCCCTTTATATTATATAGCATTGACATTTTCTGAGAATTCATATTTTAAAATATTAAAACTCCTCTCAAAGTCAACAAATGATTTCTCAAGATCTTTACGAATAAGAAATCATCAATCAATTGATCATTATGTATAGTCTATTATTCATACAATTCATTATATATAGGATGTTATGGCAAATGATCAGATAATACCCCTCTTTTGATGTTTCAACTGGAACTGGTACAATTGAGACATGATTCTTGTATAGGTATCATACAAAACAAAATGATAAAGACTAGCTAGATCAATATCCAAAGCATAGATGGTAATCTTATGATTTTAGAAATAATAACATGCGACTTCAAAGACCGATCATCGTCATAAATTAATCTTTTAGATATACTCTACTATTTATACATATCACCAAAGATAAGTAGTGACAAAATACCTAGATTTGTAAAGTCAACCATTGAAGAGATTGAGAAATGATGGGATAGATGAATAAGTGAATCAATGATGAATCAGTTATATCAATAAGATCGTTGATCAAAAAGACAGATCTGTACAATCAACCACATAAAGGATTAAGAAAGGATGAGGGATCAAGTCAGTGATGACTAATAATTAAGAGTGTTAGTCCCGGTGACCTTTACACCTGACTGTGCGAGGGTGCGGTGACCCTCAGCTGGGCGGGAGATTAGGAAGCCCTGTTAGGACAGTGACCGCTTAGTGCGCGGATCTAGGATACCAGTCTTTTTCTCGGGTTTTTTTTCGCGAGCGCTCGCAGTTTTTACGCCTCTTTGGGATCCGCAAGTTTTCTTTTAAAGACCAGTCCCGCTGACTCTTGTTCTTTAGGGTACCTAGGCTGAAGGACCCTTGGTTTTAGTTTTTCGAGCTCGTTAGCCCGTACCGGTCGGGCCGATTTTTCTTTTAGAGTGACTTTTCCGGAGAGTCTCTCTCACCTGTTTCAGTGGCATAGTTTTGAAGTAGACCTATCCCTCTATTGGACAGCTCTTCCACTTAGAGGGCGAGACGGAAGAACCTCTTTTGTAGGCTACTTCACCGCTTGAGTTTTTGTTTACTTTTCGCCAACAGACTTGGCGATGCTACATCAAATCATCCATGTATACATCTGAATCTTCTATGGCTACATCTGAATCAGTTACAATTGAATTTGGAGTTACATTTTGGATTGGATTGAGTCACAAATGAGTTTGGCTAAAGTTGAGATGAATTACAGCTAAGTTGGTTGTAGTTGAGATTAGTTTTCATTAAGCTAGTTACTGTTCCGCCAGTATTTCCTGACGAAGAGAAAAGATCAATTTATGAAAATCATTCTTCTCAGACTACGAGCTACTATCACAGTTGTTTGAATTAACTAGTGGACGTGTTGGGAACTTAGTTAGGAAGCATTTTACTCCACCGCATGCCTACGGAGACACACCAACCCTAAGGCTTTCTTACTGCCTTAGAGTCATAGTGTGAGGTCTTACCCAGACCAAGACCACAGACTATCCACTAAGCTTGAGAAAATCAACAAGAAAAGAATCAAAACCCCAGACCCATCATATACTCTTCTTATGATCAATCCACAAGATTCATAAACATCATTATAAGCATTTAATAGAGATAATGATCATATCACAGACTCATCATTCACATTCCCAAGACTCATCAAACATATATTATAATTAATAGAAAGGCAATGACTTAAATATGGATCATATAATATTTGTATAAAAATGATTAACATGAGTAATTAATTTAAGATGAGTAGAATGGGGTTTTACATACCAAACAACTTGAAAACATGTTTCAATGCAAGTAGTTCTAAATTCAATTGCCAAACCCTATTTACTTGCTTTCTTTTGAACCACTAAATTTCCTGTTATTTCTAATTAATAAGATTTACTCAACATTTATTGTTGTTCTTTTCTCCCTATTGAATGGATCGTAGGAAAAACACCTGCATCGTGGTATTGAGAGAGTTGAACATCAATTTCTGAAGCAAAACATATCAGGTATGTATGTTATAATTTTGTTCAAGATATTATATAAATGTTTTTTTCTCTTCTTCTACAATTTGGGATGCATGTACATTATGCAATTTCTTATGTTATATGTAAAATTGCTATGGAAATTTGTGCAATGTAGTTGGTGACATATTGTAATTCTGTGGCTTATTAGTTAATTTGTGAATGTTAGTCATAAAGTAAATATGAAAAAATTTTCCCTAATTTCCAGTTCTCTAATGCGATATTTAGCGAACATAATACTACGGATAATATGTAAACGGGTATCCCAGATCCAAGAAGGAGCGGGCCTCACACCTTTCTCTCCTCTCGGCGTCGCCACTGCCTCCTCTCCGTGTCGCCCCCTTCTCTCAATGCCGCCGCCCACCAGCCGCTCCCGCCAGTCGTCGGCTCCTTCCTCCGTCGTCCCATCTCTAAGTTCACTTCGGTTGATGGATTTGATTGCATAAGTCTACATATGCAATCGTATCCTCACATGTTTGTGTAGACATCTATCTATCGGTCTACAAAACCCATGTGATCTTCATTTGGCAACATGTCAGAAAATAAAGTAGATGTACCCACCACAGGTGCCTTCAAAGGCCCGACACCAATTGTCAAGATGGACGAGACGAACTATGAGCTCTGGGCCATGCAGTTTATGAGTCGTATGAAGTCTAACGGCAAGAAGCATATTCTTACCGACGATAAACCAGTGGAGAAAACAAGGATTCACGCCTCGTGGGAGGCGGACGACGCATACGTGTTGCATCAGTCCACTGCCAAGGCAATGTGGGATATTCTAGCAGCAACCAATTCTCAGGTACGGAATGAGACCAAGATTCTTCAATTGCAATATGATATCTTTACTGTCAAGCAGAACGGAAGGCCTCTCCACTCACTGTACACATCCTTGTGTGGGATGTTTGAGAAGCTCCACAGCTTCAAGCCTCTGACGGCTACTCCTGAGCAGAAGACATACATGAATGCTACCATGGTTGATGTATTCCTTGTTGCACTTGATCCTGAATATGATGATGCATGCTCTCAGATCCTTGCGGATGCCACTATTCCTCTTATGGAGGAAGCTTTCCGTAGACTTAGCAGGATCATCGTTCTGACTGCTACTACTAGCCAGACCTCTTCGCCAATGGCAGCCTCCAGGGGCAGAGGCAGTTTTTCTACCTTTCGTGGATGTGGACCCCGTGATAGAGCGGGTCGAACCCGTCAGCCCTGCACGTATTATCATTGTCACGGTCATTCAGAGGATACATGCTATTCCAAGGTTCAGAAATGCGGTATGTGGTATTCGTTCGGTCATGCGGTATAAAGCGAGTAAGCGGATATGCAAAGGAGTATACGGAAGTATATGCGGTTTATGCATTTTATAATATTTTAATTTATAATACTATAAAATAAACAATAAAATGTGATTATATAAAAAAGCTAATGAACTAACAAAATCCAAAATAAAAAATTTCAAATAAGATAATATAATCAATAAGATATATAATCATGATATTATAAATTGATTATTTTTTAGTGTGTATTTTGAATTTAATGCATATATATACATATACAAATTTGGATTCAATAAGGAACACATGATTCTATAAGAAAACCTTTAATGTATATAAAGATCCTATAGATAACAAAAGCTAAACAATAATCATACGTATATAAATCATACACCCAAAATTATACACATATATGTATCTCCAAGGGACAAAATATGTTCACACAAAATATGGAGAAGATTGTATTTGCATATAAAATTTATTAGAAGCACAAAAATGTAACATGTCAAACTGTTAGTCAATTATTTCATGTTTTATTTGAAGAATTAGAATGAATTTCATTAGATAGAAAATTTAAAAAGTAATAAACAATTCATTAATAAGTGTAGAGAACAATGGGAAAAAATGGATATGAGAAAAAATATCCTATATTATATTCCGAAATGCAACATATACGAGAATAACGAAAAGATGCATCAATGTAAATGAGGATATAAGAGTTACTCGAAAAAAAAATCAAGTTAATGTGTCATCAACATGTCATGCATTAACATGAATCCCATTAGATATGAGGCCGCATATACGGTCGTACCGTATTTCCGAACACTCTGCTATTCTAAGCATGGTTTCCCAGTATCAGCACGGGTAGCAGAGAAAGTTGAGTCTCCTGCATCTACTAATTCAGATCAGAGATTTGATGATTTTGTCGCCAGACTTAGGGATATCATTCCTCCTGCCTCATCTCCAGGAGGCCATTCAGATGTGGCAGCTTCTGCTTCTGCCAGTACATCCGTTACAGCTAGTACCTCGGGTAGCCCCTCTGCTTTTACCTGTTGTCATAGATATGAGATTACAGAGTGGATTATTGACTCCGGGGCGACACATCAATTATGTGGAGACCGAGAGCAGCTTACAGCATACAGACCGGTTCCTTCAGGAAGGACCGTGGTGATAGCCGATGGGACTCACTCCCCGATCATAGGACATGGGGAGATTTCTTTGACGCCTTCGATGCATCTGCAGAATGTGTTACATGCTCCGTATTTCTCTATGAATTTGTTGTCTATTAGCCAGCTTACAAAGGATTTACATTGTCGAGCTATATTTGGCCCATCGTCTCTTGTTTTTCAGGACATCCTTACGAGCAGAGTAATTGAGCGTGGTCATGAGCAAGGCGGACTTTATAGGCTAGTTCGCACTCCTTTTACAGGGGCATCCTTTCATTCAACTGGACGAGCCTCTCCCTATACCTGACACCTACGTTTTCGCCACCTCCCTCTCCAGAAGATGTGTCGTATTTTGCCGCAGATTTCTCCGGGTTCCTCCTTTCAGTGTGAAGCGTGTCAGTTGGGAAAGCATCATCATTCAGCTTTTCCCAGTCGTCAGAGTCGGAGCAGTAGCTCCCTTTTTGAGTTGTTTCATGTCGATATCTAGGGTCCAAGTCATGTTCCTGATCATCAAGGACACCGGTTTTATCTTGTTGCAGTAGATGATTTTTCTCATTTTCTTGGGTATTTCTATTGAAGAATAAATTTGAAGTAGGGGATGTGATCAGAACTTTTATCAATGAAAAGCATAATGTTTCTCTGCGTCTGTGAAGTTTGTTAGGACCGATAACACTGTGGAATTTTGTACTCGTGTACTATCATTTTTTTTCCTGGATTTTGTAACTGCGTATGATCTTTTCATAGCAAACACTCTTTTCAAGAAGATGGAGGAGCATTTAATTACTTATAAGAGTGGCTCAACTAGAACACAGATAGATTACTTTGTGTTAAGGAGAAGAGATCGGTTGTGTTGCAAAGATTGCAAAGTAATCCCTGGAGAGAGTTTGACAACCCAACATCGCTTGTTAGTCTTGGATTTACAAATAAAAGGGCTGGTAAAGAAAAGGAAGGTTCCTAAGATCACTAGAACTAGGAGGTGGAATCTTCCGCTGAAGCAATCATGCTTCAGGGAGAAGGTTTTAGAAGACTTATCGTGGGATTGTAGCGGTAGTGCAAATGAGATGTGGGAGGCAGTAGCATCTTGTATCCGAAAGGTAGCCAAAGAGATGCTAGGCAAGTCAAAAGGAGGAGCTCCGGGTCAAAAGGAGGCTTGGTGGTGGAGTGAAGGGGTGCAAGAGAAGCTAAAAATTAAAAGAGCTTGCTTTAAAGCTCTGTTTAAGGATAGAACAGAGGAAACTGTCACAGACTATAAAATAGTGAAGAAGGAAGCAAAGAAGGTTGTAAGCGAAGCTAAGTCAAAAGCCTATGAGGTTTTGTATAAAAATCTCAACTCTAAGGAGGGCCAGAAGGATATATTCAGGTTGGCCAAAGCAAGAGAAAGAAAGACCAAAGACCTTTCTCAAGTAAGATGCATTAAGGACGAGGAAGGTCACGTGCTTGTTACTCAGAAGGATATAGAGACTAGATGGGAGCAGTACTTCCATAAACTTTTCATTGGAGAAGGAAATAGAGAGATCACTTTGGGTGATCTAGCTAGTAGTGAAAGTTACTTGAATCGTGCATGCTATAGACGAATACAAAGAAAAGAAGTAGATGAGGCTTTGAAGGTTATGAGACCTGGGAAAGGTGTTGGACCGGATGACATCCCTGTAGAAGTATGGAAAGTTTTAGGTGAGCGTGGTTTGACTTGGCTTACGAATCTATTCAATGTTATTTGGTGAAGCAAGAAAATGCCTGAAGATTGAAGGAGGAGTATCGTGGTGCCTCTTTATAAGAACAAAGGAGACATTCAAAATTGTTCAAATTACAGAGGTATCAAGCTGATGAGTCACACGATGAAAATTTGGGAGTGTGTGATTGAAAGAAGGTTGAGGCAAGTTTCCCAAGTAAAAGAAAACAAATTCGGATTCATGCCAGATCGCTCAACTATTGAAACCATCCATTTGCTGAGGAGAACAATGGAGATTTATAGAGCTAAAAGGAAGAATCTCCATATGATCTTTATTGATTTGGAGAAAGCTTATGATTTCGTCCCACGAGAGATACTGTGGAGAGTTTTGGAGAAGAGACAGGTACATGTCCTATACATTAATCTCATAAAGGATATGTATGATAGGGCTTTATCTTGTGTAAGGACCCCGACGGAGAAGACTGACTATTTTGATATCAACACTGGTTTACATCAAGGTTCAGCTTTGAGTCCATTTCTTTTTACTTTGATTATGGACGAGTTGACAAGTCACATTCAGGATGAGCTACCTTGGTGTATGTTATTTGCTGATGATATTGTGTTGATTGACGAGACTAGAGATGGAGTAAATGAGAAGCTTGAGGTTTGGAGACATGCATTGGAGACTAAAGGTTTTCATATAAGTAGGGCTAAGACGGAATATATGGAATGCACCTTTGATGGAAGCATGGTGAAGGAATCGAGGTGAAGATTGGTGACGATAACATTCAGAAGAGATATTCTTTTAGATATCTGGGATCTATTTTGCAACATGATGGGGAAATAGATGGAGATGTTACTAATAGAATAAATGCAGGCTGGCTAAAGTGGAGAGGAGCCTCCGTTGTTCTCTGTGATAAGAAAATTCCTTTAAAAATTAAAGGAAAGTTTTACAAAGTAGCCGTGAGACCTGCTATGCTATATGGTTCTGAATGTTGGCCTGTGAACCATAGACATGTGCAGAGAATGGTTGTAGCAGAAATGAAAATGCTAAGATGGATGTGTGAACATACACGTAAAGATCGGATTCGGAATGATGCAAACAGAAAGAAAGTTGGTGTAGCTCCGATCGAGGATAAGATGCGAGAAAACCGCTTAAGATGGTTTAGTCATTTGCAATCAACTGATGCATCGGTTAGGAGATGTGAGTGTTGGGATGTTGAGCCGGCTAAGAGAGGGTGAGGACGGCCCAAGAAGTGTTGGAAAGAGACTGTACGAAGGGATCTTAGTTTTTTGGATATAAGTCCGAGATTGACCCAAGATAGATCTGAATGGAGGCGAAGAATCCATGTAGCTGACCCTACTTAATTGTGGGAAAAGGCTTTGTTGTTGTTGTTGTACTATCATATTTTTTTCATCCCGTGGTATAATTCATCAAACATCATGTGCTTATACTTCTCAGCAAAATGGTGTTGCATAGTGAAAGCATCGACATTTACTTGATGTCACTCGAACCCTACTCATTAAGAGTCATGCCCCACATTTGTTTTGGGGTGATGCGGTTCTTACGGCATGTTATCTAGTGAATCGTATGCCCTCGTCTGTCTTGGGAGAGAAAATTCCTTTCTCTATAGCTTTCCCTGAGAAGGAATTGTTCTCTCTTACTCCCTGTGTCTTTGGTTCTGTTGCATTTGTTCACCAGTTAGATCCAGGTCTTGACAAGCTCTCTCCTAGGGCTGTCAAATGTGTATTTGTTGGGTACTCCAAGACCTAGAAGGGATATAGGTGCTATGATCCATTATGGAGGAAATACTATATGAGTACTGATGTCATATTTTTTGAGCATGTAATGCATCTCTCCTACAGGTGACAGGTTGGCTTCTTCAGAATCTGATACCGAAATCAACATGCCACCTCCTCCTCCGAGTCCGTTGTCTCCTCCTCCTGTTACACCATGACCGCTGCCACCACCGCCACCTCCATCACCACCAGTTCCCTCTACACAGCTGCCTGTGACCACTGTTCCACCCTTACCCAAATTCTATATCCGTCGACCAGCTATTGTTCATGGTCATGGCCAATCATCCAGCATGCCTCATGTTGGTTCTGATAACATGTTTTCTAATTGTTGGGGAAACTGAACGTTCTATTATTCAAAGGAACCCTAGGCTCTCTTATATAGGGAGAGACCTCATGGGTAAAGTACATAGTAGTCCAGAGAGAAATAAGAAATTGCGAACTTGTACATAACATATAATAATATCTATCTCTACACTCCCCCTCAAGGTGGAGCATAGATGTCTATCATGCTCAGCTTGGAAGAACATCTCTGAAAAGGTCCTCTGAGCAATGGCTTGGTGAACACGTCAGCAGTATGATCCCCTGAGCTCACGTGAGCTGTAGATATCAATCCTCTAAGAATCAAATCTCTAGTGTAGTGGCAATCGACTTCAATATGCTTTGTTCGTTCATGAAACGCTGGATTGTTGGCAATAAACAAGGCTGCCTGATTGTCACATTGAAGCTGCATGGGTAGAGGTGCGGCTATATGTAGATCCTCTAGTACAGATCGAACCTACATCATCTCCGTGCTTACTTGCGCCATGGCCCTATATTCGAATTCAGCACTGGACCTTGCCACAACAGTTTGTTTCTTGATTTTCCAAGAAACCAGAGAGCTCCCAACAAAAACTGCAAATCATGAGGTTGATTTTCGATCCTTAGGGCATCCTGCATAATCGGCATCTGCGCATGCTGAGATAGATAAATCTGTGCCCTTTCGAAACAGTAACCCTGAACCTGGAGAAGACTTCAGATACCTCAGTATCATGTATATGGCATCCATATGCACTTGTCTTGGCTGCTCCATGAACTGACTCATCCTGCTTACTGCAAAGGCAATATCGGGACGAGTTATGGTAATGTCAAGGAGTTTACCTACCATTTCTCTATATCTCCTCTTGTCCACTTCATATGTATCATCATCATACAGCCTCATGCTTGGATCCATGGGAATACTTGATGGTATGCATCCAGTCATGCTTGTTTCAGTCAAGAAATCTGTAATGTACTTCCTTTGGGTCATTACCAGACCCTGTGCATTCCTGACAAATTCCAACCCCAAAAAGTATCTTAGGGTTCCAAGATCCTTCGTGACGAACTGACGGCCTAGGAATGCCTTCGCCCTTTCTATGCCCAGAATATCATCTCCTGTAACCAGAATGTCATCAACATAGACCATGATAACAACCGTACATGTCGATGACTTCTGAACAAATAACGAGTGGTCTGCATTCGACCTCTTGAATCCCTGTCGTTCTATCAGATTGGAAAGCTTCTGGAACCACGCTCGTGGACTTTGTTTGAGGCCATAAATTGCCTTGTGAAGTCTACACACCATATGCTTCTCCCCCTCAGCAGTAAACCATGGTGGTTGCTGCATGTAGACTTCCTCCTGCAGATCGCCATACAAAAAGGCATTCTTGACATCCAGTTGAGATATGCTCCAGTCACGTACCACAGCAACTGATAAGAGGATGCGAAGAGTAGAATGACGCGCTACTGGACAGAATGTATCCATATAATCCATGCCATAGGTTTGTGTAAAACCACGCGCAACCAGTCGTGCTTTGTACCGATCTAGACTGCCATCAGCATGGTATTTAACTGTGAATACCCATTTACAGCTCACAACAGATGCATCAGGAGCAATAACTAAGGTCCATGTGCCACGACACTGTAAGGCACGCATCTCATCTTCCATAGCCTTTCTCCAGCAATCAATCTTCATAGCTTCCTGGTAGGTCCGTGGTATGTCCATGGAAGATAAGGCTGCAGCAAATCTCTGAAAGTCTCCTGTGAGGCGATGAAAGGACACCTGTGACGCAATGGGATTCCGGATAGCAATAGGAATATCAAGATCATCTTCCGCTGTACTGGATTGTGTAGTCTCCTCCTGCAATGAAGAATCCTGTACATGTACCATGTCTGACCCGTCAGTAGTAATGCCATCTGAACATACCTGAGGCGTGATGGATGTCTGACGTGTAGCCTGAGCAGGACCTGACCGACGCGTATAAAATTTTGGTAATAGTGGAATAGGAGGTCGAAGGGGTGGTGGAGGTGGAGGTGGAGGTGGTGGCGAGGATGACGCAGGACCAGGAACAGGAATGGACTCAGGTGAACTCCAAGTAGGAGGTGGAGGGACATAGACATCATCGTTGGCAGTGGATGGTACCAGTTTATCACCTGCAGGGGAAAAATACATAACAGACTCAAAGAATGTGACATCAGCACTGACGAAGTATTTCTTGTTTATGGGATCATAACACCGATAGCCCTTCTGAGTCCTAGAATAACCAACAAAGACACATTTGACAGCTCTAGGAGAGAGTTTGTCAAGTCCAGGAGTCAGAAGATGAACAAATGCCACAGTACCAAAGACACAAGGAGTAAGTGAGAATAATTCCTTGTCAGGAAAAATGATAGAGAGGAATTTTCTCACCAAGAACAGAAGATGGCATACGATTGACTAGGTAGCAAGCGGTAAGAACAGCATCCCCCCAGAATGAAATAGGAGCACAACTCTGAATCAGTAGGGTTCTAGTAATGTCAAGAAGGTGGCGATGCTTTCTTTCTGCCATGCCATTCTGCTGAGATGTGTAAGCACAAGTGGTTTGGTGAATAATGCCCTTTGACGAAAGGAACTGAGAGAGGGACCGTGTGCAAAATTCTAGAGCATTATCTGTACGAACATATTTGACAGTGGAAGAAAACACATTTTCCACTTCATTAATCAAATTCTTAATCACCTGCTTCAGATTTATTCTTTAAAAGGAAGACCCAAGAAATACGAGAAAAATTATCCACTACCACAAGATAAAATCTGTCCATGATGATCGGGTACACGACTTGGACCCCATACATCTATGTGAAACAACTCGAACGGGGAGCTACTGCTCTGACTCTGACGACTAGGAAAGCTCGACCGGTGATGCTTTCCCAACTGACACGCTTCACAGCGAAAAGAAGAACTGGGAGAGATCTGAGGCAGAAAATATCGCATTTTCTGGAGCGGGAGATGACCAAAACGGAGATGCCAGATGTACGGAGAAACTGGTCCGGCAGAATGAGAAGAGACGCCAGCATAAGAATTCCGGACCAGGCGATATAGATCATTCTGCTTAGAGCCACAGCCAATCACCCTGCCCGTTAGTATGTCCTGAAAAATAAGAGAAGACGGGTCAAATATAGCATGACAATGCAAATCCTTCGTAATCTGACTAATAGACAATAGGTTCATCGAGAAGTCAGGAGCATGTAGGACATTCTGTAGATGCATAGTAGAAGATAGGAAGACCTCCTCCTGTCCAACAAGGGGGGAATGAGTACCATCAGCAATCTGTACTGAGCGGCCATGGGGAATGCCCCTGTAGGACTCAAGTCTCTCTCGATCTCGGCAGAGATGATGTGTGGCACCAGAATCTATAATCCAATCAGAGATATCATGTGAAGATGTAAATGCCATGGAAGGCCGTATCCCGATATATCGGCGATATATCGCCGATATATCGGTATCGACATGGGACCGATATCGAAATCGATATATCGATATATCCGATTTTCGACATTTTCTTCAGAAAGATTCCTAGATATCTCAATATATCGGTGATATATCGGCGATATATCGTCGATATATCGATATCGACACGATATCGAAACGATATTGATATCGATACGGCCTTCCATGGTAAATGCATTAGCACTACCTGAGGTACTAGCAGCAGCAGAGGAACTGGCAAATGTTGTAGCAGCAATATCTGAAGGTCCACCAGAAGAATCACCAGTTGATTGTGGCATAATATCACGTAGACGTGCCACGAGTTCCTCGAAACGATTGTCTGCGGTAGATGCCAATTGGGGCTGAGAATGCTCTGCTACACGTGCCGATGTTGGGAAACCATGCTTAGAGTAGCATGTCTCCTCCGAGTGGCCTGTGCGGTGACAGTATGAACACGGCTGACGAAAACGACCACCCCTACCCTGGGGTCCACGTCCACGACCACGGCCAGAAGTGTGACCACCTCTCCCACGCGATACTGCCATCACCGATGGGGGTGGAGTAGATGAGCTGGAAGGAACTGATATGCGACTGAGTCTCCAATAAACATCCTTCATCGGAGGAATAACTGCATCAGCCAAAATCTGAGAGCGGACGGCCTCGTACTCAGGATCTAGAGCCGCAAGTAGAACACCCACCATGGTGGCATTCCGAAATGTCTTCTGCTGCTTAGGAGTCGCTGTGAGTGGAATGGTACTGTATAGCTTCTCAAACATCCCCCTCAGGGATGTGTACAAGGAGTGGAGTGGTCTGCCGTTCTGCTTCATTGTGAATATATCATGCTGAAGCTGTAACATTTTGGTCTCATTGCGTACCTGGGAATATGTAGCAGCCAGAATATCCCACATTACCTTGGCAGTGGGTTGATGGAGGACATCATTGGCAATCTCCATCGACAGTGTTCTTGACAACCAGACCTTTGCATACGAATCATCAGCCTCCCACGAGGCATATATCCCTGCCTTCTGTGATGGCTCATCCTCGATAAGAATGTGCTTCTTACCGTTCGACTTCATGAGGCTCATGAACTGCATCGCCCAGAGCTCATAATTCGACCCATCCATCTTCACTATTTGTTAACATATATATTAGTGTTCTTTGTGTCTTTCTGTTATTTTTATTTTCAGATGTATGCTTTATGTAAATTACCCATAGGCTACTCTCCTATATAAGAGAGCATAGGGCTTATGGAATAAACATCTCTTTCATTTTCCCCAACATGGTATCAGAGCGACGGTCCTAGACCGGAATTCTCGAAACCCTAACCCTACCCCACCCCACCCGCGTGCCCCTCTCTCTCTCATCGCCGGCGCCGCCGCCAGCGCCTATGCCCCGCCGCTGCTCCTCCACCGGTGCCTCTGCGCCTGTGCGCATCCACTGCGCGTCTGCCAGTGCTCCTGCCTGTGCGTCTCTGCGTGCGAGTACCTTCACGCGCCTGCGCCTGTGCGTGTACGTCAGTGCCTTTCGCCTGCGCCTAACGCGCAACTTCACGCGCGACTGCGCGCTCGTTCTCACGTTGCACGACTGACCGATTGACCTTGCGTGCCTGCGAGGTTCAGAGGGCACCGAGGAGCCCTAAGCATGTGCGAAGCCCTAAAGCGCACACCGTCAACTACATGGGTTTAGTTGTTTGAGGTCTACAGAAGCAACTAAACCTGTCTATGTCATTGTAGACAAATCTTATCTTCAGTCAATCGCTCCAGTCTTCAGTTTCCAGTATGTCAGAAAGCAAGGCGGATATCCCATCCATTGGCGCCTTTCGTGGTCCGGCGTCTATCGTAAAGATGGACGGTACAAACTATGAACTGTGGGCGATGCAGTTCATGAGTATGATGAAGTCAACGGGTAAGAAGCACATTCTTACCGAAGCAGAGCCTGCTGAGAAGACCGGAGCCAATGCCTCGTGGGAGGCCGATGACGCATACGCCAAAGTTTGGTTATCTGGAACGTTGGCGATCGAGATTGCCAATGACATTCTACATCAGCCCACGGCCAAAGACATGTGGGATATTCTGGCGGCCACATAATCTCAGGCGAAGAATGAGACGAAGATTCTGCAACTCCAGCATGATATATTCACTATAAAGCAGAATGTCCGCCCTCTACATTCACTCTACACATCTCTACGAGGGATGTTCGAGAAGCTATACAGCTTCATGCCCCTGACAGCCACGCCAGAACAACAGAAGACGTATCAGAATGCGACTATGGTGGGCGTGTTCCTTGCTGCACTTGATCCAGAGTATGAGGCGGCACGATCCCAGATTTTGGCCGACTCTACTATTCCTACCATGGAGGAAGCCTTTCATAGACTGAGCCGCATCACCGTCCCTTCCACAGCCACGAATCAGAATGCTTCAGCCATGGCTGCCAATAGGGGTCGTGGATTTCATCATCAGACCCGTGGACGTGGACCTCGTGGTAGAGGAGGCCGCACTCGGCCAACATGTACCTACTGTCATCGCGTCAGACACAATGAAGACACATGCTACTCTAAGCATGGATTTCCTGTATCTGCACGAGTCGCTGAGCAGATAGAGCCTCCATCTGCTGCCACTTTGGATCAGCGGTTCGATGATCTAGTTGCCCGTCTAAGGGGTATTATTCCTCCATTTGGCCCAGCAACTACTACTGAGAGTCAATCTGATGTTGCTGCATCTGCCTCTGCGTCTACCAGTGCTTCAGGTAGCATAATTGCATTTACTAGTAGTAGATCAGATACATTACCTTGGATTATGGACTCGGGCGCTACACATCATCTATGTGGTGATCAGAGTTTACTTACAGGATATTCTCAGATTCCACCAGGCCGAACAGTGGTCATTGCCAATGGTACACATTCCCCTATCACTGGTCAGGGGGAGATTAGACTGACATCTTCTATGCAGCTCAAGAATGTGTTACATGCACCTGACTTTTCAATGAATTTGTTATCAATCAGTCAGATTACGAAGGATTTACAATGTCGTGCAATTTTTGATCCATCTTCTCTTATTTTTCAGGACATTCGTACGGGCAACGTGATTGGTCGTGGCTATGAGCAAGGAGTCCTCCATCGCCTAAATCAGACTCCATTTGCTGGAACCTCATCCCTTCCTACTGAACCAGTATCTCCTCTGTTGTGGCATCTGCGCTTTGGGCATCTACCGCTTCAGAAGTTGCGTCGTGTGTTAACCCAGGGTCTTCCTCACACATCTATCCAATGTGAGGCTTGTCAGTTGGGAAAGCATCACCAGTCTACCTTTCCCAGTCGTCCAGGTCGGAGTAGTACCTCCAAGTTTGAGTTATTTCATATTGATATCTGGGGTCCGAGTCGTGTACCTGATCATCAGGGACACAGATTTTATATAGTTATTGTGGATGACTTCTCTCGTGTGTCATGGGTATTTTTGATGAAAAATAAATCTGAAGCAGGCAATATTATTATCCATTTTCTGAATGAAATTCAAAATGTTTTCTCCACATCTGTGAAATTTGTGAGAAGTGATAATGCCCTATAACTGTGCACTCAAGTCCTAGCCAACTACTACTCCTCAAAAGGGATTATCCATCAAACATCATGTGCTTATACCTCTCAACAAAATGGGATCGCTGAAAGGAAACATCGCCACCTACTAGATGTCACAAGATCACTTCTTATACAGAGTCATGTTCCTTATTCTTACTGGGGTGACGCGGTTCTCACAGCATGTTACCTAATTAACTGTATGCCGTCTTCTGTCTTGGATGAACAGATTCCTTTTTCCCTTATTTACCCTAGTAGGGATCTGTTTTCCCTTACTCCTCGTGTGTTTGGTTCAGTTGCATTTGTCCACCAGTTGTCTCCTGGTACTGACAAGCTCTCTCCTAGGGATGTCAAGTATGTGTTTGTTGAGTACTCCAGAACTCAAAAGGGGTACAAGTGTTTTGATCCTTTGCGTATGCGGTATATGGTCAGTGCAGATGTTACATTTTTTGTATCTGTAATGTATTTTTCATCCTCAGGTGATCAGCAACTACCTCCACTGACTACTGATGCCATATATATAACACCACCACCTCCAGCACCATCACCACCACCACCAGCTCCACGTACTATCCCCATTTCACCACTACCATTCCATTATACCCGCAGGCCTCCTCCAGCTCATGGTCATGACTCATCTCCTAGCTCGCCTATGGTATGTACTGAAGATACTTCTCTTGATGGATCTAATGATATTTCTGAGCAGGATACGTTGCAGGGGCCAGATGAGGACGCAGCTGATTTAGATGTTCCTATTGCTATACGCAAATCGAAGAGGAGCTGTGCTACATATCCATTATCAGTTTCTGTGTCATTTGAGCGACTATCTGGGGACTTCAGGAACTTTGTGGTGGCCTTGTCAGCTGTAGATATTCTACGGAATTATCAAGATGTTCTGCAGGATAGTAGATGGCGTCTAGCAATGGAGGAAGAAATGGCAGCACTTCAATCTAGGGGAACTTGGAGTCTAGTTCCTATACCTGCAGATGTGACCCCGGTGAGCTGCAAGTGGGTATTTACGGTGAAGCAAAATGCAGATGGCAGTATTGACAGATACAAGACCCGCCTTGTTGCACGTGGCTTTACACAGACATACGGGGTGGATTACCTTGATACATTCTCGCCAGTAGCCCGTCATTCTACTCTACGGATCTTGCTGTCAGTCGCAGTCACTCGAGAGTGGCCGCTATATCAGTTGGATGTGAAGAACGCGTTCTTATATGGAGACCTACAGGAGGAGGTCTATATGCAACAGCCACCAGGTTTTGCTGTTGAGGGGGAGTGTTCCAAGGTGTGCAGACTCCATAAGGCTATCTATGGCCTTAAGCAGAGCCCCAGAGCATGGTTTCAGAAGCTCTCAGACCTCTTTGAAAAACAGGGATACAAACGCTCTAATGTCGATCATTCCTTGTTTGTACAGAAGACTTCAAGAGGTATTATTGCAATTATGGTTTACGTAGATGACATCTTGATTACAGGAGATGATGAGCAAGGCATAAAGCAGGCGAAAGAGAAGCTGGGGAGCGAATTTGTCACTAAGGATCTTGGAGTCCTTAGATATTTTCTGGGGCTGGAATTCGCTAGAAATCTGTATGGGTTAGTAATGTCGTAGAGAAAATATGTTACGGACCTGTTGAGTGAAACAGGTATTCTTGGGTGTCGGCCTGCTACGACACCAATGGACCCCAGCATGAAGCTATATGATGATGACATAGAGGAGGTGGACAGGAGAAGATACAGAGAACTGGTAGGCAAACTGTTGTATGTCACGATCACTAGGCCCGATATATCCTTTGCAGTGAGTCGTGTGAGCCAGTTCATGGAGCAACCACGTCAGGTTCATATGGATGCCATACATATGATACTTAGATACCTCAAATCATCTCCAGGTGCAGGTTTGCTATTCAAGAAGGGCAAGGAGATTTCTATCTCAGCATGTGCGGATGCAGACTACGCAAGTTGTCCCACAGACAGGAAGTCCACCTCAGGGTTTGCAGTTTACGTTGGAGATTCTCTGATCTCATAGAGGAGCAAGAAACAGACGGTGGTAGCAAGATCTAATGTTGAATCCGAATATAGGGCTATGGCCCAGGCTAGTACAGAGATGATGTGGGTAAAGGCTGTGCTTACAGATCTATGTATAGATGTACTACTTCCTATGAACTTAGAATGTGATAATCAGGCAGCCTTGTTCATTGCAAACAACCCAGCATTCCATGAGCGGACCAAGCATATTGAGGTCGACTGTTACTTCATACGTGACATGATTCAGAAGGGGTTTATTGCTACATCTCATGTTACCTCAGAAAATCAAACTGCTGATATATTCACCAAGGCATTACTACGAGGCCCATTCCAGAAGTGTGCGTCCAAGCTGAGCATGATTGATATCTATGCTCCATCTTGAGGGGGAGTGTTAACATATATATTAGTGTTCTTTGTGTCTTTCTGTTATTTTTATTTTCAGCTGTATGCTTTATGTAATTTACGCATAGGCTACTCTCTTATATAAGAGAGCCTAGGGCTTATGGAATAAACATCTCTTTCATTTTCCCCAACACTATTGGCGCGGGACCTTTGAACGCGCCTATGGAGGACATGTCAATCTTTGACTCTGACATATCGCCGCTGGAGAAGAACTAGGGCATGTAGACAAAGTGATAGATGTCTGCAGAGACTGCATAGGATTCGAGTGCGTATGTAGATGTTACGCACTCAAATCCATATATCTGGAGAAAGAGACGACTTCGAGCACTCTGGGGATCGCCGAGGATCGGCTAGGGCACCCCGGAAGATCGGCTCGGGCACGCCTGGGGCACCGGGAACCGGCTAGGGCCGTCGGGGGGTTTGGCGACGAGACTGGAGGCCACCGGTGGTGGATGGCTGCTAGACTGGGGATCCGTCGGGGGTTGGCGGCGGGAGTGGGGGTTGGCGGCAAAACTGGAGAGCCGTCGGGGGGTGGCGGGGACCGCTGGGGTGGTTGGCGAGGAGCAGGCGGCGGCGGTGGGAAGAGAAAGGGGAGAGAGGGTGATGCAGCGTGATCTCCAATTATAGGGCCGAATTTATTTAATTAATTAGTCGTCAATTTTATTTACGTTTTTAAGTTGTCGTAAATGTCTAATTAAATAATTGAGATCGCCTGTGATCTCAACATTTATTTCATAGATTTTAATTTTAATTTTGGTTAATTAATTAGTTAGAGTCCAATTAGGATAATTAAAGGTCAATTTGAATTTTAAATTTGTCAGAGTCAAATTAGGATAAGTTGTTTCCAATTTGAATTTAGTTTCTATTTTTAAAAAAAATCATCCCTCTTATATAAAGGGATGAGGGTCCAATGTAATAGGCAGTCAAGTATTATTATTAAAAGTTGAGATTTTTATCTCTCTCCTTTCTCCTCTCCCTCTCTCTCCACGCGATCTCCGCGGTTCTCCTCCTTCAACCTCTCGTATTCAGACGAGTTCTTCTTCTCAACCTTCTCTCTTCTTCCACCAAATATCCACCATTCAATTTTTTTCAAATTTATCGACGCGCCAAAATCCCGTTTGCATCATTTGGTATCAGAGCATGGAAACCGAATCGTTTCTACGATTCGACGGTCCTGTCAACTATTGGAGGACGCAATTCAACTTGAGCCGTCTATCTCATGATCCGCATTCACGTTCACGCTCGAGGAAGTTCAAGTATCGCATCCAATCAAGCCTCAAAGTACAAGAGTGGCTGGGCACGCTAATCGGTGAAGATTTGTTCGTCAACGACAAAAATCAGATTTTCGCAGCCGCTGTTCAACCCGATTTCGAAGCAAAAAACAAAGGTAGTCTCATTGCGGATGAAGATTTATTTGATACGACTCCTGTACAACAATACGAAGATGATACGAAGCCGATATTTGATGAAAGTGCGGATGAAGAATCTGATTTCGAAGTCCAAGCTGCTGTCCAGGAGGTTTCGGACCTACCGTCACCGTCGAAATCACCCCCGGCGAGCCCCATCCCTCCAACAATTCCCTCGCAGGACTCCCCAGGCCATTCCCCAACTACGGCGGCCCCGTCCAGACCCCAGCCCTGTCGGTGACCCCTCCCGCAGCGCCATACACCCTCCCGCGCGTGAGTCCACCCGACCCCCGCCTCCCCGCGATTGCGTCACCGCCTCCCCCCATCTCCCCTCGCCTCCCCAGCGACGCCTGCACCCTCGAAGCCGCCGCCATCGCCCCACCCCCGCGCACCAATCCCCATCACCTCCGCCCCCCTCTCCCTCCCGCAGACCTCCCCAGGACCCCCCTCCTCCTCCGCAGACCTCCCCAGCGCCCCACTCCCGCACGCCCGCAACCCCATCCCCATCGCCTCCATCGCGCCACCCCCGCACGGCCGCACTCCCATCCCCATCGCCTCCATCGCGCCACCCCCGCACGCCCGCACCCCCACCCCTCCTGCATACGCCCCCTCGTTCCTGTGCGCCTTTCCACGCGCCGCCGCCTCTTCCTCACTAGTCACCAACCCCCGCGATGCCCCAGCTTCCCACTTCAGCGCCGCCATGAACGAGGTTTGAAGGGGTGCGAAACCCTATCGGGAGATAAGGGAACCGAATCCCTGAGATTAAGGGATTGGAAAACTAATTGGGAAAATTGTAAAATCAAAATGGCTAAGTTCTCTATTTACAGAAAGGTCCAAAGCATTATGAAAGAAGAGAAGAATGAAGGGGTGCGAAAATTGCACCCACACCCGTGGCGGTCAAAATATTTAAAAAAAGAGGCTGGAAATCAGAGATTTGGGGATCCTCCTTATCCCAATAGGACTAGGGCCTTGAGCTTCCCTCATAAAAGGACCCCATGGCTTCATTCCTTAGCCACATCTCCTCTTTCCCTCTCCTTGTGCCATTGCTTCACTATGGATTCTACAAGGGCCATAATCTCCATGTCGCATCAATTTTTTGAGCATCACGGGGAGGAGACAACAATCAAGACAACGCCGCTGTTCGCGCCGCACATGTTCTTCAACCACGACGGCCGCATCATCCCCGCCTGCGTATGGATTCTGCCGTTCGCCCCACATCAGTTCTTCCAGAAGACGACGGAATGCGTCGAATCTTCCTCCAAGCCTGCAGATCCAGCAATTTGTCGGGAGACGAATTTTTAAAGCGGAGGAGAGTTGATGCAGCGTGATCTCCAATTATAGGGCCGAATTTATTTAATTAATTAGTCGTCAATTTTATTTACGTTTTTAAGTTGTCGTAAATGTCTAATTAAATAATTGAGATCGCATGTGATCTCAACGTTTATTTCGTAGATTTTGATTTTAATTTTGGTCAATTTATTAGTTAGAGTCCAATTAGGATAATTAAAGGTCAATTTGAATTTTAAATTTGTCCGAGTCAAATTAGGATAAGTTCTTTCCAATTTGAATTTAGTTTCTATTTTTAAAAAAATCATCCCTCTTATATAAAGGGATGAGGGTCCAATGTAATAGGCAGTCAAGTATTATTATTAAAAGTTGAGATTTTTATCTCTCTCCTTTCTCCTCTCCCTCTCTCTCCACGCGATCTCCGCGGTTCTCCTCCTTTAACCTCTCGTATTCAGACGAGTTCTTCTTCTCAACCCTCTCTCTTCTTCCACCAAATATCCACCATTCAATTTTTTTCAAATTTATCGACGCGCCAAAATCCCGTTCGCATCAGAGGGCGGTGGGTGTGGAGAGGGCGGCGGGTGGGGAGCCCTAGGGCTCGGGCTCTGATACCATGTTGGGGAAACTGAATGTTCTATTATTCAAAGGAACCCTAGGCTCTCTTATATAGGGAGAGACCTCATGGGTAAAGTACATAGTAGTCAAGAGAGAAATAAGAAATTGCGAACTTGTACATAACATATAATAATATCTACCTCTACACTAACGATGGGTCTGACGATATTTCTATACATGGATCATTGCAAGAGGATGTTCCTGAGGACATGGACATACCCATTGCCATTAGGAAGCAAAAGGTTACATGTGCATCATATCCGCTTGCTTCCCACGTGTCCTTTCATCGCCTGACAAGGGATTTTCAAAGATTTGCAGTTGCTTTATCTGCTGAAGATATTCCGAACTTACCACGAGGCCTTGAAAGATAGCCGTTGGCGTTTAGCTATGAAGGAAGAGATGGCTGCTTTGCAATCACGTGGTACCTAGAGCTTGGTGTATGTTCCTCCTGATGCCTCTATCGTCAGTTGCAAATGGGTGTTTACTGTTAAATATCATGCAGATGGGAGTCTTGATCGGTACAAGGCAAGATCGGTGGCACGTGGGTTACTCAAACCTATGGTATAGATTATTTGGACACACTCTCTCGTTGCTCGTCACTCCACTTACGTGTTCTACTCTCTGTTGCAGTGGTACGTGGCTGGCCCTTATTTCAGCTAGATGTTAAAAATGCCTTTCTGTATGGAGATCTACAGGAGGAGGTATACATGCATCAGCCTCCGGGGTTTGCTGCTAAGGGGGAGTGCCAACAGGTTTGTAGACTACATAAGGCGATATATGGTCTTAAACAAAGTACAAGAGCATGGTTTTAAAAGCTCTCGAATCTGATTGAACGGCAGGGGTTCAAGAGGTCACATGCAGACCATTCTCTATTTGTACAGAGAACATCTAGAGGTATAGTTGTTATCATGATTTATGTTGATGATATAATTGTTAAAGGAGATGATGTGCAGGGAATAAAGATGGCAAAAGAATTTTTGAGCAGTCAGTTTGTCACTAAGGATTGGGGCTCCCTAAGGTATTTCTTAGGGTTGGAATTTGCTAGGAATGCACAGGGTCTTGTGATGACCCATAGGAAATATGTTACAGACATGCTTGCTGAGACGGGCATGATTGGGTGCCGACCTTCTACTACTCCTATGGATCCTAACATGAAGTTATATGATGATGATACATAAGAGGTTGATAAGAGGAGATACAGAGAGATGGTGGGAAAGCTCCTTTATGTTACTATTACCAGACCAGATATCTCCTTTGTTGTGAGTCGAGTGAGTCAGTTCATGGAGTAACCTCGATAAGTACATATGGACGCTATATACATGATATTGAGATATCTAAAATCGTCTCCACGTGCAGGATTACTTTTTAAAAAAGGAGCAACTCTCTCTGTAACTGCATGTGTTGATGCTGACTATGCAAGGTGTCCTAAGGATAGGAAGTCTACTTCGGGCTTTGCAGTATTTGTTGGCAGTTTCCTTGTTTCTTGGAAAAGCAAGAAACAAATAGTTATGGCTAGATCAATCAAGTGTTGAGTCTGAATATAGGGCTATGCCACAAGCAAGTACCGAAATGATGTGGGTTCGAGCAGTGTTAGCAGATTTACACATAGAAGTTTCTCTACCCATGCAATTACAATGTGATAGTCAAGTTGCTCCGTTTATTGCAAACAACCCTGCATTCCATGATAGAACTAAACATATTGAGGTAGATTGCCATTACACGAGAGATATGATTCAGAAGGAGTTGATATCTACCTCTCATATCAGTTCAAGAGAGCAAGAGGACCCTTCCTGAAGTGTTCGTCCAAGATGAGCATGATTGACATCTATGCTCCATCTTGAGGGGGAGTGTAGAGATATTTATATATTTTTATATTCTCTATGTACATGTTTCGCTATTTTATTGCTCTTTATCCATCTTGAGGGGGAGTGTAGAGATATTTATATATTTTCATATTCTCTATGCTCCATCTTGAGGGGGAGTGTAGAGATATGGAGACATGCATTGGAGACTAAAGGATTTCGTATAAGTAGGGCTAAGACGGAATATATGGAGTGCACCTTTGATGGAAGCAATGGTGAAGGAATTGAGGTGAAGATTGGTGACAATAACATTCAGAAGAGAGATTCTTTTAGATATATGGGATCTATTTTGCAACAGAATGGGGAAATTGATGGATGTTACTAATAGAATAAATGTTGGCTGGCTAAAGTGGAGAGGAGCCTATGTTGTTCTCTGTGATAAGAAAATTCCTTTAAAAATTAAAGGAAAGTTTTACAAAGCAGTCGTGAGACCTGCTATGCTCTATAGATCTGAATATTGGCCTGTGAACCATAGACATGTGCAGAGAATGGTTGTAGCAGAAATGAAAATGCTAAGGTGGATGTGTGGACACACACGTAAAGATAGGATTCGGAATGATACAATCAGAAAGAAAGATGGTGTAGCTCTGATCGATGATAAGATGCGAGAAAACCGCTTAAGATGATTTGGTCATTTGCAAAGAAGACCAACGGATGCACCAGTTAGGAGATGCGGGTGTTGGGATGTTGAGCCGGCTAAGAGAGGGCAAGGACGGCCCAAGAAGTGTTGGAAAGAGACTGTACGAAGGGATCTTAGTTTTTTGGATATAAGCCCGGGATTGACCCAAGATAGATGTGAATGGAGGCGAAGAATCCATGTAGTTGACCCTGCTTAATTGTGGGAAAAGGCGTTGTTGTTGTTGTTGTTGTTGTTGATCCACTTTATGTAATTTACCCAAAGGACTCTCCGCTATATAAGAGAGCATGGGGTTCTCAGAAATAACAACGCGCTTCTTTCTTCCAACGTATGACAAAAAGCACATTCTTCTTAAGCCATCATACAACCAAGATAGGAAAACGAAAACATGCCACATGGAATAAGGACAATGGGAAAGTATGTTCGTGGACTATGGTGTTATACTATGAGAGTGCGTTCAACATGTGGACTTCTTTGAAAGCCAAATATGGGCAATAGAAGAACACAAACAACATGTTTTAGACCTATTTTAACATGAATGAAATTAAAGCAAACAGGGCAACCACTAGCAAAGTATTTTTTTGTTTGAAGATATAATATTTACGTAACAGGATGTAGTTGCCCCAAATAGAAATAATATCGCCAACGCATAACGACTGTGATATTCATTGCAAGGCTCGACATAGATACTAAAGCTCAAGACCAAATGATCACAACAACCACCTAACCTACCATAAAGGAGGCATATAGCACTCTTAGAGTCTTAGTCGCCTTGTTATCGCCTACAGCACTGTTACTTCAGAGGCCAGGGATAGACAACTACTCTTGCTACCCCATCTAGATGAGGTTGGGGTTTATACACATGTCACAGTCATGGTCGTTCATGGTGCAATAATTGGCCGACTGGACCAAATAATCGATCCAACTATGGGTGGAGGGGTGATCAACTAAACAACCAATATTCAGTTTGATCAAATAGTCAGTCTAACTATTCAGTCGACTGACCAACTAGTCTAACTATTCAACAGACTAGCCAACTAGTCGGACGACCTTAACCATTCCTTTTTACTTTGATTATGGATGTGTTGACAAGTCACATTCAGGATGAGATGCCATGGTGTATGTTATCCACTGACGATATTGTGTTGATTGATGAGACTAGATGGAGGAAATGAGAAGCTTGAGGTCTAGAGACATGCATTAGAGACTAAAGGATTTCGTGTAAGTAGGGTTGAGACTAAATATATGAGTGCACTTTTGATGGAAGCAATGGTGAAGGAATCGTGGTGAAGATTGGTGACGATAACATTCAGAAGAGAGATTCTTTTAGATACTTGGGATCTACTTTGCATGATAGGGAAATTGATGGAGATGCTAATAATATAATAAATGCATATTGGCTAAAGTGGAGAGGAGCCTCTACTATTCTCTGTGATAAAAAAAATACATTAAAAATCAAAGGAAAGTTTTACAAAGCAGCCGTGAGACCTATTATGCTTTATGGATCCGAATGTTGGCATGTGAACCATAGACATGTGCACAGAATGGCAGTATCAGAAATGAAAATGCTAAGGTGGATGTGTGGGCACACACGTAAAGATCGGATTCGAAATGATGCAATAAGAAGGAAAGTTGGTGTAGCTTCGATCGAGGATAAGATGCGAGAAAATTGCTTAAGGTGGTTTGACCATTTGCAAGGGAGGTCAACTGATGAACCGGTGAGGAGAAGCAAGTGTTAGGATGTTGAGCCGGCTAAGAGAGGGTGAGGAAGGCCCAAGAAGTGTTGGAATGAGACTATACAAAGGGATCTTAGCTTTTTGGATCTAAGCCCGAGAATGACCCAAAATAGATCTGAATGAAGGCAAATAATCCATATAGCTGACCCTACTTAATGTGGGAAAAGGATTTTATTGTTGTTGTTGTAATTTTCAAAAGTTCTAATTTATCCCAATATTACAAAAATTGTCAAAGCTTCATCTCAATTTTCCTGTGATCTTTTATTTAAAGTATCAAACTACCATGATTGAATCAAAGTTTTTTTAGGGAATGATTAAATAGAAGTTATGTTGCATTGTCTCTTCTCTTGAATTAAACCCACCATATTATGCATCTTGACTTTATCTAAAATTCAACCGATACTCTAAGCTTGTAAATTGATGACGATATAATACAAATATAAAGAATATATGTATTTGATATAATTTTTCTATTTTAAATAATTAAAAAATACGTAACTAAATAATTTCAGCCATCCGAATATCGTCTATTCTTTATTCAGTTGACTCCTACAACTGACTCCTACAACTGAATATCGAACACCAACCTTGCATATTGTTGCTCTATACCTAGACGAGAATGCGCTACTATTCAATACACCGTTTGTAGCAAATTTAGACATATTCAAGTTATCTCCTTCAACAAACATGGGTATCCATCACTTGTTGCATGAGATATCACTATATTCCCGAAAGGGACTATGAGGATTTAATGTGTTTCCTAAACATGCTCAACCCTGGGATACCTTCCGTTCCCAGCAAGGTGATCTTCCAAAAACTATTGATGTCATCTGCTCAAGTATCCATGTTGCTTCAACTAAAAAATTACAAAATAGGGAAAAAATTTGATACAAGAGCCTTTACTTATCTATGTGGAGAAATGAGTCTACTCCACCAAATGCAATAGGTTCAGCCTAGGAGAACTGCCCAAGCTGCATACAGTAGATCATCCACTGTGAAGGGAAATGGGGTGCTTACCTCACTCGTAATATTAAGCTCAACAATATTCTAATTGTTCCTGAGTTTCCTAGCAGTCCATTATTCATCAATTAGATTTGCAAGAAACTAAGCTATCGCTATAATCGATATTTTTCCCTTTGTTTTTCAAAACATATTGACTAGCAGGACGATTAGTGCAGTTTGCGAAGAAGGGGGCATTTACTATCTTGTTCAGTCTGCAAGAGCTACTGCAAGCTCCTGGACTTAATTTTCCACTTCTTCAGGTGCTTTATAACACTAGCACCTAAATCATCCTTTCCTCCAGAAACTTTGTTAGGTATTCCCCTATATTCCTCCCACTCTCAGCCTAGAGTGTGTGGCATGTCAACTGGGGAAGCATGACCAAAGTGTGTTTCCTCCCTCTGGTATTGTCCACACCACCATACTCTTTGAACTTGTCCATCTTGATGTTTGGAGACCCAGTCAATATCTTGATTGTCTGAAAAATAGATATTATCGTGTTCTTACAGATGTTGCAATTGTTGGCCGACTAGACCAAATAGTCGACCTGACTATGGGGGGAGGGGTGACTGACTAAATAATCAATATTTAGTTTGATCGAATACTTGGTCTGACTATTTAGCCGACTGGGTGACTAGTCGGTTGACCAAAAAATGGCAAAGCCTTCTCCCACTATAAGTAGGGTTGAATACATGGATTGTTGCTCAAATCCATGTTAAAAAATTCGACTATTTTTAAGCTAGCTATCGATTACCTAACGCTACACCCACAAGGAGGGATTTGAACCATAATCTTTTGAGTGGTAAGCACATTGCACTACTAATAGTCGACTATTAGTTGACGGTTGAAAAATATATTTCTTTAATTTTAAGCGTTCTGGTTTATCCCAATATCACCAAAAATGTCAGAACTCCATCTCAGTTTCCTCATGATCATTTATTTAAAGCTTTAACACCATGACTAAATCCTTTTCTTTAATGATTAATAGAAGGTATGATGTATTTTCTCTTCTCTATTGAATTAAACATGCAAATCGATGCATCTTAACTTTGTCAAAAAAAATAAATTAGTACTTTAAGCTTGTAAAGTGATGAGCATATATATATAAGAATATGTGTAGTTGATATATTTTTTTATTTAAAATAACTAAAAAACACATAATTGACTAATTCTGAATAGTCACATAAAAATCATTTATTCTTTATTAGGTGACTCCTTTGATTGATTACCAAATACCAACTTTTCAATATTATCGCTCCATACCTAGACGAGAATGCAACACTATTTAATACATCTTTTGTAGCAAACTTGGACATACTGAAGCTACCTCCTACAACAAACACGGATATCCATTACCTGTTGCGCGAGACATCACTAATGAGAGTCTTGAAAAGGGGATTTCATAACCTGATGCACCGCTTGAACATGCTCAACTCTGGGGATACCTCCCATTCACAACGAGATGATCTTCCAAAAACTATTACAGGCATCTGCTCAAGTACTCGTACTCATGATGGTTCAACCAAAAATTTTGCAAAAATTAGGATGGTTTTTTATATAAGTGCCTTCACTTACCTATGTAGAGAAATGAGTCTACTACACAAATGCAATTGTTCCGTCTAGGAAAATGGTCCAAGCTACAGACAACAAATCAGTCCTACGAAGGAAAAAGAGGGGGCTCACCTCGCCCCTAACATTAAGCCCAACATGTTCTTTTTGTTTCTGAGTTTCCTAGCACGTTATTATTCCTCAGTTAGATTTGCAAGGAACTAAGTTGTCATGTCAGGCTATATTCGATATTTTTTCCTGTGTTTTTCAAAACATCTTAACTGGGAGGACGATTGGTACATATTGTGAAAAAGATGGTATCTACTATCTTGTTCAGTCCACAAGTCCTACTGCATGCCTTCGGACTCGGATTTCTACTTATTATGGTGCTCTATGACACCAATGCTTCCTACTCAGTATTTTTTCTTCCCTCCAGAAACTTCATCAGGTCCTCCCCTAGCTTCCTTCCACTTTCATCTTAGAGTTTGTGTCATGTCGACTGGGGAAGCATCACCGAAATTTGTTTCCTCCCTTTGGTATTGTCCATTCCACCGTACTCTTTGAACTTGTCCATCTTGATGATTGGGGACCAACTGATATCCTGATCGTCTGAAAAATAGAGATTATCTTATTCTTGTGGATGACTTCTCACATGTCTTATAAATGTTTTTAGAAAAATAAATAAATCCCATGTCTCCTTTTCAAGTTTATTGATAAAATAAAAACTCAATTTGGTGCCACTGTTGAAACCCTTCGATCTGGAAATGTTAAAGAATTCCTTTCTCATGGCATCAAGTCTTTTATCCCTGCTCGAGGGAACATATATAGGACCACTTGTGCTCATACTTTACAGCAAAATGGGGCAGTCGGACACAAAAATCGACATATCCTTGATGTTGCCCGAATTTTGCTCATTTACTATTATGTTTTGCGTGCATATTATGGATGTAGTTCTTATTGCTACTTTTTTCATAAATCACATGCCCTAAAGTCTTCGGGTGCATGGCTTTTGTACACATCCTTACCCTTGGCAAGGAAAAATTGACAGTCAAGGCGCTAAAGGTTTGTTTTTAGGATAAGCAAGAAATACAAAAGGATGTTGTTGTTATGACCCTAGGTCATAAAAGCACTATATTGGTGTAGACATTGGACAGGTACCCATGTATCTCCGCCTCGTCTTATCTCAGAAACTAGACCTCATTCCTATTCATGTTCCACAGAATGATCGATACAAGATTCACCATCACCAAAGGCATCTCCTTTTTGAGCCAACACAACCTCTCACAAAGTGCATCCTTTATCCGAAGTTTTACAAACTAACATCATTTCTATTGCCATGGATACAACAACATGATTAGAAGACAGCCAATAAGTCGATATATTTGATCTCCCATAGCTCTCAAAAAGGGCATGAGACTGTGTAACAAGAATTTTATTTGTCGCTGTTTATTTCTCAAACCTTGGATCATCTTACAATTGATTTGTCTCTACCACAGATATACCTTGTAATCATAACGAGGCTTTTGTGACCTTAGATGGTGATTTGTGACTGAGGAGGAGATGGTTGCTTTTACACGTGACACATGGTAGCTAGGAGGTTGGACTTGGATCTAGAATGGTATTTGCAGTCAACTATAAACAAGACAAATCGATTTCTCATTACAAGGCTCAATCAATCGTAAAGGGCTTTACACAGACACAATGTTGACTTCTTCAACACCTCCTCGGTCGTCCATCTCTCCACAATACGGATACTTATGTCAGTAGCTATACAACTTGATTGACACATGCGCCAACTTGATGTAAAGAATGCCTTAATATATAATATATGGTGATTGACATGATGTGGTATACATGCAGCAAGCTCACAACTTCGAGGCTCAATGGGAATGTTAAAAGGTATAATTACTAAGCAACGCCATTTATGGGCTTAAATAGAGCCCGTGAGCATGATTTTAAAGATTATCAGAGGTCCTAGAAAACCTTGGTATGTCCACATCATCATTGGAGCATTCCTTATTCAAGCAGAAGAATGGAAAAGGAACAATGGCAATGTTGGTTCATGTGAATGATATCAACCTCACATGAGATGACTCTAATGGCATTACAAATGTTGAGAAGCAATTGGCCAAACAATTTGTAATCAAAGACTTGGGCCTCTTGAGATACTTCCTTTGGGATTAAACTAGCTTGGCCAAGGCAACACCTAATTATGTCCCAGAGGAAGTATACTGCTAATTTACTATAAGAGATATATGTGTTAGTATACAAGTCAGCACATATACCTATTAAACCCAAGGCACGCATCTATAAACCATGGATAGTGGAATACATTGGTAGTTACAAATGATTAGTAAGCAAACTCGTATATATTATCATCACAAGACCAGACATCGCTCGGAATCGACAGATCGAGTCGATTCATGGAATGTTCCTACCTTAGCATATTTTAATGCTTGCATGATGGCCTCAAGATATATCAAGTCCTCTCTCCATGAAAAGGTCGTGTATTCACAAAAAGCAACACTTTTGCACTCATATCAAATTCGAATGCAAACTAAGGAAGATGTATGCTGGACATGAATGCACTTACCTAGCAAGAAATATGGTAACTTGGAGAAGCGAGGAATATATAGTGGTCTCCCACTCAAATGTTGAGAGTGAATATAGACATGGCTCAAGAAGAAGCAGACCTAGTATGGATTCGACCGTACTTACTTATCTTCATATTACTTCCATCAAGATGAACATTATAGAACGCATATGAGATAATCAAGCAACAATGCATATAGTGAATAACCATATAAATTACAAACATACTAAACAAGTGAAAGTTGATTGTCAAAGACCTAATACATAGAGGATTGTTGATGTAAAGCCCTAAAAATCAACCTGCTTGGATCCTACCGTGAATGACTTTAAATCCGTCCTAACGAAACGAATCAAATGAAACTTATTTCGTCTGAATCGAAGGCCGTTTCAAATTGTTATGAATTTTGGAAACAAAAGATGTTGACAATGGTTAACTATCATTAGCTCTCAATCACAGTCACTAATACTATCAAATCTTGAATCAAGGCCCTAAATATCGGTCTCGGTCACCATTTCAGGGACCGACTGAAACGGAATTTCGGTGGAATTTAGGTCAAAATTCGACCGAAATATCGGTCATTTCGATCATTTTTTGTACTGGGACCCTCATATTTCGGTCATTTCGGCCATTTCGGTCGAATTTCCATTTCGATAGGATATCGATATTTGACAGAAATTCAACCGAATTTCGCTGAAATTTGATGCCATGATCTTGATTAAGAATTATAATGCTCATTAAGATTATTAATCATGATTAATGATTTTTAATCATGGGTTAGTAGGTGTTAATCATGGTTAAGAATAGTTAATCATGATTAGTGCTAATTAATAGCGATTAGCATTATTGAAACATCATTAGCAAAACCAGGGCTTCGTGATAAACGTGGGCAAAATTATGAGCAAAACCATAGGCAGCGAAATCGTGGTAATGAAGGAAACTATGGTTTTGGGCAAAATCATGGACGAAAACCACGAACTCTAAACCATGATTTTCAGGAGTTGGAAGTCTATAAATACCCACCAACCCTTCATTGTCTACAACTTTCATTCCATCCACCACCACTGTCACCGAGATTAGGGTTGAGAAGCTGAGAGAGGGAAAAGCGTTAGCAAAGTGCTGCCTAGAAGAAGAGGAGAAGGAGGGTGTGCTCCTCTCCTCGATGACTCAAGGGAGAAGATAAGAAGATTTGACTTAATCTAGGTTTTCATGTTGTTTCAAATTCATTTCCTTTTCTATATTAGTATTAGCATATAAGAGAGAAATCTGAGCACAGCCCTACTTAGGTGCGGGCAGTTGGGTTGTCAAGGAACATACTTCACTCACCCATGTCATGAGACTAGCCAATTCTCCGTTGTATGATAATAGTGTTGCATGTTGCTATATGATGTAGAAACCTGAGTAACCTTGGGTGCATGACACCGGGTCATCGGTGAATATACGTGCCACCCACCCATGATGCGAGGTGTACCAGTTATGTATCATTTCTTCTTTTTGATTCCGAATTTCAAGTCTTCTTTCTGTTTTTCTTTCGAATATAGTTTTATAAAAAGAAATTTGATCAAATTTTCTTAGAAATAGCACCCGATATAAGGGGAAAATTCTACGAAATTTCTTAGAAATATCACAAGATAAAGAAAAAACTCAACCAAAATTTCGAGAGAATTCATGTTCTTCGTGTTCTTCGCTCGTTTTTCATGCTCTTCATGTGTTCATTGTATTCTTGATTCCAAAATAGATTTTGATCATTTCAGGAGTTGTAAATCGGACTACTTGAACACGAATTGAAGTTGTGGTACAAGAAAGATATCACGATTAGGTACCGAAACCATGCATCTTTGTTCGGTTTTCGTATTAGATTAAAGTAATTTCTTGAATTTATATCTGTTGTGAAAATGCCAACATACTTATTTTACGAATTGATATGATTGGTTAATGATTTACATCAAATATACCATTGAATCAGTGTGGTGTTGCATACACATAAATGTTACAGTTCCTAAAAGTACGGTAAGTTAGGTCTTCTGGAGATATATATTACATAAATATAAATATGAGAATTTATATATGTGACAATACCCAACTCAGTGAGAGAAAGCAAGTTAAAGATTTATGCATAGAATTGTATCATGTGAAATTAATATGCTTTAAAATTGGATCCAGTGATATATTATGTCCTATTAGAGATGACTTGGATAGATACTACAAATAGGGCATGCAACCAGTAGGCTTGTCAGAAGAAATATGTATGCCAAGCCAAACCTAGGTGAGTGGTACTCGACTGCTATCAAATAGATTGACTGACTAAAGATGTGACCGTGTCATGTAGAGGCACGGGTAGTTTAATAGTGGATGGGTCACGATAACATGTATTTAAAGTCACGGGTATACATGATAAATGTTATTATTATGTAGTTTTAAGCTAATGGGCCCTCGAGGATGGAGTGCTTCCTTGTTTGACAGACCGAGGATTTGAAAACCTTGGATAATGAAATAAAATAAAACTGTCAGAGTAGTATTTAAGAATTGGATGAGGTGGCGTACGACGGCATAAGCTTTTCAGATAACTGCAACCTCCAATCCCAAAGTAACCACAGCTTCGGATCCGTAATAGGTGAGGTATATCACATGGACTAATCCCAACATTGGGGGCGCTAATTGAATTGAATCATTCGAATTCGATTGTGTGATTTATTCGATAAAAATAAAAAGTTCGATTTGAAGTAAAACGAATCGAATATGAATTTGACTTGTGTATTCGATTCCCAAATGAATCAAACTGAATTAACATAAATTTGTTCAATAATAATTCGATTCGATACATATATACATATATATACATATACACACATGCATTTGTATTTAAATATTACATATGTACATACAAACATACATGCATGCAGACATGCATGTATGTGTGCATGTACATATAATTAATATCAGTTAATGACTAAATATCAGTATTACAAAATAGAGTAGAAAATTAGCCATAAGTTCTACTAGGAAAGAACGTATATTTAAGGACTCATTTGGTTACCAAGTTACCTCAGGGTAACATGGTTTACCCCACTGCCTTCCTGTGTTGGAGTTCCATCACAAACCAATGTAACATCGCATCACATTTCTCATTCCAACTCTCCTAATAATCCAAACAGTTACTATTCACAGGAGGTTACTCCAACCCAACCTAACCCAGTTACCAAACAAGCCCTTAAGAGTTTTATCCCAATTCTCCACCTTACATTTATTTTCATATTCTCACGTTCTCTACCACACATTTTCACTTCTCCTTTTCATTCTTTATTAAAGATTCATTAATCATAAGGTAGACTGTGATGCTCCATCTTCTTGTAGGTAAATACGATAGAGCCAAAAATTGAACGGTTTGGCACATTCCTCAGATGAGGAAGAAAGAGTACATAGATCTACATCTATTCATTTTCTTTCTAATACTCCCCCTCCCATCTGCCCAACCCCTTTTTTTGAGCAGTCTGCACTCTCCTTCACTCTCATGGTTTGTGGTATATCAAGTATTCATCATCCACCTTCTTGTTTTGTTAGTTATCTTTGCAACAGGGACGACCATATCGCTCGATATATCGGCGATATATCGGTATCGACAGGTCACCGATATATCGCTGATATGGTCGATATCGGGTATCGACAGGCCAAAATGCACTATCTCAGTCCGATGTCGACGATATGGCGTCGATATATCGCCGATATATCGGCGATATATCGGTATCGACATGGTACCGATATCGATACCGATATCGATATGTCCTTCCATGCTTTGCAAGACAATCCACAAGTGACGACTATTATTGTCAAGGTATTGATCATCATCTGAATAATTTATAAGTTCTTCTCACCATCATATTAGTTGTTCCTATCTATATTGAAAATCATGTATAATTCATTACTTTTGTTTTAAGATAACGATGATCATCATGATGCATGAGGTGATTTTATCATGTTAAGTTATTTGTTGTCATCCTCTTTGTTTTAAATGACCGGTTTGTATTAGTTTCCTATGGGAGCTTGGTATTATCCTGCCCCAACATACAATGGTGAATAGCCATAAAGCCTAGTAGGAAAGAACATACATTTAAGAGATTTATCTCAGTTCCCCACCTTACATTTATTTCCATGTATCCACATTACTACCACACCTTTCCCTCTTCCTTTTCATTCTTTATCAACAATCATCATCCATCAAGCCCCTAAATGTCGGTTTCGGTCACCATTTCGGTATCGACCAAAACAGAATTTCGATGGAATTTCGGTGGAATTTCGACCGAAATTTCGGTCATTTCGGTCATTTTTTGTACTAGGACCCCCATATTTCGGTCATTTCGGTCGAATTTCGATTTCGATTGGATATCAATATTCGACGGAAATTCGACCGAATTTCGCTGAAATTTGAGGCCATGTCAACCATAAGGTAAATGGTGGTGCTCCCTCTTCTTGCACATAAATATTCATGTTACATTGAGTTCCTCCTTCACGTTTATAGTGGTTTGTGATATATCAAATTATTCCTCCTCCGCCATCTTGTTTTGTTGGTTATCCTTGCAAGACATTCCATGGTGAAGACTATCATTTTAAGCTAAACATGACAATGATCATCATTTGAATGATTTACAAGTTCTTCTCACCATCATGTTAGTCGTTCCAGTCTGTATTTAAAATCCTATGTGATTCATGACTTTTTTAATATGATGATGATTTGGGGCGGACACCATAGCGTGTTACCCCCTTTTTGACTCAAAAAAATTAATATGATGATGATGATGATCATGATACATGAAGTGATTTTATCGTGTTAATTTAGTTGTTGCTATCGTCATTGTTCCAAATAATAAGTCCAGACTGAATTCATTTTCTATAAGAGTTTGCTCTTATCTTGCTTCAACAAACAAAGATAAATATGTGTTCAACTTTTTTGTCAATAATATTTTATACAAGTAATAAGACTTTTATAATTATATTCTATTTATATATTTCTTTCGTCATATAAAAAGAATAAATTTATGCAAAAGACAAACAATATCTATGCAAACTAGGTATTTTTATACATTATATATTATCTAGCAGGAATCTTCCTCGATTATATAGTTTTTCAACTTGCCTTAGTTTTCTATAGTAAAAAATAGAATTATAAAATGTAACCTTTAAAAGTGTAACATTATTATATAAATAATTTATTTAAGAGTAAACCTATGAATCGAATTTGATTATTTGAAGCTTAAAATGAATCAAATTAATTAGCAAATTCGTTTAAAATTCGATTTGAGTTCGAATTCGAAAAAATTTTAAATGATATCATGGTGGATTCGAAGATATTCAATTCGATTAGCACCACTACCCAACATGGAAAAGAAGAAACAGGACTTAATATAATGAATAAAAAATTTTTCCGGTATAATAAGTTCTGCTAAACTACCTTACTTGTTTACTTTCTTTTCTTCGTTACTTAGAACTTCATAATCTCTATCCTATGATTTCTGAAAATCCAACAAGTATCGGTGAGTCATCGCTAGACCAAAACCAGCTAGCTAGCTATTGAACAGTAGTGGCTTCTAGTATAAGGTAGTTTGTAGTTCTTTATTGTTCTTTCTTTCAACTTGATTTACATGGATAAGAATATAGTGTGACAGTTTTTATATAAACTTCATTTTGTTAATGTAAAACTATGAGATATTACCTTTATAGTATTTTATTGTAGTTTGGTTTTTATTGTTAGCTGTTAATTATTGGATGAAGCTATTACTGAGTAACCAGATCCGATAAAAGGGAGGATCCGATGACACAGAATCAGGTTTGTGACAGTTGAAACTCATAATGTACCATCTATAGATCAAAATGTCGATATTTTCACTAAATCACCCGCTCTTACACTGTTTGAAAATGTTGTAACAGGCTTATTATGGTTGACATATATGCTCTAGTTAAAGGAGAGTGTTGAGTGATTTGGTATTTCGTTCAGTGATTTATTATGTTCTACCCACTCATAGGCATACTGTTCTTTTGACTAGTGTAGTGACGCTCTATGTAAACTATATCCTAAGCCTCCACCAATACAAGGAGCCCTAGCGTAGCTTAATAGAATCAATTTCATTCTCTCAAAATTATCCACTTTAATCATCATACCAAGGCACGCCACATTGAAATTCAAAAAATGAAACAATGCCGATAGCAGCAAGGGGCGGTCCTACCAAATAAAGTAAGAAAGGATCGTGAGCTTTTGGGATCCTACAAGGTAACACTCGGGATGCCCCACATTAACCACCTCCTTGTACACTATAAAGGAGGTGAGCGCACGCATTTTAAGGGGTCAAAACACATATTCTAGAACGAGAATTACTGACTCGTTGAGAGAAAAGAGTTCATATCCTTCATGAGATCAACGAATCTCTCTCTCTCGAAAGGACTGTCTAAAAACCATCAAAAACCATATTACATATTAGGGAGCAAGCTTGCAAAAGTTGATCAGTATTCAATCACTCGAATCATTAAGTAAGGATTAATCGTCAATAAGGAGACTAAGTGGATTTAGTCATGATTTTGCACTTTTAAATTATTTTAAATATAGAAATTATTTTTAATAAAAATATTCTTATATATTTATTATTTTTATATATTTATATAGGTTTCGATATTCTCAATACGGCCATAACGAAATAAAAGTAACAATTGAGTTCTAACAGATATTAAGCACATCAGCATTACTATGGTGAAGCCTTCTCCCACTATAAATAGGGTTGACTACATGGATTCATTCTCAAATCCATGTTGAAAGATCCGACTATTTTTTACGCTGGTTGTCGGTTACCTAATGCAACCCCCACAAGGAGGGATTTGAATCCGGGTCTTTTGGGTAGACACATTGCACTACAACCAGACCATTGGAGTGAGTGCACATCACCATTAGTGTACTTTAAAAAAATCAAAAGGAAAAAATTACATTTCCTTACTAAAGAAAAATGATCGACAAATCGGTCCAATTGACTAATCAATTGACTAGTCTAGACAACCATGAGGAGTCCGATCGATTAGCTAACTAATGCTTATTCAGATGGCTCCCCACCCCACCTCGATTCAAATAGTCAAATCAACTAGTCGACCCAAGTGGTTGACTTTTGCAAGCGTTCTTGAAGGTAAAACTCCCGTATGACGTACACCTAATCATATATGTGGAAGTTGGCTAGATTTTGTGTTCCTTGATTATGTTTGGTGTATGTTTTGCCAACACCATCCTCTCTACTTATGTGATTAGTGTTCCAAAGGATTTCCTTCATCCAATCACCGTGATAATTCTATTGCTAGTTGACTCCATTAACTTAACTAATCTTGAGTTAGTCTAATCATACTCGAATCTTAAACAACCCAACAATGGAGATTCTTTTTTCCTTTCTATACTCCCACCCCCCTTCTATTAACTCTAACACCCCTCTACCACTCGCCAATCAGAAAACCACGATGAGCATGGGGAAGCAGGGATGCACTACATCAAGCTCGTGGAGGACGGGGGGATGTATTGTGGCCGCATCGAGCTTGGGACAACATGGAGAGGATCAATGTTCAGAAAAACGGCCGAGTATACCGCATACTCAGTCGTATACTCGTGTTCAGAGGCTCTAGCACTCCGAGTAGGAGCAAATCGGCCTAAAGGCGAGATGCGGCCGAGTATACGGTATAGGTGGTCGCATACTCGGCCGTTTTTCGGATAACGAAAATAAAAGAGGTCGCCTAATTAAACCCTAACTTAAATGTTAAATCACTCACGCACACCCCCCCCATTTAAAAAAGCCCCCTCACCAGCGCCTCTACCCGACCCCCAGCGCCCCTCGCTGGCTCCTCGACTCCTCCGACCAGCGCCTCCGCCGACGCTTCTTCGCCAGCTCCTCGGCTCCGCTCCCCAGCGCCGACGCTTCTTCGCCAGCTCCTCGGCTCCACTCGATCGGCTCCGCTCCGCTAGCGCCTCCGCCGAGGGCTCCGCTCGGAGCTTTCCCCGGCTCAGCTCCATTCGACGCTTCTTCGCCAGCTCCTCGGCTCCACTCCACCAGCGCTTCCGATCCGCCGACCTCGAGCCCTAGGTTCGCGCAGCCAGCTAGGGCTCTGCTCGATCAGCTCCCCCCCCCACCTCCGCCAGCAACTCCAGGCTCCAGCTCTGAGCCTTTGATCACGCTGTCACCTTCTGCCACCTTCACAATGAGTTAATTTTTTTATTTCATATTTTTATTTGTTATTTTAATGTTTCATATTAATAAGTCGAGTCCTCTACATAGAGATTCTGACTTGGTTATGTATGATCGTTGATCAGCCATACTACAACTAGTAATAATTAATCTTGTCGATTTGCGATTCATAAGTTGGCACCGTTGCCGGGGACGCGACACATTATTTGATTTTATTTAGTGTTGATTCTTTATCTTTGTTATTTTTAGTATTCTTAGTTTAAAAAAATCTTTAAAATGTCTGAAAAACTATGTACATAATACAAAGTAAACGAACAATTACTTGATTTTTAGCCGGTCAATTTAATCCGTCATTTTATAAAATACTTTTTGTTTTATAATCTATTATAATTTATGTAAAAAAGTTTGATTTGTGTTCTATATTTGATGACATTGGCAGCAATGGCCTCACAACCAACTTCTGAAGCTGTTGAAGATGCATCATCTAGCTGGCATGTTCCGCCAGGATCTAGCGATCCTGGTTGGAAATATGCATTCCTCGCATCAAAGACTGATCCAAATACAGTCACATGTGCACTATGCGGCAAGATTGTTAAAGGTGATATAAATAGAATGAAGCAGCATTTAGCACATGTGAAAGGAAATGTAGCATCTTGTTCAAAGGCTGACTTTGAAATAAGAAAGAAAATTAAGGATTACTTGGACAATACACTGGGATAAATCGAAAGATTTGCAAGAAGTGAGGGATGAAGTTAGCAATTTATTCACGGGTTCAAGGTTAACTCCAAATGAAAGAGAGGAAAAAAGACAGAAAATGTCGGAATCGATTGAAGAATGCAAAATGCATCAAAGTTCAATCAAAGATGCATTTTGCAAGGAACAACGTGCACGGGTCAATAAGTTTGTAGCCAAGTTCTTCTATGAATGTCAAATTCCATTCAATGTGGGCACCCACAAGTCCTTTGTTCGTACATGTGAGGCAATTGGTCAATATGGACTTGGATACAAGCCTCCCTCTTATTATGAGATCTCATAGACATTGTTGAATGATGAAGTTGAGGAGACGAAGGAGTTCATAAGTAGCCATAAGATGTTATGGAAAAAGGATGGTTGTTCCATCATGACGGATGCTTGGACAAATATGAGGGGTAGGAGCATCATGAATTTTTGTGTGAATTATGAGTCAGGCACATGCTTGTTAAAGTCTGTTGACTCATCATCTGAGTTCCACACTGCAGAGTATATATATCCAAGTTGGTGGATGAAACTATTCAAGAGGTTGGAGTTGATGATTTTGTTCAGGTCGTCACTGATAATGCATCGGCCAATTTAGCTGCTGGAAGGATACTTAGGACTAAGTATCCAAGGATATTTTGGTCTTCATGTGCAGCTCATTGCATAGACCTTATGCTGGAAGAATTTGGGAAAGAACCCAAGGTCAAAAATGCAATTGCCAAGGCAAGATCCCTCACTACATTCATCTATAGCCATGCGAGGACCTTGAGCTTGATGAGGCAACTCACACAAAAGGGAGAGATTGTACGGCCAGGACAAACAAGGTTTGCTACCACATTTCTCACACTACAGAGCGTGATGGACAAAAAAGAGAAGTTGAGATTGATGTTCTCGTCTGATGAATGGAGGCAATGCAAGTGGTCAAGGAAAAAGAAAGGAGAAATATCTTCATCTATTGTATTCAGTGCTGCATTTTAGAACCAAGTGTCTATGACATTGAAGATCTCTTCCTTAGTTTATGTTTTGCGTATTGTTGATGGGGATCAAAGACCATTCATGGGATTTGTATATGGTGCATTATTGGATGCCAGAAAGGCAATAATGTCAGTGTTCAAAGACAATGAAGCACAATACAAGCCTTTATCGACGGCATTGACTCAAAATCAAAGGGTAGGTTGGACAGCCCTCTTCATCTTGCTGCTTATTTTCTAAATCCATGTTACTACTATAGAGATAGTAGTGTCATTGAAAAGGGGGGCTATGTTGTGGAGGCTTCATGTAATGCATGAAAATCTTTTATCCCGATTTGAAAATTCAAGATGTGATCACATCAAAGGAATTGATCAGGTACAAGAATGCACAAGGATCTTTTGGCAAGCCGTTAGCCGTGAAACAAAGATCGACGCTTGACGACCGCTTTACGCCGGATATTGTGATTATTTCGTATTAATTAGCATCACCAATTTAGTTTTTTATAGGACAATCTAATTCTAGAGTTCTTATATGTAGATAATTGGTGGATGCTATATGGTGGAGAGTGTCCTCATCTAACGGCTATGGCAATGAGGATTTTGAAGTTGACATCCTCCTCTTCTGGATGTGAAAGGAATTGGAGCATTTTCTCGTCATTAATTCAAAATCTATTGCCAATACTTGTCATTTATAGATAGCGAATGTAATAATATATTATTTTAATTGTAGATTCATACAAAGAAGAGGAATAAACTTGAAATCAAGAGGTTGAATGATTTGGTAATTGTTAAATTCAACTCGAGATTAAGAGAGTGTCAGATGGGAAAAGGAAAGGATCCATTAGTTTCCAAGGATCGTAATAATGTAAGCGAGTGGATTGCAGAAGGAGAAGGAGAGGAAGAGGTGTTTCCAGGATCAGGATTAACATGGAACTTGGTAGCTGAGGCCACCGGTGCAGAAGATCTTGTGCAACATAGACGGAATCAAAGAATTGTTGAAACATCGAGACCTACTACATTGGAAGATAATGATGAAGCTGATGAGTTTGCAACTAATGAAGAGAGTGACGAGGATCCTATTCCTCAAGTGGAATTTGAAGATGAATGGCAATCAGATTTAAGCTTTTGGACGATTTTTGTTTTTGGATGCTTTATCTTTTTGACATCATTTTGAATGTCTATGTTTTGAGAGCATATTTGTATTTATTGATAACACTTGGAGGAAGGCATGTTGCCCTATGCTCTTTCAATTGATGCTTTTGCTCATTTGACTCTAAATTACTTTTTATCCCAATATCGTTCCTAGTACCTACACTTCTTTATTATTATAATCAAGAGATATAATATTTAGAGGATATTAACATAATATTAAATATTTATTTATACTTTTAATAATAAAAAATACCAAACCGCATAAAAATGCATACTCCCCGCATACTCTCCCACATACCGCATACTCTCTATGCAGTGACCCCTCCGACTGAATACCGCATACCGCCTTCCTGAACATTGGAGAGGATGGGGCATGTAGTGTGAAATTTAAGTGGCGGAAGGATGAAGAGTATCATATCAATGACCTAAAGGGGAGATATAGGGAGGGATGTTGTGTAGGGAGAGGGGAAGCTTTCATGACAATTGATGAGAGGGTTGTGAGGAAGGGTAGATAATTCAAGGAGAAGTTGAGAGGGTAGGTGTAGGCAACCAAAAACTCACATAAGAAGGTTTAGGTCTATATGGAGAGGATTGGAAGCTTTATTACATTGGACAAAGAGCTCAACGAGGTGGGGAGACAACAAGGTGGGGAGCTTGTCACTGTAATATTTTTTGCATGGTTGTCATAAGCTAACTCCACACACTCATCAAAGTTATGTAATTTGGATTTACAACTCCAATTTTCCGCTTATATTTTATTAAGTTAATGGTCGTGATCTCCAATTACATGATATGTGCTTTAATTTGGGATTGTATGCATGAGGAGGGTGGAGAGCAGTGGAGCAGTTGTTATGATAGGACATAGATTGGATATAGGACACATGCAAGGAAGGGGGGTGCATGATGGTAAGGATCTCGGGGAATACAAGGGCAGGTGCAACAAGCTTCACTCAGGCACGACATCCATCGAGCAAAGCTAGAGAACAGAGAACGGGTCGGGAGCATATGGATGATGCTCCTACAAGAAAGGGTGGCACTAGTGTGGGGGAAAGTGGAAAATGAAGGGGCATAATTTGCATATGGGAAACTCTTTCAAGAGAAAACCTAAAAGTTTTTACCATATCCCATCAAAGTTAATGGTCAAAAGGGATGAAAGTTAACCCACGAGAATCAATGTATGATTTAGCGACTAGTGATCATATGCGAGAATCAATGTATGATTTAGCGACTAATGATCATATGCAAGAACGATAGGGTAATTATATAGTTTTACTGTGGCATATGTTTATATCCCTTACAAAATGGCTGAAATTATCCCAACCACTTTCAAAAATGCTGCCACTTTTCATTCAAAAAAAGTGTTACCACTCGCGTGAAATTAAAAAGAATTACACCAGCTAAATTATTTCAAAGGTATGATATGTTAACCTCATTATATGGATCATCAAGAGTTCCATCATACAGCCAAGAATCAAGTTCTTCCAGATAAGGCAGCAGAGATGCGGTGAATATGGTTAATAGCATCTGATATGCTACATCCTGTCAATAATGGATTAAGCAATTGAAAAAGAAAATAGAGTAACTCTGCAAACAAATGGACCCAAAATAGTTATGCAAACCTCGCCACCTTGAACAAGGCATGCTTGATTCAATTTCAAGAACAGATTGTCCAGTATGTGAACTGCTAACTCAGCAGCAGGAATGGATATCTCAAAGTCAACACCAGCATTAGGAACTGATCCCAGCACTATCTGAAGTAAGTATTCTGCTCCAGACCAAATACTGCAAAATAAATAAGGAAATTGCACTAGTGAAAACATCAAACAATACCATTTCAACAATTCGTCAATGCCATACTTTACTAACTGCTAAAATGGTGCTGCAATGTACACAAGTAAAACAAAGGATGGAGACCAATATATATTGATGCAAACGGTAAAATTTTCCAATGGTAGAAAAGAAATTTTGGGATGAGCGGGAAAAGTAGAAACTTGCCGGTTGCGAGGGGTTTTGGAAAAAGAAACTCCAAATTGAATTATAACTTGAACTATCTAAAACAATGTACTACCATCCCCTTTATATAGGAGGGGTGGGATTATAAAAATAGAAAAGGAAATGAAAATCAAATCCTAGTGATCCTAAATTGACTCAACTAACTAATTGACTCCATAACTAATTAATTGGAGATCACATACGACCTCGTTATATAAATGAAAAATAGAAGTTGTGACAGACATAATTGGACGCAAATAAAATTAATCATACCCTACTTAAATTATTAACTCTAATCAAATGGATGGAAACCCTAATACGATAAAGCCTAAATGGATAACATTGAACGGATGGAAGTCTTAGTTTTGCCTAATTCTTTGTTCCACGATGCACCAGCGATCTGTTGCTTCCAAAATTTTGTCTCATAATGAATTGATTGTATGCCGTTGCAATGTGTGGCGAATTTAAGCCCATAATTTGATATCATTTTATATATCTTGAATGTTTCTCCTATAATTCTTGTGGAAAGACTCGAAAGAAGGGTTTCTTGTAAATGTTCTCCCTCTTCACTTAAGTAGATCTTTTCTTTTAGGCCTTCAATAAAGCATTTTTTGTGGGTGTTTCCTTGCAAATCTTCCAAATTAGCCTCATCTTTTTCCCATTGAAATAGAAAGGAAACCCCATGTTAGAATTTCTCTTCTTCTCACACAGTGACGGTGACGGGAGTTTTGGAGAATCGAACGGTAGTGGGTCGGGGTTTTCGGATCTCCAGACGCAGATCCTCCAAACGATGGTGGTGACAACGATTGTACCTGCTACTTGCAAGATAGGGGAGAAATTGATGGGGTTGGCGATGGATGTATATGCAGCTAGGTCCGTTGTTGGAGTCTTCATGGAACCGACGACAATGGAGAGGGCTTGCAGAGCTTTAGAGGCAGTAAGATGGGGGAGAAATTGATGAGGTTGGCGACGTATGTATATGCAGCGAGGTCTTTTGCTGGGGTCTTCATGGAACCAATGACAATTGAGAGGGCTTGCAGAGCTCTAGAGGCAGTAAGGATGTTGTTGGTTTTAACAGTTGTGGCTTTTGAGGGTTGAATAGTAGTGGTAGCGTGAAGGGGTAGAGGTGGTAGGAGGTGCAGACACAAGGGCGGATGGTTGTGGATGCACCTATTTCAAAGGTTGTGGTGGTGGTGTGTTGGGTTTGGCAAAGAGATGCAAACAATAAAAACTTCCAACGGTAGAAAAGAAATTTGAGGATGAGAGGGAGAAGAAGATACTCACTAGTTGTGAGGGGTTTTGGAGAAGAAACGTGAAGATGAGCGGAGAAAGAGAATTATAGTAACTCAAATTTTTGATTATAACTTGAACGGTCAAAAACAATGGCCTACCATCCCTTGTACATGAGAGGGTGGGATTATAAAATTAGGAAAGGAAATAAAGATCAGATTACTTATTGACCCCTAAATCGACTTAACCAACTAATTGACTCCATAAACTAAAAATTGGAGATTACATGCCCTATCAATAGTGAAAGGTTATTCGCTCCGGGGAGCAAAACAGCTCGCATTTTTCTACAAAAAGACTAGGCTTCGTGACGTCGGTATCAGCTCCGTCAGCGGGATCAGAAGCTAGTTATCTCCTCTGAGACTTTTCACTAATTTCATTATTTAAAAAATATAAATTGTGACGGACTTAATTGAACGTAAATAAAATTAACCAAAAAAAATATTGACTCTAATCAAATGAACGGGAAACCTAATTCGATAAACTCTAACCGGACAAGATCGAACATACGGAAGCCTAATTTTATCATAATTCTTTGTTCCCGGCTCCATCATATATCAACTGAAACTATACATATTAATCTAATCTAAATTCCTGGTACATATTAATCTAATCTAAATTCCTGGTCACTAGAAGACCACGTCAATCAATAAGTTAGGCATGGAGCACCCATATCGATCAATACATCAAACCCTGGTAAAATCAACCCCGGTTTTCTATGTCGCCTCCTTATGGACAACATCCTCATTTGATTCCTAATCTGTCTTCTCAAGAAATTCTGACACTGAAAATCCGTGTACCCCCTCCACCTCCCACTCAGTTGCAATCACGACCATCTCAGGACCATCAAAAGTCACCTCCAAAACTTGGTTGCCCACAAGAGATGTCCTCATTTGAGTCAAACTAGCGTGTGGTGTCTTTTCGGAGCAAACATGCGCAGTTTACCATCGATTGGGGGAGGGGGGGGCAAACCATGTCATCTTAACATGCATTGATACAACACTGCAAGGTACCAGCTCAGCCCCCAATCCTTGGGAGATTAGGTTTGTTGTGCCTACCTATGTACATGGCCTCAAATTTCAGCGAAATTCAGCCGAATTTCTGTCGAATATCGATATCCAGTCGAAATCGAAATTCGACCGAAATGACCGAAACAACCGAAATATGGGGGTCCTAGTACAAAAAATGACCGAAATGACCGAAATTTCGGTCGAAATTCCACCGAAATTCCATCGAAATTCTGTTTTGGTCGGTACCGAAATGGTGACCGAAACCGACATTTAAGGCCTTGCCTATGTACCCCTTCTGTCCATTGGAGGACCCGCAATTGCAGACCTGATGGATTTCCTTTGATCACCCATGATGAGTAGCTGGATGTCCAAACCCGCTTCCAGCTTAAAATGCCCCTCCACACCCAAATGATAAAAGTCAAATCAGCTTGGATCCGAGTTAAAGCCCCTCAATTGGACCATCGGAAAGAGAAATGATGCTTTAGTAGAACCCATAAAATAGGTATATGCTGCAAGAAAAGAGAAATGACTCGAAACCAATATAAACACATCAACATTAATTAAAAAACAAAAAAGAAGTCGGGGTTCCATGAGAGCTAGGGAGAGGAAGATGGAGATGGTGGAGGTTATGGCGAGGGAGAGACCACCAGGGAGATCACGAGATTGATACCACTCTCCTGTTGATGCCTAGTATTCGATCACCGTCACAAAGAGTGGGGAAGAGGAGGTTGGGTGACAGGTTGTGCGAGGTCGTCTGAGGCATAGTGGAGGTGGTCTAGTTAGCTTGATTATGTGTTTCCAATGTGGGAAGCTAGACCATTTTGCTGGGGGCACGCTGAGGTGCTTCATGTGGTGGAGAAAGTCACCATCGATTTAAATGCAAGCTTCATATAACTTGGCGTCAAAGTAAACGTGACATGTTGATAGAGTCACCTTTGGCGGAAGTTGCAGTTGGGATGTGATTTCTCAATTATTCAACTACGAAACAGTTATCAGTTTGTACAGATTCACTAGCAAATCTTGTTCGGTAGCTGGTTGTAGCATGTCTTGTATCTTGGTAAGGGGAGAGCTAATAGACGTCATGCAAGCTCGAGCAACAATAGAGCTTCACTTGGAAGGGTTCCGTGAAGATGTGGTGTGCTTTGGAGGCGTTATGTGTACTACCAGGGGGAAATTCACTGGAAGAGGTTTCATTTCTCTGGAAGGGTTCCATGAAGATGTGTGCTTTCGACATGTTCTTGAGGTGAAGGGCTTTTATGGGAAAATTCACTGGAAGAGGCTTCGTTTCTCGGAGGGGGAGAGTAACTTGATTTGTAGATGACTCTTCAAGGTCCTTCGCAACCTTTTTTTCTATCTAGGGATTTGTCGTCGATTGGGGTAGTGCTTAAGTCTCTGAGCAAGGTGAAGGAGATTATCTCTGACGAACTGCGATCGAATTAGAACATCAGCTAGGTGATTGTAGTGATTATTGGCAGAGAAGCACCTCAGGGGAGGAGTTCTCGATGCACCTTGGGAGATCTTGTTTCATCATTTAGACTAAAGAAGTGGATTCTAACCTTGTTTAGCTGATGCAGTCTCTGATGGTGGTTTCGCCGTAGGTTGTCAGGGAAAATAGTTGGTAGTGGAGCTGCTACACATGGTGGTGCATGATGGATCTCCAATAGTCGATGCCGAAAGGCGAAAGACGGTTGCATCTCTTGCGAGATCCTCGTATCCAGAGGCAACATGGCTCATTAGGGGTGATTTTGATGTTGCCCTTTTGTCTTTTGATCACATGAGGCTGCAGGGGTTGTTGATCCTGGCTCAACTGATTTTGCTGAGCTTAATGGAGATTTGCAGTTTGAAGTGCTCGATGTAAAAGACACTCAATTTACGTGGAGGAACTCCATATCTCATTTGGATTGTTTCCTCAGCTCCATTGAGTTTTTAAGGTATTTTCCTTTGGGCTTAGTTTCATCCTGCATTTTAGTTTCATCCTGCATGCATTCTAAATTGGACCGCATGCCCCTTGTTTAGGACTGGATAGGGGGTTTACCCTCTTTCTTTCTTCGGGTTCGAGAGATCATGACTACTTGAGAGTGACTTCTGTAGTTGCAGACAAGTGACGGTTTTTTATTTGGCTAGGTAAGGCCATAGTTCGCATGCTTCAACGGCTAATGACTTTAAGAAAGTGTCCATGTGAATACAAGACGAAGTTGTAAGATCGCCAAAACTCATGTCATTGTGTGGCACAAGAGGGGTGAGCAGGTTTGGTATCAAGATTCAAGAACCACCAGCGTTTGCCAGTGGAGGAGCTCACAATGGAGATGGTTTTCAGTGTTCGATCCAGGAGGAGGATAGGAAGGTTGTGACAAAATGGATGCAAAGATCCCAGCAAAAAATGTAACAAGGAGGGGGATGCAAAGACTAAGGTTTTTCATGGTGTGTCTAGCAGCAGGCAGCATCGGAATCAATTCAAGTCCATTTTAGTGGATGAGGTTCATGTTGAACCATTTGAACCATTGGTATGGCAATCATTTGCAACATGTTCCCTCCTTTTTAGCACTTCAGGATTCGATTTGTATGCAAGTTCTTCCTTGAAGATATAAAATGCGGAGTCATAAACCAGTTTCATGTCAGCTCACTGCTACCTATGACTCATTTTGACTTCCACCCTTCACATGAAATCACGAACAAATTTCCCATGGAGAAGCAAGAGACTAATGATTCATTATTGTCTTAGAGAAAAGTACACCGGCAAACAAGGCAACATCGATGTGCAATGATTGAACAAGTTACATATTATCAACTTCCTCGATTATTACAATGGCAAGACGATATTTTTGCAATCTATCAGTCTGTCCATCAAGAGAAAGACCGTAACTATGATGATTTTTTTTGAAGTCAAAGAGAGGGGGAAACACTCATAGGTGTCCACCCCAGTAATGCATTAAAAAAATCAACTCAGAAATACAAAAGGGGAGGCTAAGAAAGCCACGATTCTAACAAACCCGACACCTTGATACAGATATTTTCCCTATAAAACCTTTGGTTAGAGAACAACAGTGTGTTCCTGGCCAACCAGATGGCCCAAACAATGGCCACAGGGTGAAACAAGGTTCTTCTCGGATGATGCTTGGCCGACACCAACGACTCACAGAAAGAGGATAGGCTCCTCGTACTAACCAAGTCCAGATCCGAGCCGGCCCAGATAGGCGCCAACACCTGACACGAGAAGAAGAGATGCTCCACAATCTCGATGTTGGTCCCACACAGAAGACACCTGTCAGAAACCATCCCAAGCAATCTAGCACAACGGTCACGCGTCATCAGTCTCATTCTCCTAAGCAGCCAAAGGAAGAAGCCGATTCTCTCGGGTAGGCCAAGGCCCCAGAAGAAACTGCAGTCCCTCACAATCTCTACAGATTGCGTAGGAGGAGGCCGGCAAATTGTCATATAAGCTTTTCTGACAGAGAAACCACGCCCCCGCCACACCCAGTGGTCCCGCTCCTCAGAGGGACGGTCAAAAACTCTCAGCGAGTCAAGAAGGAGAGGACCCTCCAAATGCCGGTCCGAGAAATTAGAACGAAACAAAGGCATCCAGTTACCATCAGTCCAACAGGAAGCAACACGCACCTCCTGATCCTCGGCCAAGGCAAATAAGCAGGGGAAACGGTCGCACAGCATTACCCCGACCGTCCAGTCGTCCTTCCAGAAGGCAAAGGACTCGTTGTTCCCCAGAACCGGTCTGAACGAAGCCCGGAATCGAGGAATGACCGACAAGATCCCTCTCCAAAAAGGTGAAGGCTGCAGCCCACGGCCACTGCTCGTCGGCGCCGATGCAGACACACTATAAATCTGACGAATAAGCGCAGTGCAAAGGTCCTCCGTGCACCCCAGATCCTGCCCACCCACTTCAGCAAGAGGGCTTCGTTCAACGCATCAAGACGCCTCACCCTGAGACCCCCCTCACTCTTTGGGAGGATGATAGTCTCCCAGTCAACCAGGTGAATGTCGGGAGCCTCCTGACCGCTCTTGGCCCAAAGAAAACGACGCATCAGCCCCTCCAATCTCTTTCTAATCCCAACCGGCTTGAGTCTCGTAGATACAAAGTAAATGGGAATGGCAGAAAGAACTGCCTTCAGGAGAACCAAACGACCTCCCTTAGACAAGATCGAGGACTTCCACCTCGCAAGTCTCCCCTCAAGCTTCTCCAAGAGAGGTAGCCAGTCAGCCAGTTTCGACCTCCCAATGGTCAGAGGAATCCCCAGGTAGTGGATGGGAAGGTGAGCACAAGCCGTTCTCAGCTCATCACCGCAACGAGCTGCCTCCTCGTCAGATAGGCCAAAAGGGACTACCTTGGACTTGCTGGTGTTCAGGGCCAGCCCTGACAACTCGCCAAAGAGCTCGAGTGTGACCGCCATGCCACTGGCCTCGCCACTGCCCCCCTCGATGAAGAAAATGGTGTCATCAGCGTACTGGAGCAGAGGGATCCGCAAGCCATCCCTCAAGTAACCATTAGTGATCTCATTGTGCTGGACCCAAGTTACCATACAAGCAAGCACGTCAGAAGCAATGATGAAGAGCAAAGGGGCAAGAGGGCATCCCTGCCTAATGCCCCTCTGAGGCTGAAAGAAGCCATCCTCAGGACGCCCATTCATGAGGACCGACATCGACGTTGTAGTCACGCATCGCTTCATCCACGAAATCCAGAGATCTGGGAATCCCCTTCTATGCATCGCCGCCCAGAGAAAATGCTAGTCTAAGGTATCGTAGTCCTTTGCAAAATCCACCTTCCAAAGCAAAGTCTTCTTCTCCCGCCTCTTCCAATCAGCAATAATCGATAATGCCATAACCAAGCAATCTGCGATCTATCTTCCGGGAACGAGGGCAGATTGAAAAGGGGAGATAATGTGCTCGAGCACCCTACTCAATCTGACAGCGAAGACCTTTGCCACAATCAAGTACAGCATGTTGGACAACGTGATTGGCCTAAAATTCTCAATCATGGCAGCTCCTTCCTCCTTTGGAAGAAGGACAATCAGAGCCTTATTGATGCGATCAAAACCTGTGTTGCAGCGACAACACTCCAAAACGACGTCTAGCACCTCCAAGCCAACCAGGTCCCAGAAGTCCTTGTAGAAAGAGACCGGGAACCCATCTGGACCCGGCGCGCCATCCCTGTTCAGACTCCAAACAGCAGCCCAAAGCTCCTCCATCGTCACCGTCTGAATCAAGCTGGAGGCGTGGGCGGCAGACAATTGACTCGCACCCAAACCCGTCTACCTCCAACGCCTCCCGAGACCTCTCGAGGAGAAATCAATGAAATGGTTCGCAATGGCCCTTCTTAGTTCCCCGTCGTCGTCCACTCTAACCCCGCCAACAATCATCGACCTGATGTTGTTGCCCCGTCGTCTCTCGTTGGCTACCTTGTGAAAGAAAGTCGTGTTCGCATCTCCCTTCTTGAGCCAGACATGTCTGGATCTCTGCCTCCATTCAACCACTCTTTTTCTGTCTTCCTCAACAATCTTCCTTTGAGCCTCCGCTCGCCTAAAAAGCTCAGCCTCAATCAGAGCCATGTCGTCCTCCAATGCGTCAAGACCGCAGACCACCTCTTCAGCCGTAGCCCTGACCGCACGACGAACCTCCCTAGACTCCCTCTTAAAAGCGCATAATCGCGTCCGCAAAGAGGTCAACTTCTGAACAAAGCGCGAGGCTGCAGAACCAGAAGCAGGGATCGAGGACCAGTGGGAAGCCACCAGGTCCCTGAAAGAGTCCTCCAAAAGCCAAGCCCTCTCGTACTGGAAAAACCCCCGTGGGGCTCAAAGTCACCCGAGTTCCAAAGGATCGGAGTGTGGTCCGACCGCGTCCGAGGCTTGGCAGCAACAAAGGAAACAGGAAAAGGCTCCAAGAGCTCTCTCGATGCCAAAAAACGATCGAGACGAGAACGGGAGCCAGAGTTCCTCTAGGTGAACTTAGTGCCCGTTGCATCCAGCACCTCCAACTCCAGAGAGTCCACCATCCCACAAAGTCCATAGAGCCAGGGTCTTATCCTCCCCGCATCCTCGGCCTATCCGAGGACAGCATCGTAACGTTGAAGTCCCCGCCAATCAACCAAGGGCAGCCGGGGAACGCTGCTCTAGATTCCCGCAGATCCGCCCACAGCTGATGTCGTGTGGCCGGCCGGCATGGCCCATAAACCCAAGAAAGAGCAAGAAGGGAGCCCGACCCAAGGCACTCCAAAAGCATTGTGAGTACATGCGCGCTCTTCAGCTCCGCCCGAAGCACCAACATCGAGCCCTTCCAGGCCACCAGCAGGCCCCCTGTAGAACCTGCAGCCTCAATCGAGCTGAAATCGGAGAGTGACCCCGTAGCAAAGGAGCGCCAAGTCACATTCGAGACAGTCTCCGGCTTAGCTTCTTGTAGGAATACCACATCACAACCCCACTCTATGAATCTCGATCCCATAATACGTCTCTTTTCTGGGTCACCCAGACCACGTACATTCCACGAAAGAATCTTCATTTAGAACCAGTCGCAGATCCCCCGGTCCTCACCACTCCCGCCAATTTTGCGACCCATACTTTCAGCTCGGAGAAAGGCAAGGGCTCCACCTGCAGCACTTTAGCATGTTGCCTTCTTCTGTACCTTTTCCCGAACCTTCTATCTGCCCCTGGGTCAGCCGCCCAAGAGTCTTCAGCCCGACGGGTCCCCATAGACCCCCCCCCTCACAAGGCTCAGTTAGGGCCACATCTGAGCTCGCATCCCCAGGGCAAGCAGCAAGCGAACTCGGAGCAGGGGAGTCTGATACGGCAACGCACGAAGGCTCCCTCCCAACGAAGCCTTCCAGTGAGAGCGACACCGGTGGCCTCCCGGCTCCAGACAAGGCCACCGCTCCAAACAAGAAAGCATTATCAGAGGAAGCATTCGGGTTCAGCCCACCCATCAAGCGAAACAAGCCCTTGCCCGAGTCCAATGGACTCGCTAGCGAGACCCGAGAAGTAAGAGAACCGGAGTTCCCCTGCGAGAGGAAGAGCAGATCCGCTCCAAAGATCCGGCAACCCGACTCCAGAGTCGTGGCAAAAGAAGGAGTTGCCCCATCCAACCGACACCCGCGAGGCTCACAGTAGCCCCAACAGCCACTTCAGAGGCGCAAAACTCCACAGCGGGCGCATCGGAAAGCTCCCAACGCTTCGGTTCCTCCACAATAGCAATCCCGAGGTCTGCCATACGCGCCGCCAAAACCTCGATTTCCAAGGTGGTAGAGGAATCGCCGCAATCGAACTCCGCCCAGCCCGGCGGAGGAGGGAGAGAGAGTAGCCGGATGCGGAGGTGAAAACAAAAACGACCGGCAGCTAGGGTTCCCACGGAGTCCGGAGTTACGTCGAAAGGGCACTCTATTAGAACCAAAGCAACCTCCGGGTCAGAGCCCGGCGAAGAACCATCCTCCAACACCCGCAATACCGAGCCCATGTGCACCAACGGCGGTCCCAAAGAACGGGTATTACGGGAGAGGAAAGGAGCCCCGCGAACCTGCGCCACCCGAATGACGGAGCGATCGACCGCACCATCGGCAAACCTGAGCTGCCTCCAAGCAATCGCGTCACCAACTTTAGAACTCAACAGGTCTTCTTTCTGCAGCCTCGACAGACCACGGACGCAGCACCGCCCCGCTCCCAAAAGGGCGACATCACCCGCGAACTCACCACCCAGCCGGCTCGAAAGTTCCTAATGTTCTATATGAAATAATACAATGCATGAGAGAAAAAGTTAAAGAAAATGTTGGTAAAGGATACGAGGTCTAGTTAAAGTTTCTTAAATTACGCTTATTTGTATTTTTGTAAGCTTATTATCTCTATTTGAAGCACCAATACAAGCATAATCTTCAAACTAACATAGAATTTAAAGCATGCGTTGAACTCATTGAGGAAAAGTGTAATAGGAAAATATCATTTATGTATTTATTATTTTCTTTTTGTGCAATTTCTCCATTTGTCATTTACCCTCTAAGGTTTCTCATCTAGTGGTCAAAGAATAAACATCTCATTCATTTCTTTTCGTACGATATCATAGCATCATTCTTAGAACAGAGCTCTGGTATCCTTGATACCCTAGCTCCACCCCCAAGCCCTTCTTCATCTTCCTTGAAATCCGCACGACCACATCTGCCTCCTTGAGAACTGCAAGCAACTCTTCCATCGTCATCTCGAGAGTTGTGCATTGGCCCAGACCTCTCCCCCCGCTCTTACAAAATACATCAGTGCCACAGCAGGTGCACCGCACAATGCCCAGCACCACCATCGGGTGGCCATTGGCACGCTAGGGCCACTTTGTGAGTGCGCAAGCCCGCCTCGAGAACTGTGAGGGTCCGCCTCGACCACTGTGTGCCCAGTCGAGCCCTCTACAACTTGTCTTCACGTTATTTTTCCCTGATTTTGGTGCAGTTCGGGTCAGCTTTGTTCATTAAAACCAACCTGATTATCCTAGAATGTCGGATTGAATGACAAGAAAGGTTATGCTCTGAGCTTGCACATGCAACATATTCCTTACATGATTTTATAGACAAAAATCAGACTGCTCTATCTCCCAATCACATCATTCCCAGTTTCCTTCGTTCATCATAACAGAGAACAAGGGTGATATATCCTCCTTTGGGATCGTCAAAGATCCATACCCATTATCAAGAAGGATGAGACCAACTATTAACTGTGGGCAATACAGTTTATGAGTATCATGGATAGTCACAACAAAGAATACACTGTGACACAACATGAGCCGGCCAACAAGACTGAGGCAAATGCTTCGTGGAAACAAGACAGCACACGACTGTGTGACTAAGGTGGTGTCATACATTGTAACTTTCTCATCCTTAAGAAGTACTAAATTTAGGAGTATTTGATTATGAAAAAAAGACTTTTCTTCTCTTTGATATTTTTATCTTAAACCTTATTACGATGTTATATAGCTATAGAATTACTACATTGAAATTCTCTAGATCCTAACTTAGTTATTGTTATAATATCTATCTTAACGAGACAATTCTAGCGGATCTTGATTCATATCAATCGGATGTTGTTATTAAGTTCTATAAAATTTTGAATTGAGGATATTTGATGTTTGTAAAGCTCAAAATCAACCATCAACTACCGCCATTAGAAAGATTTAATCACGATTAAGGAGATTAATGATGATTAAGGAACTTAACCATGGATTAATAAAATCTAAACATAATTAAGGATCATTAATCTTGATTATTAGTAATTAATTGTAATTAGTGCTAATTAAGTATCATTAGAAAAAAACCATGATTTACATTTACATGAGCCAAAACCAAGGGCAAAAACAAGGGGCATGTGAACGATGGTATTAGAGAAAACTGTGGTGTTGACAAAACCACGGGTACAAACCAAGGGTCTTAAACCATGGTTTTCACCTCTTGGTACTAAACTATGGTTTTTCTCTTGTCCTTATTCGGCACAAGTTTGGAGCACAACCAACATTCCGTGGCTAGCCAAGGACGATTGCTCCACCTTCTGGAGGTGCATTAGGTCAGTCTATGGCAATGACCATGAGGATAACTCCTATCCTTTTGTTGCGGTGTGGGAAATTTGGTGTGGCAGAAATGAGGCCATCTTCGGTAAACGTTCTACTCAAAAAATGCACTTGAGCATTGTAGGGTGCTTTGTCTATCATGGAGTGTGTAACACGATGTAATCTCCTTTTCTTTCCTTTTATTATTAATTTAGGTTGTGGTGGAACCCATCTTGAGATACCACCCTCTCCCTTATCAAAAAAACATTACCCCCCTCATTCTCCATGCATCCATTCTATAGCCAAAATCCCCCAAACCATAGGTAGAGAGGTTGAGAGAAGGTGAGTGGTCAGGAAGTATGCGGCAAAGTGATGGTGACAAGTAGAGGTGGAATCACAGTGCGAGCGAAGCATGTCAAATTTCGGGAGAAAGGTTACTAGAACTAAGCCACCTCTTCACGTTCTCTTATCATATAAGGGAAAAGTATGCTAAAATTTTTCTTAAGAAAAATCACCTTTTAGGGAAAACAATGTCAAAATTTTCTTAAGAAATATCATTTTATAAGGGAAAACTTTGCCAAAGTTTTCTTACAAAATATCACTTCTTATAAGGGGAAACTCCGCCGAAATTCTATCGGAAACACCACTTGCTATAGGATGAAACTCTATCAAGAGATTTTGCATTCTTCGCATTTGTCATGTTTTTAGCACCTCTTATATGGGTATAGATTAAGTTAAAAAGGAGCTAATCACAATTCAAGGAAAGAATAGATTGTATCTTTATTTTGGATAAGCCAGCACATGCATACGTAGATATAGGCTAGCATATTCCATATATTAATTTTCTTTGTACTACATAGGACGCTAATCCGTTTTGGACTTGGTTGGTTAATCGGGATAAACTCGTTAGAGGCATAAACATCAAATTGAAGATGAATGGGCTCTCAAGCACTATTCTCAGTATTCACCTATATTTTAACCACTAATTTTTTTGTTAAAGCTTGTAACTATCTTTAGATTATACAGTTATACAGGTGTTTAGATAGTTTAAAAATCACATAAGTTTTAACCATGGTATATGAAGTTAAGTGTTCCAACATTGTATTGAAGTAATATGATGCTTCAAGTTTTATGTATGGTAGAAAAATCATAGTTTTCATCTTTCAATTAGTGAAGGTAATGATACAACTTGAGAATTTTCAATTCAATTATTTTATAATAGTGCAACAAAAGTTCCACAAGCATGAAGAAAACTTTTATGTAGCGATATGATCCAAATATCATACACTAGCTTTTTATGAATCAGAAAGAAAGAATATGTGAATGTTGAACATCACAATTACTCCCGGACAATTCATGAACTAGCCATTAGATAAGGTGATGTCATTAAATATGACCCTGAAATACGTCATTAGATGTGACGAAGCCATTAGCTATGACGAGCATTAGATATGGTTCAGAGGACTTTAGGTCCATATTCTGTATACACATAAGCTTTGGGTCATATGCAGGGTGTTTTTGACCTTTGAGGTTGCCTGTACATATGACTCAGTTTTGTTTCAGTGTTCAAGGACTTAGTACAGTTAGCCACAGTGGTATTATTGCAAGAGCTATGATTGACAATGTTAGATTTGTTATACATTTAAAAGTTAGCTTTAAATTATTTGCAGTTATTTCCACATGGTAGGTAAAATGTTCTTACAACAGTAATATGCTTAAAAGTTTCAGTTTTATTCAGCATGTGCTTTGCTTTTGACTATAAAGTATTTTCCATGCATTATGCAAAGTTATTTCGTAAATAGCCATATTTTCTTACCAACATGCTTGAGGCTCATTCACTGGGTCTAAACTCAAATTGAGTTTAGACTCAACCCACCTTTATTTATTATATTATTATTTACAAGCATAAGTGAGCAAGAATCCTAGGACCAAGGACACTACACAATAGCTTGAGGTTGTGCCATCTTATACCATATTTTGGGTCTTTTGGCAACTTTTTATCAAGGTTGCAGAAAGTGGTAGTCAGTACTCGGTCGGCGGGGTCACTGACTAAGGATAAATCGGCAGTCGGGCGACTAATCGGATTTAGTTGGCCATTAATCGGTTCAAGGTTCTGGAAAGCGGTATGCGTATGCGTTCGGACAGGTCACTGAATAGCGATTAAGCGGTATGCGAGGGAATATGCGGGGTATATGCGGTTCTAAGCGGTTTTCTATTTTTTATTTAAAAATAAATAAATATCTACAAAAGTGACTACGACTAACTGAATTTATGGATAAATGTGGTCCAACAAAAGATCTAAGAAAAATGATTTTCACGTAGAGCACAAAATAGACAACTAAATATCAAAATCATCAAAGATAGTATACCATAATATGATTTAATATATAAAATCAAAATAATACAAGATCCAGATCTTAAGATCCGAATTTGATTACCCAAATGGACCTTAAGCGGGCGTACGGAGCGCATATGCGCCCGCATAGCCTACATATGCGGGCCATATATGCGCAAATGGCGCATAAAGCGGGGCTTCGGGTAATCGGTGCGCTGAGGAGACCGCTTAGGCATATGCGGTCGCATATGCGGCCGCACAGACCGCTTTCATGAACAGAGAATCGGTTTTGAATTTTTTAATTATTTTGAATATATAAATCATTTTTATACATAGATTTGTACATTTTCTATACTTTCATAATGAAATAAATGAAGTAATTGACTTTCAATATAACATTATTGCATATTAGAATAAGTTTGCTTATGTATTAGCATAGATTTGTACATTTCCTATACTTACATAATAAAACAAAAGAAGTAATTGACATTAAATATAACATTAAGCATATTAGAATAAGTTTGTTGTTAAAAAAGCAAATATATATATATATATATATAAAAGCTTAATGTAAAAATCGATCGATTAGTCGGCCGACTAGTCGGTCTGACCGACTAATGGCCGACTAGGCCTAGTCGAGTCAGCTACCCCCTCCCCCCCGACTCAACTAGTCGACCTTGTCGGCGATTTTTGCAAGCTTGCTTTTTATACTTTAAGATAGAGTTGAATAACTTATGAGAAACATTACTATGTAAGGGGAAGATAACCTATTCTTATAAGTGGTAGTTTATAAACAGAATAGTTTGTTATACGTTTAAAAGGATTTTCTTAATATATATTGCCATTTTGGATTTCTTTGGTGTTTGATAAGGAATATATTTTGACGATGATCTCAAGGAATATTTGACACTTGAAATATTGTTAAACTTTATGCATTCATATTATGAGTTTAGAAAAAGATTAGATTTTCGCCATGCTCGTCTCAGCTAGCAAGACGGGTCATGAAATACATTCCCGTCGCTATATCTTCACAGGCGAAGAATGAGATGAATATCCTCTGGCTTCAAAATGATGTCTTTACAGTAAAGCGGAATGGCCACCCTTCTATGCATTCTCCTCTTGGATGAGGGGCATATTCAAGAAGCTCCACAGCTTCATCCCTCTGAATGTAAGTACCGAGAAGCAGATGGCATACACGAGCACCACAACAGTGGACGTGTTTGGCGTGACTCTTGATCCCAGTATCATGCACCTATAGCCAGCTCATTATGCATTTTTACATCTCCAATGGAGGAGGCTTATAGCAAATTGAGCATAATCATAGTACCCATGCAGTTACTACTCGGACTTCCCCTGCTATGGTCATATCTCACGGTAAAGGAAGTTTAACACGATTCAGAGGACGTGAAGTGATAGAGGAACTGACGCCCTCAATGCTCATATTGCAATCATATAGGGCTTTGAGGATACAAGCTATCTAAAGTATGGTTGCCCTGCATCTGCTCGCGATGTTGAGCCATTTAAGTCCATTGTCGTGTATGTTGATCAGAATCATGGTGATCTTATCTCTCATATAAGGGAGATTATGAGTCCTTCCACCTGTTCTACTAATGCTCCTCCAACCCCGTCTGACATTGTCGCCTCTGTCAGTACCTCAATTACATATTATGTCCTTACCACCTGTCACAATGCAAATATTTCGACGGAGGGCAGAGACCATTGGATATAGCAAAATGGTTACTTCTCAGTTAAGAAGGTGTATGTGACCCTTACAGCTTCATCTGGTTCTTCGACAAATAAAGAGCGTGACTGCAAATGTACATGGACATTGCAGGTCCTTTTGAAAATTAAGGTCTTCCTGTGGATTCGACGTTGGGAGCATACTTTGACCAGGATACTATGGGCCTCATTCCACCTGTGCGTTGGCGACGCTTGTTCGATTTGCAGATCGGGATCTCAAGACCTGGACCATTTATTTTCTCCTGCTCAAGAGTTCGACAGATTTGGGATGAGGTCGGCCTTACATGGTTAGACCCTTCCTCTCGCTTGACTTTTTGGAATAGTCTTGTGGGAAACCAATTCGATCTGCCTTGGAGGTTTGGAGGCCGATTTCTTTTCTTTGGGCTAATTGGCTCTCTCATACTAGAGTTTTATTTAGAAATGAGCGGTACTACGAGGAAAATGCGATCAATTTAGTCAGAACTCTTCTCCAGACCTGACTCTTACAAGGGTATCGTTTTTAATACATTCTGGAGTGGGCACAGATATGGGTGTTTCACCATTTTTTTATTCGAAAAAAATCCAGAATGGAACATTGAACTTTGAGTATCTTATCATCTCTGCGATTATAGAGAACAGTTCATATCACACAGTATCGTTCATCATGACTGATCTGAAGTCATTTTTTATTGGAGACATTCTCTTATTACATGATAGTGAGAGATTCGGTTGATACCTTCCATGTGTCCGCAGAATGTGCTAAATACCTCCGAATTTTCTATGATTTTTTGTCTCAATCAGATTACCAAGGATTTGAAATGTCTTGCAATTTGTGACCCATCTTCTCTTGCAAGGCCCTAAATGTCGGTTTCGGTCTCCATTTTGGTGACCAATCGAAATAAAATTTCGGTCGAAGTTCGATCATTTTTGTACTAGGGCCCTCCATATTTTGGTCATTTCGGTCGAGTTTCGATACCCTGTCGAAACCAAAATTCGGTCGAATTTCGTCGACATTTGACTCCATGTTTTCTTGTATTTCAGGATATATTCGTGGGCATGGTGATTAGATGTAGCCGTGAGTAAGGGGGTCTCTACATATTGGTCCAGTCTCCTTATGCCGGCAGATTTTCCATTCCAAATGGAACAGTCTCTCCTTACATGTGGCGCCTTCGATTCAATCATCTTCCTCTACAGAAGTTGTACAAAGTACGCCCTCAGATCTCATCCCAATTTAATTTCCAGTGTGAGACTTGTCAACTTAGAAAGCATTATTTTACCAGTTTTCTTAGTCATCGGAGTCATAGCAGCAATCCTTTTTTGAGACGTTGCATCTTGATATTTGATGTCTCAATCGTATTCCTGATCACCATGGGCACATGTTATATATTATCATATTATGGTTGTTGATGATTTTTCTAGAATAGTTTTTTTCCTTTTGAAAAATAAGTCTAAGGATTGTCCTATTATGCAAACTTTTATCAAGTAAAAAATCTCTTTTCAGTTATTGTTTCTTTATCCATAAAAGGGAGAAACGCGCTAAGGTGGCTGCCCCAAATATATTAAAAGACATAGAAAAGTTATAAGAAGGCTTACATAAGCCATGACGTGAGAAGAGTCTTGAAATGAAAAATTATATTTTCAAAATAAAAATGGTGTAAAGAAAAGAGTGCACCATTTCTAGCAAGCCAAATTGCCCAAATCGTTGCACGAGGCCGCAAGAGCTCCTCTCTAGATCGATGCTTTGCCTCAAACAAGGAGTTCCAAAAGAGATCCAGATTTTGTATGTCCAGCCAGTTAACGTCAAGATCAAACCATATAGCAGATGTCTTTACATAATGGAAGAAAAGGTGATCCACCGTCTCAATATAGGATTCGCAGAGAGGATAACTATTGGAAAAAACAGCAAAGAGTCTTGCAAAGCGATCTCTCGTCATAATGCATCTTCTTCTTAGCAGTCACATAAAAAAACCAATTATGTAAGCTCGTTTCATTGAGAAAGCATTATTTCCGCACTCAGTGATCTCGTCCATCTGTCGGTCTATTTACCTGCCGAAGAGAATCCAAAAGGAGGAGGAACTCCTCCAGACGTTGATTACAGTAATCCGTCAAAAAAGATGGCATCCAGTTGCCATCCAACCAATAGTCCAAAACCCATGCGTCACGGTCAGCGGCCAAAGCAAATAGACAGAGAACATGATAGAGAAGGGTCCCTCTCCCGTCCAGTTGGCAGTCCATAATGTAAAAGATTTACCATCACCACATACTGGTCAAAAGAGCTCCTGAACCCGAAGCATTACCACAAATATCCCTTTCCAGAAGGTCGAAGGGTGGAAAAGCAGGTGTTGCAGCAAATCAACCCGCACCCCAACGTTGTAAATGTAGCGAAAGAGTAAACAGCAAAGATCATCACTTCTATCCTAGATCATGCCCACCCACTTAAAAAGAAGAGCTTCATTCATAGCCTCCAATCTAGAAATCCTGAGGCCGTCATCCACCTTTAGAAACCTAACGGTCTCCCAATCAACCAAGTGAATTTCGAGCCATGTTTGTTCCGCTTTACCTCAAAGGAATCTTTGCATGATCATCTCCAGTTAGCGTCTGATACCTATAGGTATTAGACGATATGACATGAAGAACACAGGAATAGCGGAGAGTACGACCTGAACAAGCACCAAGCACCCCCTGCATGAAAGTTCCGCAGCCTTTCATCCAGAGAGTTTCTTCTCCATTTTCTCAAAGATAGGCAACCGATCAAAAAATTTTAAATTCCTGGAAGTCGGCGTAATACCAAGGTACTAGATTGGTACCCCTCTCCCTACAAAGCTTGTCACAGCACTCATGTGCATCATGCATAGTATGGCCAAACGCCATCGCTAATGACTTCCCAAGGTTTAGCAAAAGGTTGTATAGTTCACCAAAATTTTCTATAGTTATGCCCATTCTTTTCACTGCCTCCTTACCCCCCCCCAATAAAAATGATCGTGTCATCTGCATACTGCAATAGAGGGATAGAGATATCTTCAATGGAGTAACATGCTGAAAGGTCATTGTGCAATACATGTTGAACCATGCACGCCAAGACGTCAATTGCAATAATAAAAAGCATGGGTGCAAGGGAACATCCATGTCGAACCCCTCGTTGAGGCTGGAAAAAACCTCCCTCGGGACGCACGTTGACGAGTACAGAGTAGGAGGTAGTCATGATACAACACGTCATCCAAGAGATCCAAGTATCTGGAAAACCCCATCAAGACATTGTCATCCAAAAAAAAGCGCCAGTCCACCGTATCATAGGCTTTAGCGAAGTCCACTTTCCATAGAACCCCTTTCGTCTTATTTCTCTTCCAATCTTCTATGATCTCCGTTGCCATAGCTAAACTATCAGCAATCTGTCTTCCCCGAACAAATGATGATTGTAGATGTAAGATGAGGTAATCCAGAACCATATTTAATCTAAATTCCAAGACCTTGGACACGATCAGATAAATAGCATTTGAGGTTGCAATCAGTCGAAAATCTTCCACTCTCTCTGAGGCCTCCTTAGGTAAGGTAACAAAAGGATAAGAGCCTTGTTAAGTCTCTCGAACATTGTGTTCTCTCTAGCAAACTCTTTCACCACATCCACTACGTCGCTCCCAACCAATGTCCAAAACTCTTCGAAGAATCCATCAGGGCCCGAAGCCATATCAACATTTAAATTCCAAACTTCTACCTTCACTTCATCCACCATAATTAGGGATGATTATCTGGTTGAGCGGGCCGGGCTGGACCTTAGCCCGAACCCGAGCCCGTTAATATTATCGGGTTTCAGGTCGGGCTTCGGCCCATTAATTTTTGGATGGGCCAACCTGAACCCGGTCCGATGTTAAACGGGCCGGGTTCGGGTTAGGCCGGCCAATAATTTAAAAAAAAGAAGATATTGTGGCCCTGTGGGATGTGGGAGGGGGCGGTGCCGCGGTGGGAAGGGGGCCGAGCTGGGAGCATGGGAAGGGGGAAAGCCGGAATGGGGTCGCTTCGAGGGCGGGGCGGCGTCGGGGCGCAACGGGAAGGGGGCAGGCGTCGAGGCGTGACGGGAAGTGGGAGTGGGAAGGGGCGGTGCACCATGCACAGTGCACTGGGCGAGCCGGCGAGGCCCGGGCGAGGTGTCTGCCTCCGGAGTCCGGCTCATGCTGGAGTGGAGAATGGCTGGGGAGTGAGGCATGGGGGCGACGAGGCTGGGCCGCTAGATTGGGGTTGCTTCCTGGGTGGGGGGAGCGGCGACTGGGAAGTGGGAAGAAGAGGAGATAGGGTTTGGGGCATGGGGTGCAGGTGTTCTGTGTTCGTATTATTCGGGGACTCGGGTGCGAGGGTGTCGGGTCGGGCGGTCGCGGGCGGGATGGGGCTTGGGGGGAGGGGGGTCCGGGCCGGGCCGGGGCGGGAGGGGGGTGGTTGGGGGTCGGGCCGGGTTGGGCCCGTTGGCAGGTCGGGCCGGGCTACCGGGTCGGGCCTCGGGTCGGATTCTACGCAGCCCGAGCCCGGCCCATTTGTATAATGGGCAGTTTTTTTGGGCCCAAGCCCGACCCGACATTAAACGGGTTCGGATTCGGGTCGGGTCTATCGGGCTGGGTTGCGGGTCGGGTCAGGCTTGCCCGGCCCAATGCTCATCCCTAACCATAATATCTTGGATCAAGTGATTAGCATGTTGTTCAGATAGCTGTGAGGCCCCCTGCCCAGACCATCTCCAAGGCCGATCATCACTCCTCAAGAAATCATGAAAATGATCTGCAATTGAAACTCCCAATTCTCAATATCCCTCCACCCTTCTTCCATTCACAACATAGAGCTTAAGAAGTTTTGGTGGCGTCTTCCACTAGCAATTCGATGGAAGTAAGTTGTGTTTGCATCACCTTCTTTGAATCAAGACTGGAGAGATCTTTGTTTTCACTCCGCGACCTATTTCTTATCTTCAACCAAGACAACTTTATGAGCCACTGCCCTAGCATTAAGTTCCTCGGAAAGCAGGTCTCTGGTGTCTTCCAGATTGTCTAATCAATTCAGCTCTGCCTCTGCCTACGTACGACGTAGTCATCTAGCCTCTCTAATCTCCTTCTTGTATGAGCACAACCGTACGCACAAGGAGACCAACTTTTGAGCCATGCATGATGCGGCATGCCCAGATACCACGTTAGAGGTCCAATGGTTTAAGACTAGGTCCCTGAAGTTTTCCTCATGCAACCAAGCATGCTCGAATCTGAAAAAGCCCCTATTGAGAGAAGTTTCTCCATACTCCCACATCAGTGGTGTGTGATCAGATCTAGTACGAGGCCTTGACGTAGCAACCGAAAGATGGAAAGCACCAAGGCACTCCACAGAGGCCAAAAGACGATCTAAACAGGACCAGAACCCAAAATCCCACCAAGTGTATCTTGTATATGTAGCACCGATCACTTCAAGCTCCAAATCATCAATTAGGTCCGCAAACTCGACCGAACCATGATCCTGACCTCTGCGCAATCGAGGATGGACAGATGAGAGCAAAATAACGTTGAAATCGCCTCCCACCAGCCATGTCGTCCCTGGGAAGGCGCATTTGGAACTGCGGAGGAGATCAGCCCACAATTTTTTCCTAAGAGTATGGACACATGGGCCATGTACACATGAGAAAGCAAACCGCAAGCCAGTCAAAACATTCTCCGGAAGAACAGTAAGCACATAATTCCCCTTCACTTCAGAAACAAAAATAAAAATTGAGTCTTTCCATGCAACGATCATCCCTCCTGCCATGCCAATTGCATCTAAAGCTCTATAGTCTGTCAGTGGACTAGTTGCCGTCGATTTCGAAAAGAAGATAGAGCAGGAGGAAACTTTTGATTCATGTAATAAAACCACTTCACATCCCCATTCGACCAACAATGCTCCAATCGAGCATCGTTTTTCTGGGTCACCCAAACCCCTCGCATTCAAGGTTAGAACCTTCATTTAGGCATCTTGGAAGGACCCAACATTCTGATCACTCTCGTTGCCTCCGCCACCTGGGATTTGATGGACGAAATATCCAAGTTAACCACCCTGGAGTTCTTTATATGCTTTCTATCTCTGTACCTCTTCGCCTTCCTCCCTTGGAGACCGCTCTCGACCGTACTATTGGAGGAAGAGGCATGAGAAACTAAGAGTAGAAGGAGGGTCGCAGCAGCAGACTGATCCACTGCTAACTCCAAGCTTAATACAGCTTGTTCAAGGGAAAACCTCCAGCTCGGGATAGGTCCCAAAACACCTTCATCTTGGAAAGGACCTTTCGAAATGACCAGATCCCAACATGGGACCTCAACTCGGGGCTCCATCTGGTCCAGAGAGGCGGCACCAGCACCCTCCGGTTGTCGTTGGGACGAAGTCTCAAACAGGGTCCCCGATTCGACCTTATGCCTATCCATAACCAGGTCAGCTTCCTCTATCCGAAATGGTAGACCCCTTTCAGCTATTGTTAGGTATGTTCGCACAAATAATGCTTTGGAATTTTGTACTGGACAGCTATCTCAGTTCCCCAAGTCTCTTGGAATTCTCCATCAGACTTAGTGTGCCTACACTTCACAGCAGAACGGTGTTGTCGAGTGCAAACATTGTGATCGCATAAATGTTACCAGGACTCCTCATTCTTAGTGGGGAGATGATGTCCTCACCATTTGCCACATCATCAACCATATGTCGTCCTCCGTGTTAGGAGAAACGGTTCCTTTTTTTATTGTGCTTCCCAAAAAAAAACTCGCTTCTCTCTACCACCCTGCGTCTTTGGTTGTATTTTCTTTGTCCATCATGTAACTCCTGACTATAACAAGCTCTCCAAAAGATATGTCAAATGCACCTTTGTTGGCTATTACCGGACAAGAAAGGGTACCGGTGCTTTGATCCTATCAGACGGAAGTACTATGCAAGTACTAACTTTGCATTCTTTGAGTCTGTTATGTATTTTTCTCCCACATGTGATAGGATAACTTCTTATGAATCTAATGAAGAGGTTTACATTCCACCTCCTCCTTTGCCTCCAGCTCCTACCACACATCTTGTGGTTCAGACTTTGTCTCTTGTCTACATTCACAAGCTGACTAGTAGACATCCTATTCATGTGTCTTTCCCATTATCCAGCATGTTATAGGTAAATCCTAAACATTTAGTTTCCAGCGATGGCATCCGTATAGCAGGAGACTTTACATGATTAGAGTGTAGCTCATCATGTTATTATGGTGCAAGAAGCAGATCATTCAGAGGATCTTGACCAACCTATTGCACTTTGGAAGCGGAGTCGTACATGTACTACATGCCCTCTCTCAAGACAAGTTTCACAATGGCGTCTATTAGAGAGCTTCAGGAAGTTTGTGGTGGAATTGTCAACCGTTATGATCCCACGCACATATCAGGAGACTATGCAGCACAATTAATAGCATCTTGCTATGGAGGAAGAAATGGTTACACTCAAGTCACGACAAACGTGAAGCTTGATTATTGCCCAGCATGGACTTCTATGATTGGCTGCAAGTAGGTCTCTATAGCGAAGCAGAGAGCAGAGTCAGCAGACAACAATGACCGCTACAAGGACAGACTTGTGGCATATGGATTCCTGATTCACTCAGACATATGGGTGGACTATAAGGATACTTTCTCTCCTACTGCAAATCACTCCACTCTTCGGACCCTCCTTTTTGTTGATGTAGTACAAGACCGGACGCTCTCCCAACTTCAAGTCAAGAATGCCTTTTGTATGCCGGTCTGAAGAAGGAAGTGTATATGCAGCAGCCACCTAGATTCGCTGATGAGTGGGAGTCTCAAAATATATGAAGACTTCGTAAAACTATTTAAGCCTTAAGCAAAGTCCCATAATATGGTTCCAGAAATTCTTGGATCTGATAGAGCAACCATGCTTCCAGAGATTAAATGCACTCACTCTTTGTACACAAGAGATCACGAGGTATTATTGTCATTTTTGTTCAATGTTGACAACAACAATTATTACAAGAGATAATTTACAGGGGATCGATGAGGTTAAGGCGTTCATTGGACAACAGTTTCTCACTCAGGATCTTGGAGAGCTACGAATTTTTTTTGGTTGAATTTACAAGAAATCAGAGAGAACTTGTGATTTATCAGAGGGAGTACGTCGCTAACCTCCTTCTAGAGACTAGAATGGCGGACTACGAAATTGCCACTACTCCCATGGATTCAGCACAAAGCTCTATGATGATGATATAGACCATGTGGACAAAGAGGAGATATAGGAGCTCATTGGGAAACTCTTGTATGCGATGATCACCAGGCCATACATTACCTTTCAGTGAGCAAAGTCAATCATTTTGTGGAGTAATAACATCAGGATCATATGGATGTTGTCCCCATGATTCTAAGGTACTTAAAGTCTTTACCAATACAAGGTTTCTCTTCAACAAAGGAACATCTTTGGATATCACGACTTGTACAGATGTTGAGTATGCGGGATGCCCAAAAGATAGAAAGTCAACCTCTGGATTTGCAGTGTTATTGGGAGCTTATTGATCTCATGGAAAAGTAAGAAGTAAACAGTTGTTGTTGTTGAATCTAGTGTTGAATCTGAATACATGACCATGGTGCAAGCAACCACTGAGAAGATGTGGGCCAGGTGTGTTCTGACTGACCTAGCCATGATGCACCTCTCCCCATGTAGCTATTATGTGATAATCAAGCCACATTGATTATTGCTAACAACCCAGCATTCCATGATAGGACCAAAAATATCGAGATGTCGATACACTAGAGACATGATACAAAAGGGCTTCATCTCTACATTCCATGTTGAAGTTCGAAGTGCTTGAACAACAGGAGATGTGTGACGAGGGGTGGAGATCAGTCTCACGATGAGGGGGCGGTTCTTCTGCCTCGTGTCAAGCGAATGAGGGAAGGTGGAAGGGAGGCTGAAGGTGGTGTGGCGACCTAGCCGTAACGCAACCACTTGATTTATGTGTGGCAACATTGGTCATCGATGGAGAAGGTGCCCATGATCGGCGGGTCCTCATCGAAGGGAAAAAGTCTCAAGCATCACAGAGAAGTCAGTTGCCCGCCTTGATGTAAAGCCCGACAGTGCGCTGATGAGGGACCTTGTGGGAATTCGCTCGTAGATATCGGGCTCAAGGTTGGCCCCTCTTTCTCCATTAATGGGTCTATCCACGGGTTCCGATGTCCATATGAGGGTTGAGGCAACATTACGATCAAACTTAGCCCCGCTCAAGGTTGTGTTGAAAGTCGGCAAAGCGAGCTTTTTAATTGAAGTCGTGGAGTCTGGCACCACCATCGACGATAGTGAGAGGGTTGATCAGTCATCGTCGATCATCGGTGGATGTCAAAGCGTCATGGGAAGCGAAAACATTGCGGACTTTTCAGCTTCCGCATCGAAATGGGGGAGCCGAACCGTTGCGAGGGTATGGAAGCCTCTAGAAGATCTTTCTAACCTGGCATGCTGCAGACCATGTTGCAGCCTTTCTTCGTTTTGGATCCCACCTTTTCGGATCAGGTTCACACAGATCCTACCCTTTCGAAACTCGCCTTTTCGAATCATGCCCATCCGGATCTGAGTGCTCCATTATTTTCGTATCCGGTTGCGGGAGGTTCATTTCCAGGGCCTCAAGTTGAACCGGCTCGACACATATCCTTTGGCCCAAGTAGCCTCCGCCTCCTCTCTCGAATGCTCACAGCCCTGACTGCCTCTCTTTGCCCTCGTTATTGCTCGACAAGAACCCCTTTGGAGAACATGCATGCAAGTCTAGATGCGAATGGCGATAAGTCTAGCACGGTAGCAACCCTTCGAGCTCCGACCTCATCTACAGTAGCGCCGCCACCCATGATTTTACCATCTTCTTGTTTCAAAAGCGATACTCCCGCTGAACTTGGATGGAACGTCGGTGACGTCGGAGGCTGGTGGTGGTTGGAGCTCTCAAGCGTTCATTAGCTGCTTTTGGAGGTCATCTGCAGGCCCCACGGTTTCGTCTTCTCTTTCTACTCCTCTTAGTGTTGGGCCAGGAGTTGGGAGTTCTAACAATGAGCACGAGGCCCCAGTTGCAGCCCCAACTGAGCAAGTTGTGGGGAGAGACTTGAATTTTAAGGTGGGTCAGACTCTAATGAACTGCCTCAGTGTGTTTCCACCGTGAGGAGCAAAGGTAGTTGCGCTATGATGATCCTCACATGGAATGTTAAAGGCCTTGGGAGGCCTGAAAAGAGGATAGTCATTAAGTATATGTGCTCAAATGTGAGGGCAGACATCGTGCTTTTGCAAGAAACCAAGATACATTAGGGCATGGAAGAAATTTGGAAATCTATTGGGGGCTCAACTCTTTCTCATTTCAGGGCCCGCGACTCAGAAGGTGCCTCTGGGGGCACTGTTATTGGCTGGAAGGGTGATAGCTACACTATAGATGAGGACGCTATTATGGGGCGGAATTCCATTTTCGTCGTTCTGCAGCAGAAGGGAGACTATCGAAACATCTTGGTTACTAATATGTACGAACCTAGCAGTGGGAGCGGCATCTTGGACATGCTTGATGACCTCTGCCTGGCGAGGCAGACTGCTCCTTCACATGTTTGGATTCTCGAAGGAGATTTCAACGTGACATTATGACCATATGATCGACCACAATTGCGAGGTGGTGATGATGGTGGTTCCTTGGATCTTTCCTCCATCAACGAGCATGGATTACACATTGTTGACACCGTAAGTTGCTGATATACATGGAGAAACGCCAGATCATGAATTGATCATTTCTTGACATCCACGAAAGCGACTCAAGCCTTTCCGCGTGCACGAGCATGGGCACTACCACGAGCACATCCAGATCATACCTCCCATGTTGCGGACCTTGGGTAAAGACATGCGACTGAGAACCTTCTTCAAATTTAAAAAGGCATGGCTCCTTGAGAATGGTTTTCGAGAGATAGTGGAGAATTTCTGGCAAGATTGCCACTCAGAAGGATCGGTTGTGGCTAGATTCTTAGTAAAACTCACGCTTCTTCGGAGACACCTTATGGAATACAATAAAGTTATCAGTAAGCAGCGTCATGTTAGACGGAACGGTGAGCAGATGGAGATTGCCCGCTTGGATGCCTTGGAGGATGAGTGCGAGCTAACGGCTGAGGAAATTACATTGAGAACTGAACGAATGCATCTGATACAATTGGAGGATCAAAGGAAGGGAATAGAATGGAGACAAAGATCTAGGCAACGGTGGCTCAAGGAATGAGATAACAACACACGCTTCTTCCACTCAATGGTGTGTACCAGAAGGCGTGGGAATCTTATTAACTCTCTTGAGGTGGACGGGGCAGCAGTTAATGGCAACTTGGAGATCGAGAGCGCACTAAAGAACCACTTTCATACCTTTACTAGATGGGCCTCTCATTCTGGATGGGGCTGGCGTGGTAGAGGGGTTAGAAGGTTGTCATCATCTCAAGCGTATGCGTTAGTTTTACCTTTCACTGAGGTTAATGTTCATTCAACGATTTTTCAGCTGAATGCGGACGGGGCCCCTGGTCCAGACGGTTTCTTTATTGCTTTCTATCGGGAATTATGGAGCATGGACAAGGACGAGGTCTTTGCTGTGATTCAAGGGTTTCGGGAAGACAATCGAGGGGTTGAACAAAGCACTTTTATTCTTTCTCCCCAAACGTGAGGTCCCGACTAGAGGAGAGGATTTCAAGCCCATCACTCTCTCCAATGGATTCTACCTTATCATGGCTAAGGTGCTTGTCAATCGTCTTCGGGATGTCTTACATGATATTATATCATCCGAACAGTCAACTTTCATCCCTGGAAGATTCATGGCATATGGATGGGTAATTGCATCAAAAATGGTCCTTGACTAGAAAAGGAATCAAGAGAGATGTGTGTTGTGGAAGGTGGATTTCTCTAAGGCATATGACTACGTTGACTAGCATTTCCTGTGGGCTTCCTTGGAGAAGGGGTTTTCCGACCCTGTGGATTGCATGGATGAAAAGATGTATCACAAGGGCCTCCTATGCAGTACTTGTCAATGGTAAACCATAGGGTGGTTTCTTCCAACCTCAGCATGGGGTTCGTCAAGGTTGCCCCCGGCACCTCTTCTCTTTGCCATTGTGGCAGATGCACTGGCGGTTATGATGAGGCTTGCCTTGGAGGGAGGATTATGCATGGGCTATCGCAAGGACGACATATCCATTCCCATCCTCTAATATGCAGACGACACAACGATCTTCCTTAATGGAGATCTGGACCACATGCAGCGGGCATCCACCATTATGGACATTTTTTGTAGCCTCTCAGTTCTGCGGCTTAATAGAGAAAAGTCTCTCATTCCTTTTGGTCTTACCCAAGAGGAGGCTAGGGAGCTTTCCACCCTTTCGTGGTTCCCTTGTGGAGCATTACCTGTTATTTATCTAGGTCTCTCCCTGGTTGATGGGCGCCTTCGCTCGAGCGAGTGGAGACTGATTATTGACAGGTTGGAGAGCAGATTGGCAGGATGGTAGGCGAGATTACTCTGTAAGAGAAGAAAACTAATTCTAATAAACACACCCTCTCAGCGATCTCCATTTTGTTCTGCTCCACTAGTTTGTTGCTGGTGGGTGTGCGCAAGCGAATTGAAGCTATGATGAGTCATTTTTTCTGTCAAATGGCAGATAGGAGAAAGGGGACCTACATCTTATTCAATGGGATGCTATGACTCGCCCTAAGAAGCACGATGGACTTGGAATCCTGAGGTTGGAATGCATGAACAATGCCCTACTGGTCAAATGCCTACTGGTCAAATAGGTACTTAGATTATGGGGAGAAAAAGATGATCCGGTCTGCAGATGGGTGAGACATATTTATGGCATTGGTGGCTTCCTAGAAGGGTGTGCTATTCGATTCCCGTCCTCTCTGTGGCAATGTATCACCCATACTCTTTGTGAATTTAGAGTGTTTACTTCTGTTGTAGGAAATGGTGAAATATTCAGGTTCTGGTTGGACAACTCGTTTGGTGATGGCAACCTTCGTGAGCAATACCCCACACTTTTTTTTTGAAATCAATAAAAGGGGGGAATCACGCTTAGGTGCCCGCCCCACTATATTAATAAATTAAAAAGCAGACAGAGCCGGTTACAAAAGCCAGGAATCAAGCAACTGCTTGTAATGGTAACAAACCTTTTGACAATAAAAACGCATCCCTAAAAAAACTGCTACATTGCAGGCAAGCCAGATGGCCCAAAGAACCGTCGTCGGAGTTAATGTCTCCTTTTCTGCCTTTTACGTGCCCCGTACAGAGAGGCCCAAAAAGAATCGAAGTCGCATGGCTTCATCCAGTTCAAACCCACCTTTTTGCTCTTACTCGGCATCAGGATGCAGCCTTGTGGCAGGTATGGTCAGATGGTTCATGGAACCAGTGCTTTCTTAGTGGCTTCTCATAACAAAGGATCATTGATTATGACTATGCGGCTCTTCTTGGAGAAGTGTCGGAGTTTCAGGGTCTCATAAATATGAGAGATCACTTTGTATGGGCAATGGGCAAGTTCACGGTTAAAAGGGCCTATCACTATTTTGTGCATCATCATATCTTAACCCATGATACACTCTCTCATGATTGCAAACTGATTTGGAGTTGTAAGATCCCGTAGAAGATAAAAGTGTTCCTTTGGACTATCAGACAGTCGATCGATGACTAAGGTGAGACGTGGCGGGATATTGCACTCGAACGACCTCATTTGCATGTGAAGTGCAGAATGAAGACATGAACCACCTTTTTTCGGATGCCGAACATCATCTCTGATATGGGAAGGAGCCAATTTTCCATGGCTTCATGCAACCAACGCTGACTCGTTATGGACCTCTAATTGATCTACTTGTGGAAACTCACACGATGACGTCTCCCCTGTCTTCGCCATGCTATGGTCCATTCGGTGTGCGAGGAATGAGAATATCTTCCAAGGGCAACGTTTTTATGCGTATAATGTACTGGGTCACTACACGTCCCTTACTTCGGTATGGCTTCATGTATAACTATTCTTCTTTTATGAATTGATGTCATTCTTGTGGCGAGTCCCAGCTCAGGACCTCACCTTTTCCTTCTTCAAAAAAAATCTTTGCATTCCATGTCAGCTTAGGGGACCAAACTGCAGACATATTAACCAAGCCTCTAGTAGGAGGGGCACTCTAAAAGTGTTATTCCAAGCTAAGCATGATGGATATCTATGCTCCAGCTTGAGGGAGAGAGTTATAGGAAATAGTGTGTGTGTGTGTGTTATTTCATTTTTATGTAATTTCCCCATTTATCATTTGTCGTCTAGGTTTTCTCCTCAATATAAAGGAAACCTATGGCTACATAATAAAAATCTCATTCATTACTTTCCATAAAAAGTTTATGGACAGTGAAGATGCACAAACAAGTTCCATAAATGAGGCAAGAAATCAAAAACCATTTATATGTGCAATTTGCATATCAACATGAGGTCAATCGGTATCTCAAACCTTGAAGAGGACTAGAGGGATTGGTATCGCAAACCTTGAAGAGAACTGTTGAAATATTAGTTATCTTTATTATTGTTTTTCTATTTTCTATTTCTTTTTCTTCTTGTTATAATTTGCTCAATAGGTTCCTCTCCTATATAAGAGAACCCTAGGGCCTCTCATAATGTATGAATTCTTTTTATTTTCTCAACATGGTATCAGAGCGGCAGTCCTACACCGGAGCTCCTGTACCGAAACCCTAACCCTAACCCCCACCTCAAGCCCCTCTCGCACGTGTCGCCTCAGGCCTCCCCGTCGCACCTCTCCACCGTCGTCGGGCTCCCTTCTCCTGCTGAGGTCCACCGTCGACGCCCCCTCTTCCCCTCCCCACCGCTGAGGGCCCCCTCCTCCTACGCCCCTGCCTAGGCACCCTCTTAGGCCCCCGTGCCCTGCCGCCTAGCCCCCCCCCCCCATCATCTAGGCCCCCGCCGAGTCTTCTTCTTGATGGGTTTGGTTGCTTGAGTCTACACATGCAACCAAACCCTTGTATGTCAGTGTAGACAAAAGTCTATCTAGTCTACAACCCTAGTCTTCTTTTGTAATCATATCATAAGGTCGATATTCCATCCACAAGCACCTTCAGAGGTTCGACGTCTATAGTGAAGATGGATGGGCCAAACTATGAACTGTGGGCTATGCAATTCATGAGTATGATGAAGTCTACAGGTAAGAAACACATTTTTACCAAGGAAGAGCCCGTTGAGAAGACTGGAGTTAACGCCTCATGGGAAGCGGATGATGCGTATACGCATGTTTGGCTATGTGGGACACTCAGATAGCCTATGATATTCTGAACCAGCCCACCGCCAAGGCAATGTGGGACACTTTGGCTTCCACCTATGCCGCAGCCAGAGCATCTTTGAGCTCCTCATATATCGCTTATGCTTTCACTGGTAGTGATGGCGCAGATATGACAGAATGGATTATGGACTCTGGTGCTTCTCATCATCTTTGTGGAGACAGAGCACAATTGAGGTCCTACAGGACCATACCACCGGGTAGATGGGTTGTCATTGCCAATGGCGACCACTTACCAATTACAGGACAGGGGGAGGTGCATCTGACGCCATCTATGCGTCTTCATAATGTTTTATATGCTCATGACTTTCAGATGAATTTACTTTCCATTAGTCATATTACTAAGGATCTGCATTGTCAGGCCATCTTTGATCCATCTTCTCTTGTATTTCAGGACATACTCACAGGCAGGGTGACTAGATGAGGCTGTGAGCAACGGGGACTCTACAGACTGGTCCAACCTCCTCATGTTGACGTTTCCACTATACCTACTGGACCAGTCTCTCCATATCTGTGGCACCTTCGTTTTGGTCACCTTCCTCAACAGAAGCTATGTCATGTTCTCCCTCAGATCTCCACGAGATCCTCCTTTCAGTGTGAGGCATGCCAGCTTGGGAAGCATCACCGTTCTTTTTCCATCCCGTCAGAGTCGGAGCAGTTCCCAATTGTTTGAACTCCTTCATTTAGATATCTGGGGTCCAAGTCATGTTCCTAATCATCAAGGACATTGTTTTTATCTTGTGATTTTTGATGATTTTTCTAGACTTTCCTGGGCCTTTCTTTTGAAGAATAAGTCTGACGTCAGATCGGTGATCAAATATTTTATTAATGAAGTAAGGAATCTTTTTTCTGCTAAGGTCAAATATCTTCGCATTGATAATGCCTTAGAATTCTGCACCTTATAGCTTTCTGAGTTTCTTAGATCTATTGGCATTGTTCACCAGACCTCATGTTCCTATACTTCACAGCAGAATGGTGTTGCCGAACGCAAACACTGTCACTTACTTGATGTGATCAGAACCTTGTTGATACAGAGTCGTGCTCCTCACTCTTATCGGGGCGATGTTGCCCTTACTGCATGCTATTTGGTGAACTGCATGCCCTCGTCTGTGTTGGGGGAGAAGATTTCTTTCTCGATTGCATTTCTCGAGAAGGATCTTTTCTCCCTTACACCTCGTGTATTTGGATCTGTAGCTTTTGTTCATGATGTCTCTCCAGGTCGTGACAAGCTCTCTCCTAGAGCTGTCAAGTGTGTGTTGGCTACTCTCGTACCCAGAAGGGGTACCGTTGCTTTGATCCGCTAAGACGGAAGTACTTTGTCAGTGTTGACGTTACTTTCTTTGAGTCTGTTATTTATTTTTCTCCTACAGGTGACAGACTAGCCCCATCAGACTCTGACGATGAGATCTGCATGCCTCCACCTCCTACGGTCATTCCTCCGCCTCCTTTACTCCTGCTCAACCACCACCTCCTCAACCGCTGCCACCACCATCACTACCACTACCACCACCACTACCACAAGCTCCTGTAGCTCCACCTCCTACTCTGACTCAATTTTGTCACGCGTTTTTCCTTGCATGCCTCGCTCGATTCCCCGTGCTCACATGTCTTACCCATCATCCAGCACGCCTCAGGTATGTACTAAGCACATTGTTTCTACCGATGGCACTACTGAGTTGTCTGTGCAGCAGGATTCCATACAGGATGAGCAGGTGCCCTCTCAAGACGGGACCTCACAGGTTACAGACTTGGCAAATGATCTTGATGTAACGATTGTTTTGCGAAAGCCGAAGCGTCAGTGTGCTACTTATCCTCTTGCAGCCCAAGTTTCCTTGAGCAGGCTGTCAGAGGATTTCAAGACGTTTACGCTGACACTATCTGTTGTGGAGATACCACGGACATGTCAGGGGGCCCTAAAGGATAGTCAGTGGAGGTTAGCCATGGAGGAGGAGATGGCTGCGCTTCATTCACGTGGTATGTGGAGTCTTGTTTCTACTCCAGTCGATGCATCTATTGTGGGATGCAAATGGGTGTTCACTGTGAAACACCGTGTGGATGGCAGCGTGGATCGCTATAAGGCGAGACTTGTGGCCCGTGGGTTCACTCAGACATATAGGGTGGACTATTAGGATATTTTCTCTCCATATGCCAGACATTCGACTCTGCGTATTCTACTTTCTGTTACTGTGATACGAGATTGGCCCCTGTATCAGCTTGATGTGAAGAATGCCTTCCTCTATGGTGATCTACAGGAGGAGGTCTACAAGCAGTAGCCACCTGGGTTTGCTGCTGAGGGGAGTGTCAAAAGGTTTGCAGGCTACACAAAGCTATCTATGGCCTTAAGCAGAGTCTAAGAGCATGGTTCCAGAAGCTCTCGGACTTGATAGAACAGCAGGGGTTTGTGAGATTGATTGTCGATCACTCCTTGTTTGTGCAGAGGACCCAGAGAGGTACTATTGTCATTCTTGTTTACGTTGATGATATTATTGTTACAGGGGATGACGAGCAGGGCATTCAGGGTACCAAGGACTTCCTAGGTCAGCAGTTTTTGATCAAGGATCTTGGACATTTACATTACTTCCTTGGACTGGAGTTTGCCAGGGGCCAGCGAGGTCTTGTGATGACCCAGAGGAAGTACGTTACAGATCTTCTTTCAGAGACAGGCATGGCAGATTGCAGACCTGCCACTACTCCTATTGATCCGAGCATGAAGCTCTATGATGATGATACTGAGGAGGTCGACAAGAGGAGGTACAGAGAGCTTGTTGGCAAGCTACTATATGTGACTATTACCAGGCCCGACATATCCTTTGCTGTGAGCAAAGTGAGTTTATGGAGCAACCCAGACAGGCACATATGGATGCAGTCCATATAAATCTGAGATACCTGAAGACTTCACCTGGTATGGGACTTCTTTTCAGCAGAGGCACATCTCTCTCAGTTACAGCATGTGCAGATGCAGATTATGCTGGGTGTCCAAAGGATAGAAAGTCTACATCAGGTTTTGATGTGTTCATAGGGAATTCTCTTGTTTCATGGAAAAGTAAGAAGCAGACTGTGGTTGCCAGATCAAGTGTTGAGTCAGAATACAGGGTCATAGCGTAAGCTAGCACAGAAATGATGTGGGTCAGATCAGAACTTACTGACCTGACTATAGTGTTGGAGTATTTGGTAGCACGCCTATTGTGTTATAGCAGGGTAAATGGATCTCCCGATTTTCTAACATATAGAGGTGCCTCTTCCCATGCACCCCCAATGTGATAATCAGGCTGCTCTTTTCATTGCCAACAACCCAGCCTTTCATAAGAGGACGAAGCACATATAGGTGGACTGCCACTACACTCGTGACATGATACAGAGAGGTCTTATCGCCACTACACATGTCAGCTCGGGAGATTAGACAGTAGATGTACTTACAAAGGCCCTAACCAGAGGACCTTATCAGAGATGTTGTTCCAAGCTGAGTTTGATCGATATTTACGCTCCAGCTTGAGGGAGAGTGTTGAGATATTAGTTATCTTTATTATTGTTTCCTATTTTCTATTTCTTTTTCTTCTTCTTGTAATTTGCCCAATAGGTTCCTCTCCTATATAAGAGAACCCTAGGGCCTCTCATAAGTTATGAACTCTTTTTATTTTCTCAACAAGAACTAGAGGTGAAAGTATATCATTATATACAAAAATTAGATAATATATATATGCTTAAAATCAATCCATATCAATCTTGGAAAAATCTAAATAGGCTAATTCTGGATTATTAGGTCATATTAAGATCAAAGTGACATTTATTCAACAAAAGATTGTCAACACCTAACTTGACCATAGAAAAGTGACGCGTAGTTAAGGTCGGAGAGAAGGAAAAAGGAAAAAAAACACCTACACCAAAAAGGACGAAGGTGATTATAGCCGCTTGACAACCTTGATGAAGAGTCACAAAGGTGAACAAAGAACCTCGGCCATGAAGAATGCAAGGGTGGGTAAACCCAATAAAGCAACTAGAAGAAAGAGGAGAAATTCTGATGATGGAGATAGAAATGGCCTGGGCCAAAAAAACTGGCCGTATATGGCAGAGCAAGGTAAATGTCCAACTTTGCCACTATGACAAACATTCCTAGATCATTCGTGTATAAAGGGCAATATTAGACAATAGCAGACAAGAGGAACTCTGAATCTGAATATGACATCAGCATGCATAATCAGAGAAATTACACATGGCATGATTTGTTGTAATAGCACTACAATTACAACCTCTAGCAAAGCACGCTGTCATCTAGGCATCATGTATTGCTCATCGTACCAGGTTCCTCCACCCATTTTGCAGATCATATCCCTTATACAAGCATCATGTTCTTTCATTGTGCTCGTTATTTTTGAGAAGACAGTCTGCAGGTAATCAACAACTATCCATAGCTTTTACTAATTAATTACTACCAAACAATATAATGTCTTACAGAGAAACCTTGATAAAAAGTTCCCAAGTCCTATGAGAGTGGTCATTCTTTCGTTGTTGGAACCTGCCTTCACCTCCTCCTTCAGTGCAGAAGCCCTGAGCGCCTGCTTTCCCATATTCAAAACAATCAGCATCATAAACTCTCTTAGATGAACACTTGAAGGCAAACAAATGTTTTAGCCTAAATGGCAGTTACCGTTAGAAATGAGGAGACGCTACAAGAGAAGGCCCTCAATGTCGCACTCCCCTCGCGCAAGGCCTCAACCTTCTTGACGAAAAGCTCCACCAGCTTCAAGCAAGTTGCACTACACAAAAATTTCTCAAGAAGGGCGTACAAGCTATTCTGCGAGAGGTGGGGCACATAAATTCCATTTTTCACAAGGAAGCATCGCGACTCATCATCCCAGCGAAACAAGGAACTGGAAAATCCTCGCAGCATTTGCAACCCTCCCTGAACCTTCAGGTGTGAAGATTAATTGCGTGTCAGAACTAGTTTATGTGTGTGTGTGTCATATTCATCAAAGGAGAAATTACACTGTGTTGTTACCAGCTCAGACTCATCTATTTGAAGGGCAGGGACAGGTTCTGCGGAAGGAAGGCCACTGGAAATGCTGCTGTAGAGCTTATTGATGAAGGAAGAGGGCATGGTTTCATGTGAAATAAATACCGAAATCCGACGTCGTCTCGAGAACTAAACCAGGAACCTGAGAAGGATTTCAGGAAATAATTTCTGAAGCTTCGGCTATTTCTCTATCAAAAGAGGACGAGGTTGGCGTCGAGGAGGAAGAAGAGTAAGACGGTACAGAGGTGTTAGGGCCACAACGGGTGATTTACTGTCCCGGGATAGCATTTTCCACGCAATTCCGTAGCTCCTGTGATCCTTGATCTGCTGCCGAACATGAATGCCAAGCAATGAAGGGTGAGCTCTACTTCGGGGAGGGGGCCGTCATTGCCGATCTCGACGAGATCGATGGAGGTGGCGGAGGAGCCTGTTCTGAAGAAGGGGACGCACTCGAGGACGGAGATAGTAATGACGATGAGGACGACAAAGAGGCGACCGGGGTCGGAGGAGGGGTGGTGGACGGGAGGGGAGTAGCGGTAGACGGGGACGGGGGTTTAAAGGTTTCTGGTTTTTAGGGTGTGCGGGAACAATTGAATGGGGAAATAATAGGGATTTTCACGCGACATGTTTGTTAGGATATTTATGAGAAAATCTTGTTTATATTTAAAATTTGGGAGTTCACGACAACGAATTGTATGTTCTGGGGTCTGTTTGGTTACAGGGTTGGGCAGGGTTGGTCCAACTCTGGTTACTATTTACAATGGTACTTCCTTCTTACAGATTACTATTCACCCAGCCCAACCCAGCCCAATCCAACCCTACCCAACCTTGCAACCAAACAGGCCCCAAAAGTATCTATAGAGGATTTACGTCATAGTGGACAAGCCTTATCAATTGAGAATAAAGGAATCATAAGACGACACTTGAGAATTGTATGATATTCAATGGGTTACATATGCATTCCTAGACCTTCGATAGGAATGGCAAGAAGGAAATCTTGAATACAGCCAACTTGTAAACAACGAAAATTTGCTTTTTGTCTAGAAGTCATGGCAAACTCAACTTCTATTTCTTTGATGATTTTGCTAAAAAGGGAACACGTCAAAGCATTCTGGCTTTAGGGGAGACGGTATCCTTGTTAGCAAAACATGTAAGATCTAAGTTGTAAGTGTGACACGTAGGCCTTCCAAAGCATTTAGAAAATTAGAATCCATATCATGTAACCCATTGTCTCATAAAATGTGGTCTTGGAGCACCCTAGATTGAGCTCTAAAGACCACGAAAGCATTTGAAGAAGCATTTATAGTTGAGTGTAGACCCAAGCCACCAAATCTAATGGGTAGTGGCGTTACCCGCCATTGAAGGTCATCAAAGAAAGGGCATTCACAAACTACAATATCATCAATAACTTTGTGTAATCCTTTTGTCAAACCACGTAGTAGCTCGTTACACGTATGCGGGTTGACATGTCTTTAAGCCAAACATGAGCTTTTCAGTACCCATACAAGATCGTAATAAAAGAAGCTCGCTTTGTGAATCATCCAACTGAGGAAGTAGATGCATTAAGTCAACAGCTTTGGTGGCTCTAATTATAGCCAGGTCTTCAGTAAAGTCTTTGTCCCTACTCACTGCTCCTCCAAGTAGCCCCACTCCTAGGCCTAGCCCAGGCTTCCCAGTATTCACGAGAAACAACCCTTTGCGGATCTTTCTGACTATCACATGAAGGCCGTAAAAGCTTTAATTTTTGATATTCAGGATAAGCCCCATCTCTAAATCATTGTGTTGTATAATAACAAGTACCTTGTCCACCTCCAATGTGTCCCCAATGATAGTCCCATCATCAAGAAATCAAGCACGGAGAAGGAGTTTGCAATTGTCTCTAATCTTATGAATAAGCGGGTGCAATGCCAGAAAAAAAAGACGTGGGTCTAAAGGATCACATTCCTGCACTCCGGTGGTTGACTGTATATGATTGTCTCCAATATATAATCTGGCGGCTTGAGCATATATAGATTCCACTCATGAAGAAATAGATGGGCATCTCCCGCTAACTTCATAGAGCATCAAAGATCTATCTATCATGTTGAAAGCATTAGAGAAATCTACTGTAAGCAAAGAGAGAGACCTGTCAACATGAATCAAAAGTTTGTTGGTGTTGTGTAAGATGGCTTTCGCTCCTCCAACTACACCAACCCCAAATCGAAAGTCGTTGAGATACTTAGACGTCTCTTTACCCACCCCTTGCATAACAACTTTAGATACTATACACCTCCATATAGTGCCTATAGCAAAAGGGTGTATGCCTTTGTCAGGTTTGAGGAGTGAAGTAAGAAGTGTATAGGCTATAAACCCAGCCAAACTGAAGGGGCGTCTCCCACCTAGACATGAATTAACTACCATGGAGATAGCACGTAGGAGATCCGTGGCAACAGCCGACCCCTCCCCATATAGGGCATCTAAACTGTGTTGAGCTCTCATGCCATATTTGCAACATGATATCCTTTTGGGAAAGGATTTGATAGCCCATAAAATAGCATCTGCACCAAGTGTAAGAGGAGTCTCTGAAACCAATATATCTGGAAAGGAAGGAGGCGGCTTGCACGGATGTTTAGCTTCTAAAGCCTTCATGGTGTCTTCATTATAAGGAGTCACTCCCGACTAGCACAAAATCCTTATGGTCAATGTAAAGTGTACATCTGACACTTTGCGAAGACATTATCGGGTGTTGGAGCTTTGATATTTAATCTCCTCCAAGGAGTTGTTCTGACTAAAACACGAAGTTCTGTGTATATCACATTTCATATATCACCCATCTAGTTGGTGAACCCAATTGTACTACTCCATGTAGTGAGTGAGCTCAGAATAAGCCGTTGTTGCAAGGACTTTCTATTGCCAGATCTTATATCACGTCTATTCATAGGCCTAAAAACCTGTAGGATGTAGCAGTGAAGAAGTATCAATCTCACCCAAGCATGTATGGATCCTGGACCGATGATAACTTGATATAGAGCTGTCCTGAGAGAAAGCAAGATGACAATTGGGGGGAATGCTCTTAATTGTGGTGATTGGATTTTTGAAAATACGATCAAGGAGCATAGCATCAACAACCAACTCATCTGTGACATCGGGTGCAACAGGTAGGATGGGTTTCAAGATGCCGATAATGTGCCCTTGAACCACCCCCACATCAATTGTAACTAGAACAAGACCATCGTTATGATGGCAAGCCGTCAAAGGACCTTCTAAGGCAAGATATAGATCAAGATCATTCTTGATGGCATCCCGGAAAATAGTAGTACACTCGTTACTGGAAAGATGTACTCTCTTAATATGAGAGATTAAGCACGCAAACATTTTGCTCCCTTCCCTACCATCCGAACAACAGGAAAAGTTCCAAAATGGTCAAAATAATCCATATGTACGATGTAAGACACACAATGTCTCATCAGAATAAGATTGCGTGAGCTCACGATTTGTTTAAGGTTTGGGGCATATGCTATAGGAGGAATCTCTCCTTCTTCCAAGTCAGACATAGTAGAGGTCGTCTCAATGGGAGAATGGGACATCGGTGAGTAGATGCTATTGCATGTCAAGGTGCGTAAGAACCTCTTCGATGATGAAAAGCCAAAGCTCCGCCATGCGGTGGTGGAGAAGTTGTTGTTGATAGGGTGGAAGGGGTGGGCAGAGGGAAGAGGATACTGGTCGCGGGGAGGCAGGGGTTGTTGGGTGCGGGGGTCGCTTAACGTAAGCGGTCGAGGTGGGGTTGCACGCATGTCGTGGGGTGAGGGCAGTAAAAGGGGGAGGACTGGGGAGGCGCTGGATGGGGGAGGTCGGGGCGGAAAGGGATGGACAACAGCTGGGGATGTGCTGAGTAGTGGAGGCGCTTGACGGGGGAGGTCAGGCAGCATGGGTAGTTGGGGAGGCACTGGGCGGGGGAGGCACGAGACGTCTCGATGAGAGGTGGGCGGTCTGGGTGGTTGGGGAGGTGCTGGGGAGGGAAGGCATTGGACGGGGGAGGTCGGGCAAAAGGAGCTGGGAGCGGCTCAGGAGGCACTGGGTGAGGGAGGTGGGCAGTCTGGGCAGAAGGGGCTTGGGAGGCACTGGGAGGGGAAGGCGTTGGACGAGGGAGGTCAAGAACTAGATGGAAACTTGATTTGGTTTATACATACCCATGCCATCAAGGCCCATCAGTCAAATGCTTGAGTTTGAGAGTGAAGACCGAAAAGGCAAGGCAAACATGCAAATAAAAATTTAAGAAATATGTTGTTCATTTTTCCACTTTCCTTCTCTTCTCTCCCATCGGTCTTCCTCTGAGCATAATGGGAGAACTAGTTTCCAAATCCATTGGAAGAGAACAACAACCACCATCGTTATCATCCACCATGAATGCAACCACCACAAGTCGTGTGTGCTTGATCTCCCCTAGTTGCAACCTCTCCTTATTCTATGGGTCGACTGTCAAACCAAGCGGATGGATAGGTTGCCCAAGTTGATCCCTTTCTCCATGTCAATCTCCTTATTCCTCTCAACTTCGGTGAACTCAGCCACCAAAATCTCGATCCGCATCAGAATGGACATAGAAAAGGATAGTGGTTTGCCCAAGATGGATGACCCTTTGATCAACTATATCCATTGTGCGTATTGCCACATGACCTCGGTTAGTCCATCTACCATCAAGGCTCTTAGCTCTGTAGCATGGCCCACTGCCCTTTAATCGCACTCGCATTCCTCAAATCACTGTAGAACTCAGACCTCGAATACGACTAGAAGGGGGTCGACATGCAACCAACTGGAACTGGATCCCGATGAGATCGCCATGAAGGTTCTTTACGATGATATGAATGAGAAAGTTGATATCGTACTAGAGGTACTCAGCATGTGTCCCCTATACCGAAAGGGTTGAACATTCCATCCCTAACCATGGACCCATTGAGCCACTCAGGGGACTTTGATCTCTCAGAAACCACACACGGTTATCCGCTCCACTACCTGCGTTGGTGTAGCTTTCTTCATCAATTCATTATTTTGGGCCATAATTTACCCCGTCATCCGGTGGATGGATGTGGGTGGATCGAACAGTATAACTTGGATTGATACAAATAATTAACTCAAACAATTACATCGTTACGTATCACTTTCAATCACAAAAAGCGCATATATTTAACGTGGGAAACCCTTCTGGGTAAGAACCATGGCAGGTTCTCCCTATTAGAATTTTTAACATGTCTTACACGAGTCTTCCACTAGCCTGAGTTACTTATGCTAGTAACCCAGCCATATTACAATCGGAATTAGTTATGCATCCAACTCAGCCATATACATATTAAGAAATCTTAATAACCTTAATATCAAAGTTAAAATGCAGTAAATAATATGAGGCAAAAACTAAAAACTATCTCACATAGTAAGGAGTGTGCTCGTAAGAATTGATCGCATGACACTAGACTGTTGGCATGAAGAACAGAGAAGAAAATAGCTCTTGAATATTTCTCTCAAAGTATAAAGTGGAAAGTTGAGAGATGAGAACTTGTTATTCATGTTGTGCATTGTAGAATGAGGTATGGGGTCATGTTTATAGATCTAGAGTCTCCATAATCGTTGTAAACAAATCATAATGAAACCAACTTCAAAAATCTTCCTGAAAAGGAATACGATCGATCATAATACAAAGGATGATCAATAAGAATAAAATGATTGATCATGTGGATTCATATTATCGAACATAATCAAAAGATGGTTGATCATAGATCAAAATTGCTCGATTAAAATATAGTCGGTATAATTCAAATATTGATCAATCAGGTGTGATTGATCATGTCAGAATGTTTGATGGATCAACTTGACTCTTTTACCTGGAAGACAAAATCAAAGATAAAGGGTTGAAATACAAGATGCATGATTCTTGAGGTCTTTTACAATCTCATTCATGGACAAAAAGCATGACTCCGGAAAAGGAAACACTTCTTCGTCTTCTTCAGTTTGAGATCCTTTATTCAGCATGCGTTAAAATTCCTTAGCTTTGAACTCCTTTGAGCTTCTTAGCTTTTCATTCCCTTAATCACGAGCTCCTCGTCTTGAGCTTCTTCTCGGTCCTGTAATTTCCCTACTCTTAACCTAGCTACAAGCTTTACACACATTTCATCTATCTGCACAAGTTTTCTTATCATCAAAATATGCATGCTTATGCACTAACAAATCCCCACTTATGCATAAACTCGCAATCTCCCACATTTTGACGATGACACAAAGTATTTGATGTGTTTGCAAAAAAATGTGTGAGCAAATAATGATTTTTATAAACCTTTCTCCCCATTTTTAATAATAAAAAAGATCTAAAAAGATATCAAAAGTTGAATAAAGTTAGTAGGAAATAGTTACGAATTGTTTATGAAAATGAATTGTTGGCTAAGTGATAATACCCCCCCTGAAAATATTCTTTTTCATATGAGATATCCTATAATATTTGCTTAAAGGCTTTCCCTTAAAGATAAGAGTTAATGACTCATCGCCAATGCATGATATGCATGATCAACTCAAGAAAAAAGATAAGAAGTCACATAGGGTCTTGGCAGTGGACTTCTCCGATCTTGGTAACTTCTTCATGGTGGAGGCATCCATCCATGGTTATAAAGTTGTATGGCATTGATGGGATCCGCCTTTGATGTTGATGTGACCTCCTCCATCTCCTTTTGACACGGCTTTTGTTACCTAAAATTTGTTGATTTCATATCCTCTCCTTTTGGGTCTTCAGGGGTTGGATTACAATGTTTTCTAGTTTTCCAAACTCATTCTCTTTTCCAAAAATAGCTAGAGCTAGAAGCATGATTTTCTATCTTTTCTTTTCTTTTTCCATAGCAGACACAAAAATAAAATTTCTTTTAAGTTAAGTAATAAATTTTCTAAAGAAGTAGTTTTTATTTTTGAAACTATTATATTATTGTTTAACAAGTCGTTTTCATTTTCAATGAAGCTATTTATTTTTCATACTTCATATTTTATCTAAAAAGATCTTGAAAGGCGTTGTATAGTTCATTATAAGAAATTGTACTTACCACATCGCTCGAGTCTGTATCGGATGAGTCAGACTCGACTACCCTAACGAGTGCTTGCTCATCTTCTTCACCATTACTTGATGTTTACAAGCTTGCATCATAATATTATTCTTTTAGAGTTTCTTCATGGATAGAAGCAAGGAAACTCCAAATCTTACTGGTTGTTCTTAGATGAAAGATATGGTCAAACTCCTAATTGGATAGGGCACAACATATGGCATTCATAGCTCATTGCATTTAATGTCATTTTCTTCATCTTGTCTTTCATGTAGCCGAAGTCCTTCTCTTTGATATATAAGAACCTTTTATGGACCATGTTTCATACTACAAAGTTACTGACTTCCAAGTTGTAACATCCATATTCGAATAAACTCGAATCCAACTCGATTAGGGTATGTATGATCCGATAAAACTATATATCAATGTAAATTGTTCTAAATCGATCGATAGATCGTAAATCTGGGATCAATCGATCAGAAATCAATTGTATCGTAAAGCATTTCATCAGAAAAAACGTGACACAATTTGAAATCGTAAAAATAATACAAGACCATCATAAAATCATCTCGACAAAATAAGACCAATAAAATCGATCGTTCATCGATCGAAGGTCGTTTGATAAACTAAAACAATAAAATTTGATCAAAGCCAAGATTCATCAATTTCCATATCCATCTTAGATCAAAAAAGTATGAAATTTATGTCGTTTGATCATCATGTAAAGATGGTAAAAAATGAGACATCGATCATCAGAATCAGAGATTCAAGGTATAAATACGAATGACTTTGGTATCCAAATAAGAGAAAGATATTGGTTAGAAAAAAAATTAAATTAATTTTGTATTCGAGTATACAGTGAGCAATAGCCCACATATTTCAAACCCTCCATTTGGCATCACCCCTTGATCCGCTCCTTATTATATAACACCAACTTACCCCCCATTCTCTCCCACTTTCCCCCAAATCTTCTGAATCCATGAAATGAAGAAGCCCAAGCCCCTTTCTCATCTTCCTTTCCATAGCTGCTGGAGAGCAGCTGTCCAAGTTGCAGATCCCTGCTACTCTAGTTGGCAACAGTAGTTGCCAACTTCCTATAGGAGCACCCTATAGATGCCAAGGTAAGCTGTTGCTCCTCTGCAACTTCCCATTGAGAACTGCTACTATAGCTTGCCATCGTGCAACAATGTTGTTATTGTTATCTTGCTGCCAAGCAACCTTTTCCCAAGCCCTTGGAGCCTCCCCTATTGAAGCCAAGGAGCTGCTGCTCTTCCTCCCGCTAAGGCTTCAACTGGGAGCTGCTCTCCTCCCAAAATTTGGAATTGCTACTGGAGTTAATCTACTTTTGCAACAACTTGTTTCTGTTTCTGCATGCTGATTTCATTACCAAATTTGGAGATTCAAAGGTACAATTCAACCCAATCTTGTTGTCATCCATGTTTCCTAAAAATCCAATTCTAAACTCCTCATTTATACTATGATTTCATGTTAAAATAGAGATGATTTGGGGTTGGAATTACACATAATTGGATCTAAGTTTCAGATCACTGTTATGCTATAATTTCATGTTAAAATGAGAAAGATTTGGAGGTGAATTGCATGTAATTGAAGTTTGATTTCAAACCACTTACAAATTTCATGAGAAATTTAGGGTAAAGTGCACGTAATTAAGCCCAATTTAAGATCACTTATAGTTACAATTTTCATGAGATATTTGGGGGTAAAGTGCATATAATTAAGCCCAATTTCAGATCACTTATAGCTACATATTTCATGAGATATTTGGGGGTAAAATGCATATAATTAAGCCAAATTTCAGATCACTTATAGCTATATATTTCATGAGAAATTTGGGGATTAAATGCACACAATTAAGCCTAATTTCATGAGAAATTGCAGGTAAAATGCACATAATTAAACCTAATTTCATATCACTTATAGCTATAGATTTCATGAGAAATCTAGGTGTAAAATGTAAATAACTAAGCCCAATTTCAGATCACTTATAGCCATAGATTTCATGAGAAATTTGGGAGTAAAAAACACATAATCGAGTTTCAAATTCAGACACATGAGATACCGATTTCATGATTAAATTAAAAGATTTAGGGGGGATCAACATACATATTATACCCAAAGTAAAGATCACGCATTTAAACTTCAAAAAAATGGAATTTTTGTATATCATAAAATTTAATTTCAAATCTAAAGAGTAGCTCTAACTCTGATGATTTAAAGATGTAAAGAATTGGGAAATCTTGCATTAATCTGAACTTAGATCCAGCTCCAAGGAACATCTTCTAATCTCATGACCTTATTGAAGAGATTGAAATACAAATACTAAAATACTAATACTCTTCTCTTATGAAGTCAATAAATGATTTTCTAAGATCTTTGTGAATAATAGTTCTCAATCAATTGATCCTTGAGTATAATCTACTATTTATATACATCGGTAAAGATATGTAGTGACAATATACCTGGAATTGTAAAGTCAACCATAGAAGAGATTAAGAAAAGACAGAGTAGACAAGTAAGTGAAATTGACCGTGAATTAGTGACATCAATAAGACCATTGACAAAAGACCTAGATCTGCACAGTCAACCACATAAATAACTGAGAATGAGATGAGTAGTCAAAGAAGGAAAAATGATGGTGATTCAATGATGAGTGATAATTAAGAGTACAGGTCACAGTGATCCTTACACATGACTGTGCGAGGGTGCGGTGACCCTCAACTGGGCGGAAGATAGGAAGCGTAATTAGGACAAGGGCCGCCAAGTGCACAGGTCTAGGATACATGTACTTTGTATTTTTTACGTGAGTTCGTAGTGTTTTTATGCTTCACCGGGATCCATGTTTTTGGCCTGTTTTGCTGACCATGTTTCAGTAGGGTGCCTAGGTTGGAGGATCCATGATTTTATTTTTCAAGCTCTTTTTACCCATATTGATTGGGCTGGTTTTTGGAGTGACTCAGTCAGGGGCGTAGTTTTGTAGTGTGCCTCGCCCTCTCTTGGGTCGCGCTTCCACGGGAAGGGGGAGACGAAAGAGTCTCTTAGGAGGCTTCCTCACCACTTGAGTTTTGTTTACTGTTCTGCCAATAGGTCTTGATAATGAAAAGGTCGTGGTTAGATACAATTGAGCATGGTTACAGTTAAGAGTTGGTTACACTTGAAACTGATTACGGGTACTGCCAATAGGACATGGCAAGGAAATGATCACATCACATAAATCTTCAATCAACACCAATCATCAATTATTGACAATTAATCAGAATTTAGATCTACTAGTAGAGATGTTAGGAGAAGCAAGTGAACGTGTTAGGAACTTAGTTAGGATGCATTATACTCCACCACGTGCATATGGAGGCACACCAACCCTAAGGTATTCTTCACGCCTTAGAGTCATAGTGTGAGGTCACACTCAGATCAAGACCACATGCTATCTACTAAGCTTGAGAAATTGACAAAGATAAAGATTAGATCAAGGATTCATCATCTACAGTCCTAAGGTCCATTGAACTAAGTTACATGTGATAATAGATGTTAACCTATATATGGATTATATAATTAATAGATGAAAATTTTATATATGGGAAGTTAAGGGGTGATGAGTGATCAGGGGATTAACATACATAATAACTTGAAAATCAATTTCCACGCAAGTAGATTGTTAACTTCAACTATCAACACCTATCTACTTGCTTCCTTTTGAAACCACTGAATTACATGTTATTTCTAATATGCTAGATTGTATTCAGTTGACATTTCTCTTGTTCCCAGCATGTATGGCAGGCAAGGTGCCCGCATCATAGTAGATTGATAGCTGGACATTGAGCTTCTGCACCTTCTGTTACGGTACACATGTTATAGCTTTGTACAAGATAATGTAAATGCTTCTCTTTCTCTTATGTTACATTTTTGTATATATGTACAATTGTCGATTTCTTTTATTACATGTAACTGTATATGAAATTAATGCAAATATGAATTTTGGTGGCATACTTGTTGTTCTGTGGCTTGATATTTAAATTGTGAACGTCATTCTATCGTAAAAAAATTTCCTTCATTTTCTGTAACAAATACATCATTTACGAATATAATACTGCAAGTGTTGTGTAAACGGGAAACATGTATCCGTGTGCGCTACACAAGTAGCCATACATCTTCTTCTTCCAGCTTATATAGTTTGTCCCATCGAAGAAAGGTGGATAAATCATAGAGCTTCCCTCCAATCACGATCTTGAAATCTGGCCATGTATGCATCGGAAAATTACCTTGTAGACCGACATATGGGTACGGATGGATTGAACATTATGACCTAAATCGATGCAAATAATAAGTTCAAACAACCACAACATTGTGTAGCACTTTCAATCACAAGATAAATGAACAATTCCAACCGAACATGTAACTAACATGGAAACACTCATGGGTAAAAATCATGGCTAGAGTCTCCCTACTAAGACTTTCAAATTGACCTACATGGGGCTTCAACTTACTTGGGTTGCTTACATAGGCAAGACACCGTATTATAACATGAGTTGATTACATTGTCAATCAATCGTATGCATATTAAACAATCTCAATAACCTCTATATCAAAGTATATATATAATAAAGAATGTGAAATAAAAACTAAAAAATCTTACAGAGCGAGGAACATGCTTGTAAAAATTGATCACAAAATACTGAAGCTGTTGAAGTGAAGAATGGGGCAAAAAAATAACTTTTGAATATTTCTATTAGAGTACAGAGTGAAGAGCAGATAAAAGAGAACTTGTTGCTCTCATTATGTGTTGTACAATGATGTATGTGGTCTTATTTATAGATATAGAGTCCACATATTTGTTGGCTATGAAAAAGTAACATTGTGGAGAAATTAAGAATGACATCAACTCCAAATTTTTTCCCTATTAATGGAGCATGATCGATTACGATATAAAGGATGGTCGATCAAAATTAAATGATCGGTCATGTGGGATTTAGATGATCGATGGAAATCAAAAGATGATCTATCATAGATCGAAAGTGATCAATCATAATAAATCCATTATAATTCAAATATGATTGGTCAAGTATGATCGATCAGGTCAGAATGATCGATCAACCAGCTTGACTCTTTAACATAAAAGTCAAAGGGTCGAAATGCAAGATGCATGACTCTTGACAAAAAAAACTCAATAAAAGAAAAGACTTCGTCTTCTTCTTCAGCTTGAGATCCTTTCTTGAGCCTACGTTGAAGTTCCTTGGCTTTGAACTTCTTTGATATTCTTCTTCACTTAATCTTGAGCTCAGCTTGGACTTCTGCTTGGTCAAGTAGTTTTCATACTCTTGAACTACCCAAAAGCTTTAGACCCTGATTTTGTCTATCTACACAAGTTTTGTTATCACTCAAAATATTCATGCTCATGCAATAACAATCTCCCCACTTATGCATGAACCTCATAGATACATAAGGATTGCATGTGCTACTAGGATAGATGTGTATCGATGTCTCTTCGAGACTATGATTCCCATGGAACTTTGGACATCTCCATTCATGGACATCATCATCCACGTTTGATTGGCCGTTGCAATAAAGGGGGAGATGAGGAGATGAAACATGAATAGAGAAGAAGAGATTCTAGAGGAGGCAGAGAGGGTGGAGGAAGGGGCCAAAGGAGGTAGGGGTGGCATAGGAAGAGGGTATGGGGGGGGGGGGGGTAGGGTAGAGGAGATAGTGGTCTCATGAGGAGGGGCACAAGAGGCAGGGGCGTAGAAGGAGGGGTGTCAAAGATCGGGGGCGTATAAAGAGGGGGCGTCAGAGGTGGGGGCGACGGAGGGGATAAAAGGGGTGGATGAGGAGGGTACGTAGAAGGTGGTGGTGGAGGGGTGGTGGCACATGAGGTTGGGGTCAGGTTTTGGTGGCGAAGGAGAAGGTCGTGGAAGAGGAGTTGAGCGGATGAGGAGGGGGCGGGGAGGTGGGTTGCCTTGAAAGTTATGTCCCTCTTAACCATATGGTCCACACCAATGCTTGAAGAAATCATGGTTTATTTCAACTCATTAACGACCAAACTAACAGAAGGTCACAATGATAACGATGTAAGAAGGTAGGGGCACAACTGATGTTCCGATAAAAGGAGGGTATAACTGATATTGCAGAAAGTTAAGAGGGGTACAAATGTAAAGACCCTTATTTCTAACCATTTTAACATTGTTATTAGATAACAAAAAATAATTAATCATCTTGTTACGTATTGTTGATTAGCCAGTCCTATGGAGGCGGTCGTGCGGTCTCACAAGGCGAGACTACGATCGTCGAGGTGACCGCTCACGAGAGCCGACTAAATCAACAATCAACCCACATATAATTGAAATACGATGTGAAGTGTGGAGTCAAAATTTATTATAACCGTACAAATAAGTGTGTATAGAGGTCAAGTATGTATAGGGTGTCGAACACAAGGAGCACACAGATGTAGCCGATTATTTATTTCTAAGTAATGCATGTATGTATGTATATCTCTGATATATACTTAGTGTTTTGTGGGCTTTTTAATTATTTAATTTTTATGAATTTGTTACGTTATATATATATATATATTTTAAATTTTAGTTTCTTTTTGTTTTTTCTGGTTTTTAATTTCCTTTTCTTTTTAATATATAACAAGTGTATATATGTCACTATATGTAATAATATATATAGTATGTCACTATATGTAATAATATATATATAATACAAGATATATATATATATATAATATGTAATAAAATATAAAAAATTAGTAAATACAAATAAAAATAGTCCTTTTAATTTTTTAAAGGTTTTAGAATATATTTATAGTAGTTATAATAATTAATAATAATATTAGGTATATTTAACTATATATATAAATACTATACAATGTATTCCATTTATAAATATAGCTATATATATATATATTAAAAATTATATAATAACATATTTTTGTGCTTTTTATATTTTCTTTTGTTTTTGTGAATTTTTTGTGATTTTTGTTATTTTTAATGTATTTTTTAAGTTCAAAATAATCCAAATCAAGGAATAAGTAAATAAGCCAGTTTGTTTTGAGATTTAAAAATACAAAATAAGTCCAAAATTTCTCAAAATTATTTTTATACGTAGTAACATGCATGTATAAAAATATAAAACATAAAGCCAATTTTATTAAAATTTTGGAGATTTTTTCCTAATTTTTTTGGGTTAGATAGAGTTTTTGATTTTTAAGTTTTTCTTTTCATATTTTTCTGTGATTTTTGCTATGGAGTGATAAAATATAGTAATATATAATACCTATTTTTTGTATTTTTTAAAGAAAAATCTGTTATTTTTTGTACTTTTCAAGCTAGACAAGGAATAAAAAGGTTTCTTTTCATTTTTAATAAATGAAAATGCAAATAATATGCTAAATAAATTGCATGGGTGAATGAGCATATAATCAGGCATCTTCCCTATTTTTCATAATATTTGGAGCATTGAATTATTTATAAAAAATGAAAATGCAAATAAATAAATATACAACCTAGCATGAGTATTTTATGCAATATAATTAAAAGTTAGGGAGCTCAGTGCAAAAACACCACAAGTTTTGAACTTTAATTACAAAATCTTATACTAAACAAAAATAATAAAATACATGGGATATAATTGCAATTTGTCTACTCACGTAGAGGACCACATGAGATGACCTGGTAGTGGACCTAAATGAAATATCAAAACATACATGGGTTCAGCTGCAATTTCTCTCCGAAAGTTTAAGCCTTACTTTAATATTTACAAGGATACTAATTAATTACAAAAATCGGAGGGGTTTCTTGATAATTTACCCCTTGGAATATCAAGGGAACCACGTAGAGCGATCGTATGGTCCACACAAGGCAAGACCATAGTCGCTGAGGCGACCGACACGAAGCTCGATGATAAATTCAACAATCAACCCACAATCAAATATAAACCAATGCAATAAAGTGGACCAAAATTTATTATAAACCTAAGAAATAAATGTGTATAGTGTGCAAGTACTAGTAGGGTGTCAAACACATGGAACAATCAAATGTAGCGGTATCATTATTTATCTCAAAATTATAATGTATGTATGTATATATTTAGTTGTATTGTACTTATTGTTTGTGTGGGGTTTTAATTATTTATTTTTTTGATTATATATACTAATTTTAATTTTATAATATTATTTTCTTTTTTAATATATAATAATTGTATATATATTACTATATGTAATAATAGTATATATAATATATGGTATATATATGTAATATATATAATAAATATATAAAAATCAATAAATATAAATAAAAATAGTCTTTTTAATTTTTCAAAGTATTTAAAATATATTTATAATAATTAATAATAATATGTTTATATAACTATATATGTATATGGGAAAAATGTGTATGCCCCCTAGGGGGAGCTAACTTAGCCCCCCCGCCCCATTTTTCACATGTTTTTTTATTTTTTTTGAAATCTAAAAACGTGTAAATTCATTATTAAATCCCTATATTACGCTATTAAAATTTCACGCGAAACAGAGACTTGTACGACCTCCATCCAGACGGGGTCAATTTAAAAAATCATGTGACCGTTAAAAAATGACTGTCTGGATGGAGGTCGTAGGAGTTTCTGTTTCGCATGAAATTTTAATAGCATAATATAGAGATATAGTGATGAATATTCACGAAAGATTTTTTCAAAAAAAATAAAAGATGGGGAAAATAGGGCGGGGGGAGCTAAGTTAGCTCCCCCTAGAGGGCATCCCCATTTATCCCTATGTATATATATGCTATATATAGTGTATTCTGTTTTAAATATAGATATATATAGTTAAAAATTATAAAATAAAATATTTTTATGTTTTTTTAAATATTATTCTATTTTTGTAATTTTTGGGGGATTTTTTTCTCTAATTTTTATCTATTTTTAAAATCCAAAATATCCCAAATCTCGGACTAATTAAATAGGCTGGATTATTTTGAGAATTAAAATATAAAACAAGTCCAAAATTTCTCAAAACTTTTTTTTATAGTAATATGTATATATAAAATTATATCAGGAAATAATTTTGGGGGTTTTTAAACTATTTTATAATTTTTTAAGATTAGAGAGGGGTTTCTATTTTTTGTTTTTCTTTTGTATTTTTTAGTGATTTTTGATCTGTAGTGACAAAATATAGCAACAAACACTATATAGTTTTTTGTAATTTTAAAGGAGGTTTTATATTTTTGTATTTTTTAAAGTCAGATAGGGAGTAAAAGTGCTCTTTTAATTTTTAGTAAATAAAAAATGCAAGAAAATTGCTAAACAAATATTTGGCACGAATGAGCATCATATCTTCATTTTAATCTATTTTTGCACAATTTTTGGAGCAAGGGAACTATTTATAGAAAATGAGAAAGAAAAATAAAAATTATACAAGTTGATAGGGGTATATTTGTAATATAAAATAAATATGAGATGATGCATGCAAAATACCTAAAAGATTTGAACTGAAAGTTGATTTTTTATACTAAATTGCAATAACAAAACTTGAGGGGATACAAGTGGAAAATGCCCACTCACGTAGGGGGCCATATGAGGGCCTAACAATGGACTTACTTGTAATATTCAATAACAACGCGGGTTTCTTTGTAATTTTTCCAACTACTTTTACACATAACTAAATATTTACAATACTATTAATCACGTACAAAAAAGGCGGAGGGGATATGTCTAAATTACCCCACTTACGACCCCTTCATACAGCCGTTGCTTGTTGACACGTGACGAATCCTGTAGTCGATGGTGTTGGACATGCGAGCCCACGATGAGCCATTACGCAATAAATGGTATTGTGGATATCATTCCCTGATCTGAAATGAAGAATAACCAATTTGCATAATAGGTCCCTTTAGTACAATTAGGTTATGTACCATGGCCATCTTGATGATCATACAACTGCTGATTCAGTTATTGAATCATAGAGGCTGGTGCTTGGATGAATATCTAAAGAGTTAGATTGAGGACTCATCAAGCACCGTCAAATGATTGTTGAGAGATGATCTCCAGCCTGAGTAGGAGATGACAATCCTTTCTCATTTAGGTTGATATCTGACTGACCTCTTGATGCAGGTCCTCTGCATGGGAATGGAGATTCAGAGGCGTCAGATTAGTTGAGTTAATGGGTTGACTTAACGAGATCGAGATAACCAAAGACCTATGTTGAATACTTTCACAGCATAGGCACACATCCTCTGACCAGAGACATATGTGTTACTATATGTTTGAGTGTGTACATTTGGCAGACCAATAGGTTGAGGACCTAACCAAGGTCTATACACCGGTGAGCTGGTGTGCATGTAAGGGCATATGAGTAATACGATCTCTCAAAGGGATCATACAGGTTCGCATGTGAACCAGGAGACATGAGCTCACTCATGAGGTATTGGGACCGATCACATTCCTTACATGGTCGTCGTGCTTTGGAAGCATGACAAGAATTTGAAGGTATGATATATGCTTTGAGAAAGCATATGATCGATACCGATTCCCAATGACCAAGATTGAGAAACTTGGTGATCAAACCCTGAAGATGACAACGTAAGATTGATCTACATCTTCAGGATGATCATAGGTCTTCCAGTATGCATGATGTACGTGTGTTAGGAATACCTGAGGGTGATTTGATCATAAACGATTGTATAACCATGACGCTTCCATTCCGAGGGAGTTATGAAACAGGTTTGGATTTTAGTGACTCCTCTCAATAGAGAAGTGACCTGATCTTTATCCATGTATTGGACATTGGTCTGAATGAGATTCAGATGCAATGAGAAGATTAGGTCTACGACCTTGATTTAATCAAGCATCTGTGGGAGGTCCTTAAGATCTGGATTTGAGATGTGATCTCAATAATTCCATAGTTGAATTATATCTGAGCATTAAGAGAATGATAATTAAATGTGATTTAATTATCTTGATGTATGTAAAAATTATCCAATATAATTAAATGTGATTTAGTTATTGTGGATAAGAATAATGTGGATAGCAATATCCAATTATTCATAATATATTATAAATGTGATCTATAATGTATTCGAGAGAGCTAATTATAATTTATATTTGTTAATTAATTAATGGTGTGTATTGGATAGACATTATGTAACTAATTGAAAATGCAAATTATATTTTATTTTGGGTTGTGAATGTGATTCACAAATTTCCAATGGCAAGATTGCAATATTCTCAAAATTAATTATGAATTATTTTTGAAGAATAAATCACAACCAAAGTTGGTTGGAATAAATAGTGGAGATTTTCATGGAGATATGCAATATCATGAGATTTCATGAGATTGCCTCCACTTGGAAACAAGTGGACGTCTACCAAGTCCAATATGGAATTGGTGGCCGTCCACCATGTTCCAATGGGAGATGTAATCTCCATGATGATTGTCTCCTTATTTGTTTGATTTAATATAGGATTGATTTATATTTGAATTATCAAATATATTTGATCTAAATTAAATTATTAGTTGTTGGCTTTTACCAATAACAATCTTGACCATTGGATTAAACATAGATCAATCTCATCCATTGATTTTATGTGTCCCATGGATTGAGATCCATGGATCCCAAAAACCTATAAATAGAGAGGCATGCCATGCTTTATAGTGTTATGCTTTTGAAGCACATCTCTCTTCTCTCTCTCTCTCATTCTACACGTCTACTCTCTTCTCTCCTTCTTGGTGGACGTCCACCAAACCCAAGAGGAGAGAAACCGTTGTCGCTTCGCCACCGTGCCGCCGCTTCGACGTTCTTCGGTTCTCCATCTTCTTTGGAGTGATATGCTCACGAAGAAGGTGTTCGATCTTATACGACAAGATCAGGAGTTCATCATGCTTGGATCAACTCGTTGGATTGCGAGGATCACGCGATTCATCCCCGCGCTCGCAAGCGTCTTCTCCGACGATCAGACTTGAGACAGGAGGTCTCTTTTCATAGAGACTCGATCAACCACGCTTCAAGAGGTATTCCTTTATACTTGTTGTGGTTCTAGATGAAATGATCCGAGAATCGTTCTTGGATCATGTGGTTTCATCGCATGATTTTTTTAAAATTCTGTTGCATAGAACAACTAGTTCGACTAGTCGTTCTTCGTCGTATTCGATACGACGCTCATGCTTCCGTGATTCACTTAAGGATTATCCCATATCCTTCAAGTGGTATCGGAGCCTTAGGTCGAAGGTTTTGGATACGACCCGTAAACCTAGGACGACTTGGGTTCGTTAAGGTTGCGAAAGTTTTTGTCGCATTAGATTTTTGCACATCTATTTAGTGTATAAATTCGGCCATGTTTAAAATGTTTAAACACAAATTAACCACTTGTATTTTGCACCACATTAAATAAGAAAACCATAGGATATGAGTTTACGTAATTTTGATTCCGTTTGCTCGAGATATGATTGTTTTAATGAACATGTATTCACTATTGCGGGAACTACTAATCTTAACATGATTAATGCATTAATTACTGTTTTGATCGACCTCAAAATACATGAAATATCACTTAGGTTCTGTCCTAAATCGAATTATCAATATTTGAAAATTGATTTTGTCTATTTTGGATTTAAATTGATTGAGATATGTTAATTTTAGTAAGTAGGGGTCACTGCTGAAATTACATTCCTAATCAAGAACTATGTGATTGTCAATTAGTGAAATTAGTTATTAATTTCCTGAAATAATTATGGAAGATATTTGAGAAATATTCAATGATGACTATTTCCTAAATTGACTTGGCCTCAACCAATGAATTGATTAGATTTGATCTAGATCATAATTGGAAACACAATCAACAAATAACTTGCTTGACTAGGATTGGGAATTTGGTTAGCAATTTCTTTATAATCAAAATTGTTTTGATTATTACTATATGATATAATTTCGGTTGAAGAACCGATGATCATCTAATGTACAAAGTGATTGGCTCGGCATTATTTTTTCCCGAGGCGGATATTGTGTCTAGTCGGGGAGTGTCGGGGTAGCGGGTCACACCGGTTGCAGTCCGTCCCACTCTCGCCGGTACTGGCCATGACAGCGGGTTGGGAACGAATGATGCCTGAGAGATCATGATGTATTTTTTCTAATTATTAAAATTCAAATTAATATGTATTTTGAGATAATACCATATATTTAAATAAAATCAAATTTGTTGATTGAATTGGATTGATAATTAATTTAATATGATTAAGTTAATTATATCCAATTAAAACACTCTATTATGAATAGATGTGTATTTCCCATGGAAGAATTAATTATATGAATATGATTCATAATAATCAATTAAAATTTGAATATGCGGTGGAGGATCACATAAGTGACATCCATGGTCTCCCGTCAAGGCGAAGGGTTCCATCGCCAGATATTGTATGTAGGAGATGCATGTCTGAAGTGACAACTCCTGCATACGATCCATTTGGATCGGGCTTGTCGCTTCTCGAAAGAGTAAGGACATATGCGTAGTGACCCCAATATCGGATCCTCATATTATTGGGGCGATATTGGATTGCGCATAGCGAGTTGTATTCCTATTGACAGTTGGTTCAATTAATGACGGGTCAACATCACCTTAGGGGTGGTGGGCCTGAGTGTTAAAGATCGAATTGGGAAATGCAAGTTGGACTTGCAAAGCGGAATGTGTTCCCGCTTCGTTTTATCCGAGTTACATGTTCTCATATTATTGGGATGTAACAAAGATAAGGAAGGAGATCCCATATCTTGCTTGAGATATATTGGTAAGTATATATCTTACATTGAAAGTGGTTAAGGGAATGAACTTTCATTGTTGACAAGGTAAGACAACTTTGATATAAAATTCCTAAATCAAAGTAAAATATGTATATATATAAATATATACACTTATGCAAATTTCTTATTTGAGATAATTCTTCATTAAACCCACTCAATATTATACTCAATAATAACCAGTAAAATATCATGGATTGGATCCATGTTTAAGATATTGTACTTGCAGTTGGACACATATTGTATGTGGTTGCGATGTGCAAGTTTCCTCGTAATAATGAGGAGTGACAATTAAATAGACAATAGGACTGCAACCCTAGGGTTTGTATGTCTCTATAGTCTTGATCTCTCATCAAATGTACTTTGGAAGTGACATGTCGATGATGATCGTAATTATCAAATAATCCTTATAAAATTCTAAGAAGATGTTCTGGCATACATATGTGTTCTCAACATTTAATCATGAATGACATGGTTCTCTGCATCATGCAGAATGGTAGCTCTATAAGAGACGATGTATTCAAAATTGTCTGAGTACCTACCTAAACCATTATTCTCTAAGAGTTTAGATGGATGTAGATATGATGAGTGTCATTATTCTACTATATATACTCTAGTCATTCATGAAGCTTCAGAATATTCATATTGTATGAATTGAATGAGGCATGTACAAATGTTGAAATGCTCTTGTATTGAAATCTTTTGAATTCAGCATAAGAGATCCTTCGTTTAAAGCAATGGTTGTTTATAGTTAAAGAGAGCGCAGTGGAAGCATGGGTTGGACCCAAGTAAGAAGGAAAGTCAAAGAGTTGATCGTACTTTTGTGACTTCTATATGACATGCAAATAGTTGGATGAATGCCAATACTGCAATAAGCCGATGTACTGATAGTGTGACTATCTTGTCTATCTTGGATCATTGGAGAAGGATCCAGATGGTGCATCGGAATAATCTACATCTGCATATAATCATTGAAATTAGCTTTCTTATTTGATAAGATCAAAGTCTAATAATTGTATCTAAATCTTCTAAAGACACTTGCAATTGGTTGCTTATGTTTTAAGAAGACTATAAAATTTGATCTTAAGGTTCAATAGTCATCCACATGGATGTTAATGCAATTGTTGCACAACCTCTATTGGATAAATAGACTTCCTAATTTTAGTGGGAGAGACCTTAGTCTTAGAGAATGTCTCTATGACCCAGATATTAGAATACGCTCATTGTTTATTTCTAAATGTTGGAAATAAGCATGTATTCAGTAATAGACCTATCATAAAGAGTTATGATGGAGATATTTCAGATAGTAATCTAAAATCTAACGGACTCTATGAAATTAAAAAGTTAATGAATGATTTATTAACATTTCTAATATTGAAATTTAAACCTTAAAAGATCAATGGGAGGATGAAGATCATTTGACAATGATCTGGCATCAAGCTTTGGGCATTTGTCTATTGATGTGATCAATAGACTAGTAAGAGATGAAATCTTAGATTGTCTGAAGGTTCAAATCTTACATACTTGTGAATATTGTATTCAAAAGTAAAAATGTCCAATACATCCTTCCTTGGAATGGTGTAAGATGTCAAGGTATTCAAGATCTCATACATATTGATGTATGTGAATAATCTATATCAGAATAAACATTGTGGATATGTGATATCTATTGATGATTATTTGTGATATGAGATTTCTTCTCTTCACTTAGAAACCTTTGAAATGTTCATAGATTTTATAATTTTGGTTTAGAACCAAAGTTTGAAGGAAGATTAAATGAATTTGATCTAATCTAGGTAGTCAGTACCTATTAGATGAATTCATAAAATACCTTATAGAGATATGCATATCATTTCTATCTCACTCCTCCTAATAAACCTAAACTCAATAAGAGTTGTAGGGAGATACAATTGGATCATGTGTGACATGATATGATCAATGATGAATATTATCATAATTATCTATTAGTTTCCGAGGTATATATGTAGTGGAGACTACAATATATATATCCTTAATAAGGTTCCATGCTAGCACTAGAGAGTGCTACTTCATTAGGAAAATAAAGGATGGTATTGGATACCTACTTTATGACCTTGAGATTCTTGAAAGATCTCATCTCTGAGAATGTGATTCTTAGAGGATGACTCTCTTGAGAATCGAAATGAAAATGAAGTATAGGAACTCATTTAATCTTGAAAAGATTATGAGGCTCCTGAAATCGGAAACTAAAAGAATAATTGAAGATGAAACACTAATACCTCTTCAAATGAGTTTGAGGATGGATTCCATGTATCAGAGAAATATGAAAATGATCGAACTTCATGTGATGAAGCTTCTGAAGATCATGCCATGGAAAGATGGATTTTAGCAATAAAGTCTATAGTAGACTTCATATACAAGTGTTGTATATGGTTTCTCGAGGATTCACCTATATTGGTAAGATCCATTAAGGTGTAAATGAATCTTCAAGAGAAAGAGGAAACCTGATGAGAAGGTAGAGACCTTCAAAGCACGGCTCGCAGCCATGAGCTACACACCGAAGAGAAGATATCGCTTGCGATGAGACTTGCTCTTCGGTGACTATGCTTAAACTCATCAGATTATTGCTGAATATAGCTACACAACTTGACTTTGACATCTTCAAGATGTAAGTCAAGATTGCATTCCTCTATGAATACTTCACTGAGGATAATCACATGAAATAGCCCCAGGGCTTCATGGTTGAGGAAAGCAAGGTGTGCAAGCTAAAGAAACTCCATCTATGGACTCAAATAAGCTTCTTGTAGATGGAACATAAGATTTGATGAAATTATAAATGTTATGATTTCAGATAAAATCTTGATGTACCATGTGAAGCTTAGGGAGTGCCATTGTGTTCATCATGCTATATGTAGATGATAGCCTAATCATTTGGAATGATATAAGGATAATAATAAGTGTTTTATAGACTGGCTATTCCATATCTTGAGATATGATCTCAATGATACCTCTTAGATTTTAGTTCTGAAGTTGTTCAGAAGCAAAGAAAGAGGGTATTGGGACCGTCGCATTAGCGGTACACCTTGGACATATTCCATTTTCTGGAAAATTCCAAGAAAGGCTTCTTTCCCTTAAGATATGATACTGACCTATTTAAAGGGATAGCACCTCAAAGAGTTGAGGATGTGAATGCTGAAACTGCTAGCCCTTGTGCATCAGTTCTGAGAAACCGGGTGTATGCTAGATGTGTACAAAAGCCAGATGTCTGCCATGAAGTGGTAGTAGTAAACTATTACTAATCCTACTATGGCGATAAAACACTTGGTTGCAGTAATAACAATATCTTCAAAGATGACAAGACTTTAGAGATAATGATATCTAAATCTTATCTTAAGACTTTATAGATAATGATCTAAAAAGGTCCTAGCTGTGAATACCTTAGGAGATAGAGATCTCCATGAATAAGGGTATTTTGATAAGGATAATGGAAAAACTGGTTATGATAATTATTAAGCTGTAGAGTCAAGGACACTATAACTGACAAAATTGAGTATTGGTTGCATAATATGCAACATTCGCATTGGATGCGAACACTGTTATTGGGGATATGCGAGTGCCATAAAAGGACTTGGCATAGTCTCTTGGAACAGAGTGACTGATCAACTTACCTAGCCATTTTTCTAAATAGCTTATGATTGTCACATGAGTGCGGGTTTAAATGATTAGCCCATTAATGGCTCTTTGGGATAGTGGGAGATTGTTGGACATGCGAGCCCATGACGAGCCATTATGGAATAAATGTTATTTTGAATATCATTCCCTGATCTAAAATGAAGAATAACCAATTTGCATAATAGGTCCCTTTAGTACAATTAGGGTTATGTACCATGGCCATCTTGATGATCATACAACTGTTGATTCAATTATTGAATCGCAGAGGCTGGTGCTTGGATGAATATCTAAAGAGTTAGATTGAGGACTCATCAAGCACCGTCAAATGATTGTTGAGAGATGATCTCCAGCCTGAGTAGGAGATGGCAATCCTTTCTCATTTAGGCTGATATCTGACTGACCTCTTGATGTAGGTCCTCTGCATGGCAATAAAGATTAGGAGGTGTCAGATTAGTTGAGAATGGTTTGACTTAACGAGATCGAGATAACCAAAGACCTATGTTGAATACTGTCACAACATAGGCACACATCCTCTGACCAGAGACAGATGTGTTACTATATGTCTGCGTGTGTACATTTGGCAGACCAATAGTTTGATGACCTAACCAAGGTCTATACATCGGCGAGCTGGTGTGCATGTAAGGGCATATGAGTAGTACAATCTCTCAAAGGGATCATACAGGTTCATATGTGAACCAGGAGACATGAGCTCACTCATGAGGTATTGGGACCGATCACATTCCATGCATGGTCATCGTGCTTTGGAAGCATGACAAGAATTTGAAGGTATGATATATGCTTTGAGAAAGCATATGATCGATACCGATTCCCAATGACCAAGATTGAGATACTTGGTGATCAAATCCTGAAGATGACAGTGTAAGATTGATCTACATCTTCAGGATGATCATAGGTCTTCCAGTATGCAGGATGTACAGGTGTTAGGAATACCTGAGGGTGATTTGATCATAAATGATTATATAACCATGACGCTTCCATTCCGAGGGAGTTATGAAACAGGTTTGGATTTTATTGACTCCTCTCAGTAGAGAAGTGACCTGATCTTTATCCATGTATTGGACATTGGTCTGAATGAGATTCATATGCAATGGGAATATTAGGTCTACAACCTTGATTTAATCAAGCATCTGTGGGAGGTCCATGAGATCTGGATTTGAGATGTGATCTCAATATCCAAGTCACTATACGTGGAACAATACAATCGCCATGTCCTTATCTCCAAGTATCTGTGGAGAAATCACACTATTCGTGAAGGGGTTCAAGAATAATTCCATAGTTGAATTATATCTGATCATTAAGAGAATGATAACTAAATGTGATTTAATTATCTTGATGTATGTAAAAATTATCCAATATAATTAAATGTGATTTAATTATTGTGAATGAGAATAATGTGGATAGCAATATCCAATTAGTCATAAAATATTATAAATGTGATTTATAATGTATTCAAGAGAGGTAATTATAATTTATATTTGTTAATTAATTAATGATGTGTATTGGATACACATTGTGTAATTAATTGAAAATGTAAATTATATTTTGTTTTGGGTTGTGAATGTGATTCATAAATTTCCAATGGCAAGATTGTAATATTCTCAAAATTATTTATGAATTATTTTTGAAGAATAAATCACAACAAAAGTTGGTTGGAATAAATAATGGAGATTTTCATGGAGATATGCAATATCATGAGATTTCATGAGATTGCCTCCACTTGGAAACAAGTGGACGGCTACCAAGTCCAATATGGAATTGGTGGCCATCCACCATATTCCAATGGGAGATGTAATCTCCACGATGATTGTCTCCTTATTTGTTTGATTTAATTTAGGATTGATTTATATTTGAATTATCAAATATATTTGATCTAAATTAAATTATTAGTTGTTGGCTTTTACCAACAACAATCTTGACCATTGGATTAAACACAAATCAATCTTGTCCGTTGATTTTATGTGTCCCATGGATTGAGATCCATGGATCCCAAAACCCTATAAATATAGAGGCATACCATGCTCTCTGGGGTTATGCTTTTGAAGCACATCTCTCTTCTCTCTAACTCTGTCATTCTACACATCTACTCTCTTCTCTCCTTCTTGGTGGTCGTCCACCAAACCCTAGAGGAGACAAGCCGTCGTCGCTTCGCCACTGCGCCACCGCTTCGATGTTCTTCGATTCTCCATCTTATTTAGAGTGATACACTCGCGAAGAAGGTGTTCGATCTTGTACGACGAGATCAGGAGTTCACCGTGCTTGGATCAACTCGTTGGATTGCGAGGATCACGCGACTCATCCTTGTGCTCGCAAGCATCTTCTTTGACGATCGAACTTGAGACATGAGGTCTCTTTTCGTAGAGACTCGATCAACCACGCTTCAAGAGGTATTCCTTTATACTTGTTGTGGTTCTAGATGAAAGGATCCGAGAATCGTTCTTGGATCATGTGGTTTCATCGCATGAATTTTTTTTTAAATTCCGCTGCATATACTAACTAGTTCGACTAGTCGTTCTTTGTCGTATTCGATACGACACTCACGCTTCCATGATGCGCTTAAGGATTATCCCATATCCTTCAGATGGCACACAACGGTTCGACTTAATTGGACACACAGATTATATTTAGGTTGTGTTCGTGATCTAACGGTTGTCAAGGCCCTGGATGAACTCCCAAGAACTTCGATAAGGTGAGCTTTGGTCGCCTCGTTCTCTGGCCTTTGGCATCTCCTCTGCATTCCGAAGACTGCAATGGGTTGTTGGTGGCGCTCAGTGTGTGCGGGTACCCTATGATGAACTCCAGGTGTCAGCAATGAGTATCTGGAAGGTGTTAGAGCTCGGAAGAACTAGAGGTCTGTTCCATCTCCGATTTACAACTCCAGTTGATGTTCAGACCATGAGACTTACACCAAAAGGTTACCCAACATGAGGTGAAGCTCCTCTACCAGGAAATGAAGCTACAATGCAAAGAAACGAGCAGCGCGACGAGCCTCCAGTGAGGGGAAGCAGAGAGAAGCTTGATTCACAGGATCTATGAAGAATGCGGGTTGGGAAGATGGGTAATCGGTGGAGAAAATGAAGGGGAGCGAGATGAGAGTGGATGTGGGACGAATAACGACCGGAGGACAACTTATTTGGCACGGAGCTTGAGCTCCATGTCAAATTAGGGCTTTTCAAATTCAACCTAAATTATACATTAAAAATGGAAAATAACTATGGAAAATGAAATCTAAACTGACATATTACCTAGAAGCGATTGGAAAATGCCTCAATTTGACCCGAGGATCAAAGAGGCAGAACCACTGGTGGGTTGGTCAGTGATGGCTTCGATCGTCCTCCGACGAAACTCCTCCTTGCTGTAGATGCAGCTCCCGACTCCTGTCACAAGCTATGAACAATAGGGCTAGATTCGAGGGGCTAATGGCGGTCTAGGAATGACCAAAAGCAATGGTGGAAGGGGGGACATTATAGATAAGAGTTGTTGGTGGAGTTCAAGGAGGTGTTGCGTGCAATGGCGAGGGGGTAGGTGAAAGGGGATGGGTCGACGTGGAAGAGGGGCATGGGGGCTTCAGAAGGGTGGAAGGCTCGAGGCGAGGGAGGTGAGGGAGATGGTGTGAAAAATCAATGAAGATGACCCGTCCGTGAGTCTGATAAGGCGACTGAAGAAGTGCCTTGCAGTTGACCGAGGTCATCTCACGGAGAGCTATGGTTGCTCCACGTGGACCAACCAAAAATAAATGAATCAATATTTTTTGTAAATTCGATAAAAAATAATGATGAATTAATTAATTTTTTATTAAAATACAAAAAATGTTTATAATTTTATCTAGTATTAAATGCCTATTTTTATAAGACTATTTATTATATGTTAATATTTATATGTATAAAAATATGTAAATATACTTGTATTTTCATTTTTTTTCATTTTCTATTAGTATTTTGTATTTTATTATTATATAAATGTATTTTATATTTTTTTAAATTATTTAAATACATATTTAGGTATTTTTATTATATTTTTCCGAGTTTTTTTACATACTTAATTAATTATGTACAACAATCTTATAGGTATGTTATAGTATATTTTATTTATGTATTAAAGTACTTTATTTATTTTATTTAAATTTTGATGGTTTTGTTTTAGTTTAAATATGTATATGTGTTTTCAATAATATTTACAAATTTATAAAAATAAAATAAAATGAAAATACAAAGAATAAATATATTGAATATAATATACAAGTATACTACACAATGAAGGCCTAAAGCCTAACTTTTGTATCTTAACTCCAAATTGAATGAAACTACCTTCATTAAATGGCTTATTTAATTTTATGAATAATAAAGGTGAGTTGGTCGACTTTGAATCCATATGGAGAAGATACGGGTCTACAAAGTTTTTTTGGCTTTTTATTTTGTGTGTTTAAGGCACACTATGCATTATTTCTTAGTGAAATCAATTTTGTATTTTTCTTGTATTTTCATGTACAATATTCACGTTGAGGATTTTATTATTTGAGGTATAAAAATAATAAAATAAAATAGGTCCCAAAATGTAATAATTAGGCAAAATTAATCAGGGTTTTTTGTGTATTTTAGGTATAGTTTCTCTACCCTATCTTCCCCCACTTTATTCCTCGTCGACCAAGTCAACATGATGATTGGTTCTCGGGGTCCAGGGTCACTCATTATCTTTGACAATTCATTCTTTTTTCTTTTCTTTCCTTTGTTCTTTTATTTTGGAATTAAATATAGTATTTAGTACAATATCTTATGCAGTATTTTAGGTGATTTATTGGGTGTTTATTTTCACCAATTAATGAGATATACATGCATTTAACTAGGTATTTTGAGGCCAAAATGAAAGAATAAAGGTGATGAAATGAGGATTCATCACCTCTTTGACGTCCCCTGATTAAGTCGTTCTTTGCCTGCCACATGCAAGATCAAATGACCCTTGGGATGTAATGCTTCGCCTCGAATGAATGGCTACGATTAGATCTAGTGCGCTTGTTTTATCGGACGGTGTTTAAGGGCATCGGATGAAAAGCCTAAGAACACACTGGTGTTGAGCTTCAATCACCCCGTTCTTCTCCGTCCAACGTTCTATCTAAGGTCTGATAGTGGCTCTAGCTTCCTGACGTCGCTCTGAGTCTGGAGGTGGTCTCCGATGAGGTCCGGTTCAACAGTGGTGAATATGGAAGGTGTTGGGCAGCACAAAAAGTGCATGCACAAAAAGTTAGAGCAGCTCGAGGGATCTACCCTCGATTGGTCGTTGAAGCTGTTGGGCAATGAAATGGAAGGGATAGCGAGCTTCCGGTAGAGGGTGAAGGGTTGAAGCTTGATTCACCAGATCCGGCAAGGATCTGGGTTGTTTTGATGAGGCAAAAGATGGAGCATATGTTGGGGAATGAAATGGAGTGGAAAGCAGGGCGGAAGACAGTCAGACATGATGTGAATTTGGACTGGAGCTCAAGCTTTTGGTCAAAAGGGGGTTTCTAAATTAAACCTAATCGAATGACTAAAAGCAAAAATTAAAGTATGGAAGTAAAAGGTATACCTAAAGATTACTTAGAAATGACAAAAATATGCCTTAATTTGTTTTGAGGACCCAAAAAGTAGAACCACCAGCGAAGAACTCCGGCAATGGGTGGATGGAGCTCCAAGCAGCCCCTCTTCATTGCAGAACAACAACCAGACACTCATTTCACAGTCGTGGGCCTTAGGGTCGATCTGAGGGGCTAAGAACTACTCAATAGGGATTAGTGGGTGAAAATGGCAGATGATGTATTTTTACAGGCGAAGAAAGTGTCGATGTTCGAGGAGGGTTTGCGTGTGCAAAGAAGATGGAGTTGGTGGGAGGCATGGGTCCAGCAAGGGAGAATGGTGTGTGGAATGCAGAAGGATGAGGGGCTCGAGGCAAGGGGGAGCGTGGAGGAATTGTGAGAAAATGGAGAAATTGCCTCTTGTGAACTTCTGATAAGGGCGACCGAAGAAGTACAATTGATCGGGGTCAACATTTCTCAGCCTCTGGTATAAAATCAATATAAAATAATAAATAAATGAATGAATTTTTTAAACATAAAAATGTTTCTAGTTTTATATAGTATTTTTAGGGCATTTTTATTTATTTTTACGAGGTCATTTATAACATGCTAGTATTTATATGTACATGTATAGGCAAATATACCTATATTTTACATATTTGAATTTGAATTTGTATTTTGTATTTTATTATCATATACATGTATTTTTGTATATTTTTAATCATTTAGATACATATTTAGATATTTTTGCTTTATTAATCTGAGTTTATTTACATAGATAATTATATACATATATTATATAGGTATACATAGTTATTCCTTACACATATATCTTATAGATTTATTTATTTAATTTAATTTTTTGATGGTTTTATTTTATTTTATTTATGCACATGTGCTTTAAATAATATTTATAGTTTTATAACATATAACAAAGTGAAAAATATAAAATAAATAATTGAATATTTTATACAAGTATGGTGCATAATGAGAGCCTAAAATAACTTTTGCATCTTAACCCCAACTTAAATGAAACCACCTTCATTAAATTGATAATTTTATTTTACGAACAACAAATGTAATTTTGGTCAATTTTGAATATGTACGAAGAAGATACGGATTTGCAAAGTTTTCTTCGCAATTTTTTCTTACTGTGTCTCGAGCACACCGTGCATTATTTTTTAGTGAAATCAATTTTGCATTTTTCTTTGTATTTTTTGGCACAATATTCATGTTTATGGTTTATTAATTTGATGTGTAAAAATAGGAAAACAAAATGGGCCCCAAAATGTAGTTATTGACGAATTAAAAATTAGGGTTTCTGTGTATTTTATGTATAATTCTTTTGCCTTATCTCCCCTAATTTATTCCTTGTCGATCAGGTCATCATGACGACTATGTTTCAAGGGTTAGGGACACTCAATGTCTTTGATACTTCATTCTTTTTTCCCCTTTATTCTTTTATTTTGTAATTAAATACAATATCTAGTACTGTATTTATACAATATTTTATATAAATTATTTAATGTTATTTTTCACAAATTACTGATATATACATGAATTTAGCTAGGAATTTAAGGCCAAAAGGAAAAAATAAAGGTGATGAAATGACGTTTCATCAATTGCTTGGTTTTCCATGATTTAAATGTTGTAGTAAAGCTAAACCCATGTGAGACTTACTTCATATATTTTGGATCATACTTGAGGTAGTTATGAAATTTCAAAGTGTAAGCGCAGTTTGGGATGTTAATTGCCATGTTGTTGTGCCTCTCTGAATATTTTGTCCATGATTGGTAGAAAATTTATTGATGCTGGAATTTTAGAAATTTCTGAATTTTGCAATGGAATAAATTAATTTATTGATTTCGTATTTACTTTTTATTGATCTTACGTTGGAAGTTCTCTACAAAGTGAAAAGACCTCATGATTTCTCTCTAAATGTTTATTATCTATATTTTTTACATAAATTTTTGAATTCATGTGCTATATTTAAAATTTGAAAAATTATAATTTGTGCTTCTGTGGTATTTGGCTTTTATTTTATTCAACATACTTCCAAAAAATAAAAAACTTTTTATGGATTCACTGGGTATAGTCATATATGCATTTTTTTGTTTTGAGTTTTATTGCATTTATACCAGAAAAAAACACTTCAAAACTACAAGAATTCGCTAAAAAATTACATAATTCTTAAACATACAAAAATAACATTTTAAATACCTTATTGCATATATTATTTAAGAAAATAGTTTTGAAATTTTTAGGGACCATTTTGATAGAAAGGCTTATTTTTTAAATCCCCTTGTTTTGACTTTCAAAGTCTTTGTTTTCTTTTTTTTTGATATATATATATATATCTATTCCTTATTCTTAAATAGCATTGAAAATTATATTAGTATAAAAAATACACAAATATTTATTTATATTTACATTATATTTTATCACTTATTTTATTTTGTGAAAGATTTATTTTCTCCCTTCTCTACATTATATATATATTCAAATATTTCCTTCTCCTTTTATTTTATATTATTATAAAGAAATAATAGATTTGCAAATAAAAAGGATTAAAAATAATAAAACACTAAATACACATTAATTGAATCATTTTTCTAATTATTAAGTTAATAATTTTCATTTCCTATTTTTAGTTTATTATCAAAAATAAAATCAAGTCAAGAAAAAAAATTCAAAAGTATCAAATAAAATTATAGATACAAAAGCAAAAATAAGAAGAAGCGCAACATCAATGATACACTTGCACATACACTTATATACTTGACTTTTAGGTTTACACGTCCACTTATACTCAAGTGATGCTCGCCTCCTAGTGTTGACCCTATGGACTTACTGTAACGACCGAGAATTAGTTCTCCAACTAAGATTCCTTTTTCTCCTTATTACCCTTAATAGGGTATTCAAATTGGATATCAATCAAGATAGTTTTAATACTCTATTCAATAGTATTTAATACCATATTAATTATATCTCCATTTGATAACCATAAAAATCCATGGCTCTCACTCCCATCACTTCTTTTCTCCCATTTTCTTGTTCGAGGAGAGAGGGAGAGGGAGAGAGAGGGAGATAGAGAGAAATAAAGGGAGTTGAGAGAAGAGTCTTACTGGAGACACGTCTTAGATTCATCATTGTCAAAGGAGACGGTGCCATCAAATCAAAGAAGGAGCAAAGTACAATTACATGATCAAAGGAGCTGTGACGATCCACGATGGGGTGAGATAGGCGTCGGACCTAAGGTATGTATCGGTTTAAGATCACGATCTATAATTGAATGCATTGGATATTTATAATGATGACAAGCAACTAATTTTATTCATAGATTATGCTTGTTCACCTTCTGCATGATTATGCAGTTGCGTTATCTTTGGATAATCAACTTAATATTTGTGTACAAACCAATCTCTTTTTTTATGTACATGATGGTTAACAAGAATACAATCCTCCTTTTCTCCAATACTAATTACTCAGCTATTCCATTTATGATACTAGAAAGTGACTATGCGATTATAAATGGGTATATAATGATTTTGACCCTTAAGATTAACCTAAAACGAATTGACTCCATGATTCCATAGGTAGAAATTGAGTATAATTTTTCTAGTTTGAAATTGTGGTGATTGAGTCAAATCTTTTGGTTCAATATTTTTCATTGAACAAACACAGAAAGCAGTTTTCCATTTGTTTTGTCGTTGAGTTCATGTAAACATTTAACTTTTCAATATATATGTATATCACTCCTACCACTACATATGTTATCCAATTTATGTTATCTAATTTTTCCCGAGAGATTTTGTTGTCCCGATAATTTGAACTATGGTAACATAATTTATATGATCAATGTTTTTGTTATTGTGTTAGAAGCAATATCCTTGTGACCCTGATGGGGTTTTATCTTAAAAATTGGATTTATGAATCAAGTGGGTGTTCAAAATATACCCATTCAAACATAATAATAAATGTCATGATGTACTTGGTATGTATGTATATTAAGATATCTAACACGGGCTTGAATCAAATAAAGTTACTCTCAACATTATGAAGAAAATTGGTTGTATGAAATAGGAAATGGTATTAGAAGGATCGGAATTTCCTTAATATGAATAATGGCACTTAATGGTAAGTGGAAATAAGTGCTACACTGAAACAACCAGAATAGTAACTCGAGGACGATCTCGCTAATCTCACACAAGTAGCTGTTGATGTATGACCGAACTCAAATCCCAATGACTAAATCAACAATCAATCCACACTAAATACCAAGCAATGAATAAGCAGGTGTGAATCAAAATTTATTATACCCTACAAACAAGTGTGTAACGGACAAGCAGGTATGGGTCGAACTCAAGGAACACTTGTAGTAGCACATAATATTATTTATAAATAAATATAAATAACATAGGTATAGATGTATATATGCATGCCCGCTATCTACTTAGGTTTTTGTGGGCTTTTATTTAATTTTTTATCTTTTTTTGTATTATCATTTTTAATTTTTAGTCGTCTATATATTTTTTATTTTAAATTTATTATAAAATATTTATAATAATGATTAGTATTAGAACTTATATATAACTATATATAGATATACAATACACAATAGGGCAATATACTTATAAATATTGGTAAAAATAGTCAAAAATAGATAAATAAAATGTTTTGTATTTTTTCCTATTTTCTACTATTTTTGTAATTTTCAAGTATTTTTACTACTTTTTAGGTATTATTAAAATCTAAACTATCCCAGAACATGGATAAATAAATAGGTCGAATTGATTTGAGGTTTAAAAATAGAAAAAAGCTTCAAATTTTTTTAAAATCAATTTTAATATGTACTATTATGTATAAATAAAAATACAGAATAGAAAGAAGTATTTTTGGAGTTTTTGGCAATTTTTTTATATTTTAAAGGATTTTAGAGCTTTTCAATTTTTTATCATTTTCTTTTTCTATTTTTAGGGATTTTTTCTGGGAGTACTAGATACTATAATAAAATAACATACTATTTTTGGGAATTTCTAAACACGATTTTATATTTTTTGGATTTTTAAAGCAAATAGGGAATATTTGTGCATTATCTGATTTTTAATAAATAGGAAAAGGGTATAAAACGCAAAATTAATTACATGGCATGAAAAAGCATGCATCTAGTTACCTAATACAATTTTTTTCATTATTTTTAGAGAATAGATGATATTTATAAAAATTCAACACACATACACAAATATACTTGAACTAACATAGGTATATTTGTAACTAAGATATAAGTCAAGGGATACCGTGCAAAATATCAAAAAAATGAACTAATATTAAACTTTTTTATATTAAAACAAAATTACAAAAGCCATGAGGGCTTCTCTGCAAAATTTGCATGCACACGGACCGCCACGTAAGGAGACTTGACGGAGGACTAACTTGCAATATTAAAAGTATATGAGGGAAGGCATGCAATGTGTCCACAAGTTTTTAAATGACTCAAAATATTTATGGGACTATTCATAAAATGCAAAATGATGGAGAGGGTGCTTTGAAATTTACCCCGTTAATGCTCGAGAATCGGGTCGTTCGCTGCTCGACATTTAGACGATCTGATGGTTGGTAATGCATCATTTCGATCAAAACCAAGGGCCAGGATTAAACCTGGGCCCTTGTTCTTGATCCAAGGGAACTGGGCACCTCTAGAAGAACCAACAGGAACACCTCCACCCCTATCTTTGATTGGGTCGCTCTCCCTCGTCCGACGATGCCCTCTTGCTTTGACTGCAACCACAGACTCTTGGTGGCCCTCCGCATGTGCTAGGGGGTTCAGATCAAGTCGAGGAGGCTTAGATAGCTCCGACGGCTCCTGCCCACTTGGAAGAGCTCCAAGTATCCTAGGAGGGTCTAAAGGACACCTCGAGCTAGCTTTCATGAACCAAAAAGTTGGGAAGACCGAGAGCTACTCGCTTGGCCACTCCCTAAAGCTACGAGCAGTATGGATGGATGAAATGCGAAGAGCTCTGGTGATGTGTGATGAATCTTGGATTCATCACTCTAAATCTCATTAATTAAGCTCAGATCCCTAAAAAATAACATATCTGCATCTATTCTGCATAATTAGCATTCATGCATGTTTTTATAAGAAGTGTATTTTATCCATTATTTTTGCACAAAATAAGAATCCAAAAGTCTCAGCCAAAATTAACCTGTAAATAGCCTAACTTCCCTGATTTTTAAGTCCTTCATGCTAACTCTGAATGACACAAAACCACCTCCACTGTGTACATATCACTAACAAGAATAAATGAAAAATACAAAAAAAAATCACTAACCCAGATAAGTGGACCAAAAACCCAAATCCTAGTTTCAGGATTTACGGACTAAGAACCTCATATCTTCCTCATCTAGTGTCCGTTTTACTCCTACTCACTTCTGAACTAATGTACATTCACTTACCTGCAAAACAAGACCAAGTTCAAGTGAATCAGAGCTCATATGTGAAAGTTGGATTTTGGGCCTCTTTTGTACATTGTGTATTTTAGCGGTTTTTGACCTGATATTTTATGTACATAATTTCTTAATTAATAAAAATAAAAAAATTAGATTAAAGTGTCTTTATTTATCTTTGATTTTTCCATATTTTTTCCGTATTTTTATTTGGTTTAAAAATAACAAAAAAATACAAAACCCAAAAATCAAGATATTCTATGTACATGGGATACCCCAAAAATATCACTTTGTGCATTTGATCGATTTTGGTTGTGATGTCTTCATGAACGTTGTAGATCTCATCGAGACGAGCATTTTTTGTGAAGGAACTTTTTCGATCCGAGATCATTTGCTATTTATTTTGCATTTTACAAAATCTTTATTTTTCAAATTTTCTGGTGCTGACACGTGGCAGCCCCTGGGGCCGCCACGTGTCAGCCACTTTTGGCCTTTTTATAATTCGTTTTTATATAAGAAAAGTATTAAAAGCCACCGCACGTGCGTTGCACGTGCCCCGCCCCTTCTCACATCCAGCTGCCACGTGGTGCCACCGGAACCGTCCGATCGCGCTCCGCCAATGCCAACCACCTCCGCATATTTCGCCGTCACCGATCTCCCTCAAATCTCAGCCTCATCTCCGTCAACTCCTTCCAAGACCTCCCTCCCTCCATCCTATTTAAGAAGCATCGTCGTCACCATCTAGCTTTCATCCGTCATTCCTCGCCTTCGGTCGTGACAGCCAAGCACCCGGCGTGATCCGAGGGCTCTCCGCTCCTCGTCGCAGCCCGCTTCTTCGCAGCTGCCTTGCTCCGGCTTTCCCCCGCCGTCGAGTCCCTACTCCTCCAGGTATCCTCCTTCCCCCTCTCCATTCTCCATACCTTCTTCTCCATCTCCGGTCTCTCTCTCTCTCTCTCGATCACTATCTTCCCCACCGATCTTCACCAACACCTCCACGCTACGCCACCAACTCCGACCTCCTCCGACTTCGCCTTCGCCGTTCAACACCTCCAGAAGCTTCGAGCTTCACCAACTCCGCCGTCGCCTTCATCGACTTCAATTTCAACATCCATACTCCAGCTACTACGGACCTTCTTCGTCGACGACCACCGCCATCAACCCACGACTTCATCAACCCCAGAGCAGCTCCACCGTGCCCATTGGGCCAACAAGTTTCTCTGACGCATCTCCATCGTCGCCCCCTGGCCATGTGTCAGCTCGACGTCAATCGCCTTTGTCACCACCACCACTCACCGGTTCTCCCCCGATCGCCACTCCCAGAGTAGAGCCCTGCCGCAGAGCCATAAAATCGCCAGTCACCGGAGGCCTTCCGACCCGCCTCCTCATCTTCGTCGCGCGGCCGGGCGCAGCAGACCCGAGACCCCCCACGCACGTGCGAGGCACGTGCGCCCGGGGGGTACTTCAGCACACGTCCGCTCGGGGTCACGTGCTGCGCACATGCCCTATGGGCAAATTGCAAGTCGCCCCCTGAAGAACCTCCATTTTGCCACCAACCCCCGCCTCCAGAGAGCACGTGCCATGCACGTGCTCCTCTGAACATTTTACAAAAAGACCCCCTGATTCTAGATAATTAAATCTAGGCTCCCTCCACTGCATTTATTTTTATATTATATTTATTTTATTGCATTTATACCCCTGTGTTCCCCAATAATTTTGGACCTCTACATGACTTTATTTAATTATCTAAAAATAACATGATGTTCTTCCATTAATTCTCTACTATTTGACATATTGTGGACATTTTTGTGAGTAATGGTTAATTAATAATTAATTATTTTGTGGAAAATTGCAAACTTTACCCATTTTATGCTCTTAAATTTGTTATTGATAAACCGTTGCTTTAAAAATTCCCGAAAAATCACATATTGTAGAATTAATTGTGTTTGACATTGTATCCAAAAAGATTTGTATTTGCATGATACTTTACTCTGTAAAAATCATTTTGCATATTTCAATGTTTGATTTTAAATATGTATTAGATCTCACATTTTCAAGGTTTAGGATTTTTCTGAGGTCCATCACCTAGTGATAGATCTTAGATAATTTTATCCCTTGAAAACAAGTAGGTTTAATATTTATTATAATTAAATATTGAAATTCACTCTATTTGCATTTAAAAATTAATAAAAAATTCATATTGCATCCAAAAATTCCAAAAAATTACAGTGACTTCATTTCATCATATTTCGCATCGTGGCCAAGTTTTATAATTTTCTAACATCATTTGAGTGTAATTTGCATTTTAGTCCCTAAAATAGGCCGAAATTGCATTTTGTATTCTTTATTGCATTAAAAATTCTAAAAAAAACCACCTCAAAAACCGCACACGAATCTTGATAGACATAACTCTAGATTGTTCGTTTGCCTCCTTGTGTTCGACCTTAGGACTTTCTCAAGTAAAATAAACATAAAATCGCATTGATTAAAATTGACGAATATTTTGTGTGGTTATTTTCTTGACCGATTCCGATTGCCGCCTATAACGAAAACGACAAATCATTTTTTTACGCACGACGAATAAGATAAAAACATCTTCTTAACAAGCGGATTTTGGACCCGTCAGATGGCCTCGTTGCCGGGGAGGCAAACAACTTAGATTTTTGTCTTAATTTTTTTTCCGGTTTTCCGCATTCGGGAAGCCTGACCCCCGAATTTTTCATTGCAAATTCCATCTTTTTCTCTGCATTTATTTTATTGTATTTTTCAGCATTTATTTCTCATTTTTTGATTTATTTTTGAGTCACTCTCTTGCACACATCTCTCTTACTTTTCTTGCGAGGTACCCAACGTACGTGGAGAGGTTTTTCAAGAAACGGAAGCATCTTCACCGACATCCAAAAAAGCCGCAATTAATTTAAGATCGAGTCGAGTTGTGAGAGAGCGTAGAGTCTAGATTTTTTTATTTATGCAATTTTAGTTCTGTAATTAATTGCTCATTTACAGCGGTGTCCGTTTGGACTCTCACGCGTGTAAAAAGACTCTGAACTTTTATGTGATGTGTCGTGGTCTATTTCACTCTCCGATGAGGGTGAGGCCTGACTTGAGTGGTGATTAGGATAGACATGCACATATGGCTCTCAGATCATTTACTCGTAGGATCTAAGGCCACACTGTACTTTAATTGAAACACATTAGATCGTTCAATTTAGCCAAAATTTAACTCAATTCTTTCCCACTAATAGAACTTTCTGCTCAGGTGCAGTTTTTCATTGGCTTGCATTCATTTAGAAGAATTTTTCAATTCGGTATTGCATCCCACATGGAGATTGCGAGGATTCACTGTAAGTCTTCTAACTGAGCATACATCATAGTTTTTCGCATGCATCGGCTTTTCCCGAACTTCTCCTTCTTGTTTTATCACATGACTCTAAAGGAAATTGGGACTGGATGATAGACATGTATTTGTGCTCATTTAAATTCTTTAGTGATCACCTAATTAAAATTGGGACTGCTAAATATAGCCGATATTAAGAACCCATAAAATTAAGAATTCTTGCGGGAGAGCAACCCCGACATTGTTTGATTTTATCTTGCAGCGAGGAGAGAGACGCACACTAGGATAGAGCCAAAGCTAGGATTTTCATATTGACTACTGATTCTACCAAAAGCGATTAGCTACTTCTCAGTGAGGATCTAACGGGTAGCCGGTAAACGGTCCGGATTTCCTTAGCAGAGTGGGTGGTTTAGAGGACACTGCATAAGGCTCCGTCCTCAAGTAAAGGGTAGCCGTTCTATAGCCCTTTATTACTCCCATACTGGCTGAAAGTAGGTGCAACTAGTCGTAAGAATTCAAGATAGTCGATAGGGAAATACATGCACCTAACGGCTCGTTTAAACGACTTGCAAGATTTGAATTCTCACCAATTAAAACTGACAAGATAATTGGCAGAACTCTTACGACCTTCACTAAGTGAGTTGGTGAAACAAACCCTTGTATTGTGTTTGGATTGTGCGTAAAAACTAGATAATCAACGAATACCGTACACTTGTGCCTAGATCATGAACCGTAAACCTCTTGCTGATCATTTTGAATCGAGAATGGAAAATTGTGGTAATTCTCGTTCGGACTCCGCGAACCCTTCTCGGACCGCCACAACTTTTCCAATCTCAAAGGTTCAAAGGCACTCTCACTCAGGACCGCCTCGGGTTCATGGACACCCGTCCCGTGAATCCTCCTCTTATGATTCTTTCAGCTTCCGGGATGGAGGTAAAACCCATACTTTTGCTTTATCTCCTGATCACAACGAGGAAGACTCTCACCTCAGTAACTCTGATTCTGAATCTTTCCATTCTATTTACTCTGATTTCTCCCATTCTGAAGATGAAGAGAAGAAGAAGAAGATGCCGCCCAAGCTGCCTCCCAGGAAGGAACCAGGAGAGGAACATAATGAAGACCCAATACAGATGATTTTTGCTAGACTGGCTGCATCTGAGCAGCAACAGCTGTTACTGAGGGAACAACTTGAGCAGTTGAATGCTGGGGAAGAACTGCCAATGGAAGCAGCATATAATCCCGGGCAGTACAGAGTTAGAAATTACTTGCAGCCACCTCAACCAGAGATTAATTATGAAATGAATCCACACTTCCTGAGCCAACTACCCCAATTTCATGGTAACGCGACTGAAGAGCCATATGAATTCTTACGAGACTTGAGCTGATATGTTCTAATCTGAGGCATCCACAAGTCAGCCAGGACTACATTCGTCTCACTACACTACCTTTCGCCTTGAAAGGGAAGGCAGATTACTGGGTGAAAAACTTTGGAGTGACTGTAACCACTTATGATAGGTTCAAGAACCTGTTCTTGAAGAAATTCTACCCTTTGAGTCGGACCAACCAAATGAGGACCCACATCACCAGTTTCTCTCAGATACCTAATGAACAACTCTATGAGGCTTGGGATAGGTTTAAAGACCTGCTACAAAAGTGTCCCTGCCATGACTTGGATAACAACATCCTAGTTCAGTCACTCTACTCTGGCCTCAACTACGAGACTCAAGGATTAGTCAGTGCTGCCTGCGGAGGCAACTACACATCTCGAGGAGCTGCGACCATCTGGAAAACACTGAAGCAGATGACGGAGACAAGCTGCTAACAAATCGCCAGTAGAGCATACACTGATTCCCTGCACACTTTTCAATCCAAATTAGGAAAGCATACTGTCGCAGAGATAGCAGAGGATTTGATTCCAAACATGAACATCATCACCGATAAATTGACAGTGGTAGATCAAATTCATAAGCGGTTGAACGACATCGACAACAGGATCTCCCAATTTCCAAAGCAAATGGAGGAGCTAACTGAGAAGGTATCCAAGATAGGGATACACACTACACCTATGGCCCCGATCTATCATGTGCATCATGTCCAGGAGCAGCCAGGATCAGAACAACAACCATGGGCTCAGGATCAATCCTATGCCCAACCTTCCCACCAGCCACCCCCACCGGCCGAGACAGTCAATGAAGCCCCGCCTCTGACATTCAAAGTAAATGACATTTGGTACACACAGGACACTACCCTACATGGTAATATGTGGGACCGTCAGCCTTATCAACGTCCGCCACTTTCTATAATGCCGCATTCCCTCCGGCTCCACAGCACACTCAGAAAACTGCATCTTTCCAGCATCCTAAGCAGCAACAGCCCTACAATCGCCAGAACCAACCTCAGCAATACCGTCAGCAATATCAAAATCCAAAACAATCAGCTCAATCATCCAACCTTTCAGAAGAACCAATAGATATACAAAGATAGATGCTTGAGGAGATTCACAACTTCCGAAATGAGCTGCACGATCTACGGGTTGATGTTAATCGCTAGTCCCGTTGGAAGAATGAACTCACAGCCCCAGCCACAACCATTCCTACCCAAGTTCAAGCTAACCCCAATAGCTTGAATAAATCTCAATCGTCTCAACACAATAGCCAGGCATCCTTTCGTTTGACAAAATCAATGCCATATCACTTAGGAGCGGAAGGACCGTGGTCGTACCTGACCGAACACGGGAATCGGATCAGGTTGACTCGGAAGATCAACCGGAGGATACTTCTAAGGATGAAGAAGAAGGAAGCCTGAAGATCTCAACACAAGAGAAGGGAAAAGCATCTATGGAGTCTGCAGAGGACCTTAAACCTCTAGTTGCTGCAAAAATCCCTTTGTCACCTTTCCAGCAACCTGATTTTGATTATTATCAGAAAACTCATGATTGTAATAAAAACTCCATTTCTAATAAAGATGCTCTTATTTATGATTCTGTCTCTCGCTCTCCTATCTCAAATGCTACCATTCCTTTCCCTCATACTCTTAGGAAAGGAAAACAAAAGAAATACATTCAGGATGACCTAGTAATGGAAAAGTTCTGCCAGTAAAATATCACAATCAAAGTACCCTTTGATCAGTATATGGCCAGTAACCCATCATTTCAGAAGTACTTGAAGGTAAAATGCACTCCCACTAGGACTCGTACAAAGAAAACAAACCAATTTGTGGAGACTCATATCTTGATAGTTGCCACTATCAAATGTGTCAGAAATCAGCATTTGCCAAGAAAGAAAAGGGATCTGGGTGCTCATTATGTGGAGAGTCGCATCGGCGACATTGCGCTCGCACGACACTTCTCGATAATGGTTCTTCCATAAATCTTCTACCCTTAGCCTTATATTATATATTGGAGTCAGGTCCTCTCAAGAAATCATTATCTTTACTCCAATTTGCTGATAAATCCACTAAAAGACCTAAGGGAGAAGTGAAAAATGTCATCATCGTGATCGAAGGTACGGAATATAAAGTGGACTTCACTGTCCTTGATATGGAGACCCCAAACTATTGGAAGGAATCACAAATCAATCTTGGAAGACCATTCTTAAGAACCGCCAAAGCTGTATTCGATTACGGTACCGGAATGATGAAATTCTGTTCTCCAAGCGGAGAAGTAGACTTGGAGATGAAACAAACAAAGTGGCAAAGGCCAGACTCTGAATTCACCACTGAATATGCCGAAACATCAGAATGCAATCTCCTCAATACTACTGGGCCGTGGGACCAACTTCCTGACATGCAGATTGAAAGCACATCATCAGAAGAAGAAACAGTGCACAATGCAGTTTGCGAGATATTGCCAAACATATCTAGTCACCCAGATTATTACAGTCTTGATGACACAGAAATCCTTTCGTATTTGTCAGTCCCATCATCTTCAGGACAATTAAGAACTATAGATGACGAGTCGGACGCGGCTCTGGCCGAATTGCCACACTACTTTAGCAATCTGACTCACCTTTCTTTGGAATTGGTAGCCAGCACATCACATAGTGATTCACCACCAATCGACATTGAGGCAGATGCAAAAGTCATTCAGTCAGACTTAATTGATGATTCAGAATTACCAGAGCTGAAACCACTGCCTCCCACGCTGAAGTATGCATTTCTAAATGGACCCAAAGAAAAATTCCCTGTGATCATTAGCTCATCATTAATCATGGATCATGAATCTAGATTACTTGAAGTCCTTGAGCGAAATCGAAAAGCTATCGGTTAGACTGTATCGGATCTCGTAGGAATAAACCCCGCTCTCTACTCGCACCAAATTTATGTTGAGTATAATGCAAGGCCTTCCCGTGAATTTCAGAGAAGATTAAACCCTGATCTTCGGGAAGTGGTTAAGAAAGAGATAGAGAAATGGTGCAAAGAAGGATTTATTTACTCCATTTCTGATTCCAAGTGGGTGGCCCCCCTTCATGTCGTCCCGAAGAAGTCGGGAATCCAGATGGTCACCAATGAGGAGGGGGTAGAAATCGCAACCCGAGTACCCATGTTGTGGCACGTCTGTGTCGATTACAGACGTCTGAATGCTGCGACCAAGAAAGATTACTTTCCACTGCCATTTATTGATCAAATCTTGAAGAGACTTGCAGGGAAATCATTCTTCCGTTTTCTTAACGGGTACTCCGGCTACAATCAAGTAGCTATCGTTCCTGAGGATCAGGAAAAGACCACGTTCACATGTTCCTTCGGTACCTATGCATTCAAGCGCATGCCATTCGGGCTCTGTAATGCCCCAGGCACATTTCAGCGGTGCATGATTGCCGTATTTGCCGAAATGGTTGGTGATTTCCTAGAAGTCTTCATGGATGACTTCTCGGTTCATGGTGATTCATTTGATACATGTTTGGCGCATGTGGACCGCGTCCTCCAGAGATGTAGGGAGGTTAATTTGGTACTCTCCTAGGAGAAAAGTCACTTTATGGTGACTGAGGGTATCGTGTTGGGACACGTCATCTCCAAAAAGGGAATGAAGGCTGACCCTGCCAAGGTGCATGTGATCAAGAAACTTGAGCCACCAACCAATGTCAAGTCAGTGAGGTCATTCTTAGGACATGTTGGATTTCATCGAAGGTTCATCCCTGATTTTTCAAAGATCACTCGCCCACTAACTGAGCTCTTAGGAAAAGACACCGAGTTTATTGTAAATCACAGGTGTCTAGAGGCCTTCGAGCTCCTGAAAAAGAAAATATGTGAATCACCGATATTACAAGCTCCCGACCGGTCTCTTCCCTTCGAGATCATGACTGATGCATCGAATTTTGCTGTCGGAGCGGTACTTGGACAAAGAAGAGATGGAATTCCATATGCGATTCACTACGCGAGTAAAGTGTTGGATCCTGCACAAAGAAATTATACAGTGACTGAAAAGGAAATGCTCGCGGTTGTTTGGGCCCTTGAAAAATTCAGATCATACATATTGGGCTCCAAGGTGACAATCTTCAGAGATCACACAACAATTAGATATCTTATGGATAAGAAGTATGCCAAGGCACAACTTTTGAGATGGATCTTGTTAATCCATGAATTTAATTTAGAGATCAAGGATAAACCTGGAATAAAGAATGTTGTTGCTGATCACCTTTCCCGAATTGAGAAAAACGATTATCCTGACCCTGGACCAATTAAGGAGACTTTTCCAGACGAATCAGTTTGTGTTATTGATTCAACCCCATGGTATTCCGAAATAGTGAACTATCTTGTCTTCAAGAAGGTTCCCATTGGTTGGACCAAGAGAATGATTGATCGATTAAAATCAGATTCAAGAAAATACCATTGGGACGATCCTTTCCTTTTCTATGAAGGACCAGATTGTGTCTGGCAAAGATGTATTCCTCAGGAGGAATACTAGAGTGTCCTCACACATTGTCATTCTCTCGAGTCTAGAGGATACCATTCAAGAAAGAGAACCACACACAAGGTACTCTAATGTGGATTTTACTAGCGGACCTTATTTCAGGATGCTAATGAATTTGTACGGTCATGCCCGATTTTTCAAAGAATGGGAGGGACTGTGGGATATAGAGATGAAATTTCCATGCAACCAATGATTTTCTGTGATGTTTTCAATGCATGGGGGATTGATTTTATGGGTCTCTTTCCCAACAGCAATGGATTTGAGTACATCTTGTTAGCGGTTGATTATTTATCAAGATGGGTAGAGGCTATTCCAACCCGAACCACAGATAGCAAAATTGTCTGTAAGTTTATCAGGGATAATATCATTGCAAGATTCGGAGTACCAAAAGTCTTGATTTCTGATGGAGGTAGCTACTTTGTGAATAAGGAAATGAGATCTTTAGCTAAGGAGTATAAATTCAAGCATAGAATAGCCAACCCATATCATCCACAATCTAATGTCATGGCAGAGGTTTCTAATAGAGAGGTGAAGGGTATTCTTCAGAAGTTGGTTCGTCTAGATAGGAAGAACTGTGCGAAACTGTTGGACCAGGTTCTGTGGGCCTATAGGACAGCCTATAAGACTCCACTCGGAACTTCACCTTTTTGGATGATATATGGAAAGCCATGCCATCTACCTGCAGAATTGATTCACAAATCACAATGGGCAATCAAAAAGTTGAATTGGAGTTGTCACCTTGGGAAATTATGTCGAGACTTAAATCTGAATGAGCTAATTGAAATCCGAAATCGGGCATATGATAACAGTGTGATTTATAAGGACAAGGTCAAGAGATGGCATGATAGATACATTCGAGATAAAACCTTTGTCCTTGGACAGAAAGTGTGGTTGTTTAATGCTCGGTTGAAGATTTTTCATGGGAAACTGAAATCAAAATGGACGGATCCCTACATTGTCATCGATGTGCATACCAATGGAAGTGTGGATATTGCCGAACTCAAAGATAATGCAAAACCTTTCTCAGTAAATGGACAATTGCTGAAGCCATATATTGAATCACCTAAAGAGCAGACTGTTCAAGTTGAGGTCATCTACTTCACACAGAGCGAGGACATTGAAAATTCATCAGATCAGTCTCACCCTCCCCCCGACCACATCGATCTCCTTGTACAGTTTCGTCCTCTACTTAGGCCATGGCCTAAGTATGGGGGGGACCGATGCCATATGTACATACCATTCTTCTCCTATCTCCCGATCGCTCCATGTCCACCCTTCTTCCATACTTAGGATGACCAGAGCCTAAGTATAGGGGGAACCGACACCCACTTGCATATACTCTCTTCATCCACATATCCCGACCACTTCATTTTTTCCGCTCTTCTTCTATACTGAGACTGTTCACAGTCTGAGTATAGGGGACGGTTCTGTAAATCTTGTTCTTTTTCTTTTCCCTTTTTTTCACTCTCTTACTCTTAGCCCGAGCTATGTCTTCTTTACACTTCTTGTGCTCTGAGGACACAACACTCGTTGAGTATAGGGGGATCTGTATATACTGTATATATATTTTAACCATATCTTGTACTTTCGTGTAAGTCTATGTATTTACGGGATGGGTTTTTAATTTAAAAAAAATAAAAAATTAAAAAAAAACAAAAGAAAAGAAAAAGAAAAAGAGTTTTGCGACTAACACTGACTGTGCCCATTTTTTTTTGAAAAAAAAGTGTGTCTGCATTTCACACACCTGCACTTCATCCAGCATCACATTCATTTGCATCTGTGAAAAGTCATTGCATTCTGAACCGTGTTATGAGAAGAAATTGAGAGTGGTCTGGACTTGACCTTAATCCACCTAATTTTCAGAGGAACTTCATCGAGAAATAGGATTTTAAGAACTTCAGGTCTTTGACTTAATTCTTTGAGTTCCACATGATAATGTGCAGTGTTTAACTCTTAGTGTCTAACATGGTCTCTTCATTCTGGGTACAACTCTGGAATAGGGAATTAATTTGTACTCCCGTACTATGCACTTAGCTCAACTCAGACAGGATGTTGGAAGACTGTGTGAGTTTCTTTTTTGGTAGCGTGGAAATCTAAAGACCGGAGTCCGGGTTGAAATAAAGCTTCAGAAAAGGCATGGACGACTGGGCACAATTTTTCTAAGACCCCAAAAAATGTACGGAAACAAATAGATTCTATATCTGTAGGGGCACAACAAGATCCAAGCAGAACCACCAAAAATTCCAAATACAAAGAAGCAACTACCAAATAAAATCTAACCAAAAAGGTCCAAGCTTCAAGAAACCTGCAGATCTTGGTGGAGACTCGGCTACACTGGCTATGTTCACAAGGAGAGGTGTCTACACTGGCCACCCTCCAGTTCTTTTCCCCTTCTTCTATCTTCTCCCCCAATTCGATTGTGAACACAATGCGACAGACCTTAGAAGGAAATACCTGACTCCCCGAGGATGAGTTACTGGAGAGGAGAGGAGCATGGTAGTCCGGCATTCTGGATGGGAAGAGCTAAAACCTTTCACACACATGAGTCGATTGTTCAATGTTCATAGGGTATACTTTGGGAAGAGGATTGATCTAAGATGACTTCTGAGCCGAAACTGTAGCAATGATGTGTAGAACTTGAGGGCTGTTGATTTTAAAATTCTAAGTCTCACAGAAGTTCCACCAAACTATTAATCCAAAGGACGAATCTAGTTTCATTTTCACTTCAACTCATGGTCTTGGTATGGAACCCAATCTCATTTCTCCTCATGGCATTTCTTTTTGATGCTCAGGGACGAGCATGGTTTATGTATAGGGGGATGATGAATCTCGGATTCATCACTCTAAATCTCATTAATTAAGCTCAGATCCCTCAACAAACAACAACATATCTGCATCTATTCTGCATAATTAGCATTCATGCATGTTTTCATAAGAAGTGCATTTTATCCATTATTTTTGCACAAAAAAGAAGCCGAAAATCTCAGCCAAAATTAACCTGTAAATAGCCTAACTTCCCTGATTTTTAACTCCTTCATGCTAACTCCGAATGACACAAAACCACCTCCATTGTGTACATATAACTAACAAGAATAAATGAAAAATACAAAAAAATCACTAACCCCGATAAGTGGATCAAAAACCCAAACCCTAGTTTCAGGATTTACGGACTAAGAACCTCATATCTTCCTCATCCAATGTCCGTTTTACTCCTACTCACTTTTGAACTAATTTACATTCAATTACCTGCAAAACAAGATAAAGTTCAAGTGAATCGGAGCTCATATGTGAAAGTTGGGTTTTGGGCCTCTTTTGTACATTGTGTATTTTAGCGGTTTTTGACCTGATATTTTATGTACATAATTTCTTAATTAATAAAAATAAAAAAATAGATTAAGGTGTCTTTATTTATCTTTGATTTTCCATATTTTTTCGTATTTTTATTTGGTTTAAAAATGACAAAAAATACAAAAACCCAAAAATCAAGGTATTCTATGTACATGGGATACCCAAAAAATATCACTTTGTGCATTTGATCGATTTTGGTTGTGATATCTTCATAAAAGTTGTAGATCTCATCGAGATGAGCATTTTTTGTGAAGGAACTTTTTCAATCCGAGGTCATTTGCTATTTATTTTGCATTTTACAAAATCTTTGTTTTTCGATTTTTCTGGTGCTAACACGTGGCAGCCCATGAGGCCGCCACGTGTCAGCCACTTTTGGCCTTTTTATAATTCATTTTTATATAAAAAATTATTAAAAGCCACCGCACGTGCCCTACCCCTTCTCACATCCAACTACCACATGGTGCCACAGGAACCGTCCGATCGCGCTCGATTGGACGACGCCTGTGCGTCGTCTTCCCCCCTCGACTCGGAACTGCCCCCCCCCCTGTGATCTCCGCCAACGCCAACCACCTTCGCATATCTCACCGTCACCGATCTCCCTTAAATCTCGACCTCATCTCCGTCAACTCCTTCCAAGACCGACCTCCCTCCATCCTATTTAAGAAGAATCGCCACCGCCCTCAAGCTTTCATCCGCCGTTCCTCGCCTCCGGTCGTGACAGCCAAGCACCCAATGTGATCCGAGGGCTCTCCGCTCCTCGTCGTAGCCTGCTTCTCCGCAGCTGCCTTACTCCGGCTTTCCCCCGCCGTCAAGCCCCTACCCCTCCAAGTATCCTCCTTCCCCCTCTCCATCTCCGGTCTCTCTCTCTCTCTCGTTCACTATCTTCCCCACCAATCTTCACCAACACCTCCACCCTACACCACCAACTCCGACCTCCTCCGACTTCGCCTTCGCTGTTCAACACCTCCAGAAGCTTCGAGCTCCACCAACTCCGCCGTCGCCTTCATCGACTTCAACTTCAACATCCATACTCCAGCTACTACGCTGCCTTCTTTGTCGACAACCACCTCCATCAACCCATGACTTCATCAACCCCAGAGCAGCTCCACCACGCCCATTGAGCCAACAAGCTTCTCCGACGCATCTCCACTGCCGCCCCCGGGCCGTGTGTCGGCCCGACGTCAATCGCCTTTGTCACCACCACGACTCGCCGGTTCTCCCCCGATCGCCACTCCCAGAGTAGAGCCCTGTCGCGGAGCCACAGAATCGCCAGTCACCGGAGGCCTTTCATCCCGCCTCCTCGCCTTCACCGCGCAGTCAGGCACAGCAGACTCGAGACCCCCCACGCATGTGCGAGGCATGTGCGCCCGGGGGGTACGTCAACACACGTCAGCCCGGGGTCACGTGCTGCGCACGTGCCCCGTGGGCAAATTGCAAGTCGCCCCCTGAAGAACCTCCATTTTGCGCACCAACCCCCGCCTCCAGAGTGCACATGCCACACACGTGCTCCTCTGAACATTTTGCAAAAAGACCCCCTGGTTTTGGGTAATTAAATATAGGCCCCCTCCACTGCATTTATTTTTATATTATATTTATTTTATTGTATTTATACCCCTGCGTTCCCCAGTAATTTTGGACCTCTACATGACTTTATTTAATTATCCAAAAATAACATGATTTTCTTCTATTAATTCTCTATTGTTTGACATATTATGGATATTTTTGTGAGTAGTGGTTAATCAATAATTAATTATTTTGTGGAAAATTGCAAACTTTACCCATTTTATGCTCTTAAATTTGCTATTGATTAACGCTACTTTAAAAATTCCCGAAAAATCACATATTGTAGAATTAATTGTGTTTGACATTGTGCCCAAAACGATTTGCATTTGCATGCATACTTTGTCCTGTAAAAATCATTTTGCATATTTCAATGTTTGATTTTTAATAGGTATTAGATCTCACATTTGCACAGTTATATTGTAGAATTAATTGTGTTTGACATTGTGCCCAAAAAGATTTGCATTTGCATGCATACTTTGTCCTGTAAAAATCATTTTGCATATTTCAATGTTTTATTTTTAATAGGTATTAGATCTCACATTTTCAAGGTTTAGAATTTTTCTGAGGCCCATCACCTAGTGATAGATCTTAGATAATTTTATCCCTTGAAAACAAGTAGGTTTATATTTATTATAATTAAATATTGAAATTCACTCTGTTTGTATTTAAAAATTCATAAAAAATTCATATTGCATCCAAAAATTCCAAAAAATTACAGTGACTTCATTTCATCATATTTCGCATCGTGGCCAAGTTTTATATTTTTCGGACATCGTTTGAGCGTAATTTGCATTTTAGTCCCTAAAATAGGCCGAAATTGCATTTTGCATTCTTTATTGCATTAAAAATTTTAAGAAAAGACCACCTCGAAAACCGCACACGAATCTTGATAGACATAATTCTAGGTTATTCCTTTGCCTCCTTGTGTTCGACCTTGGGACTTGCCCAAGTAAAATAAACATAAAACCACATTGATTAAAATTGACGAATATTTTGTGTGATTATATTCTTGATCGATTCTGATAGCCGCCTACAACGAAAATGACAAATCATTTTTTTATGCACGACGAACAAGATAAAAACATCTCCTTAACAAGCGGATTTCGGACCCGTCAATGTGGACGGAGAGGAGCTCGGATCCCAATTCCAAGAAGGATCAATGTTGGTCACAGGATGGTATCAATGGAGAATATGTAGGGGGTTCGAGTGAGGTGAAAAACGAGGCATATTAACGATGAGATCACGATGGATTAGTCCTAGAGCCTTAGCTTCAGGAATTGGGGATTTTCATTTTTACGACTAATGAAGTGATTAAACTAGAAATTGAAATTGATACATGAAAAGAGGACTAAGGAATTACCTAGGAATGGCAGGAAAATGGGCCTCGACTGGCTGAAAAACTAGGAGATAGAACCTCATGGTGGTGCTCTGCCGGAGATGGTGGATCTCCTAATCCGCCGCTCCTCCTCGCTACAGAAGGCAGCTTCGCCTTGTTGTCATCAGGACAAAGCTCTAGAAATACTCTAAGGGTCTGAGATTGGCTAAAAAGGGATCAACATCGAAACAAAGATCAGAGGGGTTTATTTAAAGATGTGGTTTCCAACCAAAAGGATGGATCATGTGAATCAAAGGTGGTACATGGAGATGCTCGCATGGGAGAGGATCAAGGACATAGTGACTTCACAACGATGGAAGTTTTGAGAGGCATGGAAGCAAGGTGGAGGCGTGAAAATGCGAGAAGATGGCCCGCCTGAGGGTTCTGACAGGGGGTGGGGTGGGGCAGGCCGGTACAGTTGACCTCGGGTCAACGAGCGGAGGTCTCTGGTTGGTCCACGTGGACCAAACAGGAAAAAGATAGCCAAAAATCATTTGTAAAATCGATAAATAATAATAAATGAATTTATTAATTTTAGGTTAGAAAATTGTTTATTATTTTATGTAGTATTCATTTTATATTTTTATTTATTTTTATGACACTGTTTATTACAAGTTACTTTTTACAAGTATATTTATAATTATATTGACCTATGTTTTGATTATTTTATTTTTATTTTATATTTTACATTTTATTATTTTATATACTTAATTTATATATTTATAACTTAGTTAATTATATATAAATATATTTTCTTTTATTTTTCTGATGTGTTTTGTATACTTAATTAATTATAGGTATAAATTACATAAGTATAAGTATAGTATATTTATCTATCTATGTATATACACTATTTTATTTTAGTGTATTTTTATGTTTTTATTTTAATCTAAACATATATATACTATAAAGAATATTTACAAAATTATAAAAATATAAATAATGAAAATATAAAGAATAAATAAATGGATATTTTATTCAGGTATATTGTGCAATAGAGGACCAAAACCTAACTTTTGCATCTTAACTGCAAATTAAATGAAACTACCTTTGTTAAATAGATAATAATAAATTATATGCAATTAAAGATTTGGTGCATTTTGAGTTCATATGGAAAAGATACGGGTCTGGGAAGTTTGGATTTTGACTTTTTTAAGTGTAAAATGTACATTGTATATTATTGTAGTGTGAAATAAGTTTTGTATTTTTCTTTGTATTTTTATCTATAATTTTTATGTAAAAGATTTATTGATTTGATGCATAAATAATGAAGAATAAAATATTTCCCAAAAGGTAATTATTGGCTTACATTTTTAGGATTTTTAGACCGTGTGATATATACAATTTGTTGCCTTATCTCCCCATACTTTATTCATTGTCAACTAAGTCATCATGATGACTGAGTCTTTAGGGGTTAGGGTCACTCAACACCTATGGTGTCTCATTTTCTTTTATTTTCTTACTTTATTCTTTAATTTTGGAATTAAATGCAATAAATATACAATATTTTATACAATATTCTATACAAATTAAAGAATATTTATTTTAAAAAATTATTGATATATATATATGCATTTAACTAGGGATTTAAGGTCAAAATGAAAGAATAAAGGTTATGAAATGGATGTTCATCAACCCCCTATACTTGCCTTTGCTAGTCCCTAGCAAACACTTATGCCTATAAGTGCAGAAAAGAAAATAAAGAAAAAAAAAGAAATAACTTGGAATAATTGTTGACTTTTAAACTTGTCTTAATAAAATCAAAGTTTGGAGCTCAGAGAAGGCCTTTGGATTAATGGTGTGTTCGGAACCACATAGAAGTCAGGAAATGTGACACAACAACCCTTAGATTCCATACTTCTATCATCCAGTTCAATTCACAACCAGGTCAGAACCATCCTCTCAGTCGCATACTCTTATTACCTAGAAGTGATAGAACCATGTGTGAAATTATTCAGCTCTCCCCCAGATAAAAACCATTGAGCTATCGAGGCATCTGCTCTTCTGGCAACTCGTCCTTTTGGAAACAGATATTCCCTTCTAAGGTCAAGTGCTTCCGATCTTTACAATCAAATGGGGGAAGAAGTTAGAAGAATGGGAAAAGAAGTGGGAATGGACCAGTGTAGTCTTCATTCCCTTGTGAAATCAGTCAGTGTAACCGATTCTTCACTAAGAAGCAAGCTTTTTCCTAAGCTCAGATTTTTGTGGAATTTGTGGGTGTAGGCTTCTTTGGATACTTTCTTTGACTCTGTACAACTTCTGCATTCTTGCTTGTGCCACAGTGGATATAACATCTTTTGTTCCGCCCATTTTTTTTGGGGTCTTGGAAAAAGTTGCGTTGGTAGATCATTCCTCATCTGAAACATTACCTCAATCCATCTCCAGTCTTTAGATATCATTGTTACCAAAAGAAGTGGGTTAGAGTACTGGTGTCGACAATCCCTATGAATGGTTCCTGAGCCACCCTTGACGAAGCAACCTTGCATCGTCCCTACTTAGGCTCCAAGATTTTTCAACAGTCCATCTAAGTCGAGCTTAGTGCTTGGTGTGAGGTTTCCAGTCAATAGACTGTCTCAAGAAGCATATTGAATTGACTCATGAACATAGTTTCATGGAACCTAAAGAATTAAATCAAGACAAACTGAAATATCTCCAATTCCAGTCCTCAACGGGTTCCTCCGAAATTAAGTGTATTAAGGTCTATTCCAAGCTCCAATCTTCATACTTTATTTGGACTTGGTCAGTTGTCTAGGTTATTCCAAAAAATACGGATGCTATGTACAATGCAAGAAAATTTTTTCAGAGACAATTTTTCGATTTTGAACTTTTTATGGATTTTTGAAAAAGCTTTGCAAATTTTTATGCAATTTTGGTAAGATTTTGCAAATGTTTTTAGATTTTTAATTTTGCAAAGTTTTATAGATTTTTCATAAAAAACTTTTTAGGAAAATAATTATGCACATATATTTACACAAGAGTGCATCTTTGTAATTTACAAAAATTAGGTTTGAGGAATTTATACTCTGTATTAACAAAGATTTAGTTATTATTTGCATGTTAATGTGCTAAGTTTGTAGAAGATTTTTCTTTGCTTGGATCATGTACATAGTTCTCAAATTAATTTGAAAAATTTTCACAAAATTTTGAAAACTTTATTTTGCAAACTCATTTGACAAATAATTTTCTACAAACATTTACAAAATTTGAAAATCATTTTGGAAAGATTTTTCAAATCATGTATGTATAATTTTCAAATTATTTGTACATCCATTTTCCAAATCATTTACAAATAGATTTGCAAAACATGTTATTCAAACAAAGAAAAGAAAATTGTACAAGAAAAATATTTTTACAAAGGTTGAAAACATTTTACAGAATATTTTCTAAATAGTTTTCAACAGATTTTTGAAAAAGATTTTATAACTATTTTTCAAACATTTTGCAATATATTTTTACATGATTTATTAATCGATATATATAAAAAACTCAACGATTTTATACAAGTATGTTATTTTCAATTAATTAATTGAAATTTAGCCATACTTATTTAAAGTACAAAAGTATGAGTTATGGCTAAAGTATATATAAAGTATATACGACCCCCTATACTTAGCTTGAGTTATGTCATCATAGATCGAAGAGAAATGGAAGACATGACTCGTACTAAGTATAGAAAAGTCTATACTACAATGACGTAATAAAGAAAAAGAAGTCGACTGTGCCCCCTATACTTAGGATCAATTAATCCTATGTATAATAAACTGTATTCTACATGGAGGGAGGGTCGAGGGTGGGAACGAATAAATGAATAATTCGCTCAGCTTATCTCCCCCCTATACTTAGAGTCAAATAACCCTGACTATAGATATATTATCAAAAATTGAGGAGACATGAAAGGAATCAAAGAATAAACAATCCGAGGACGCTCACCCCCTATACTTAGGATGAATCACATCCTATGTATAGAACATATGAAGGGGGTGAGGGAAACATAGAAGAAAGAATTTGAAAAATGAAATGAAAAGAAGAAAAAGATTAACTAATCAAAAATGTTTTTGATGGCATCGTCTGATTGTGTTGATGATGCGACTATAATCTCTTCATCATCGACCACCTGAATCAAATCAACCACGAACATAAACTTATCATGCTCGAGATAAGGCTTTAGTAACTGTCCGTTGATCACAAATGGTTGTGCATCAATTGACAAACCATATATAAAAATGCTTCTATTGTCACACACATGCTTCATTATGAACGACCTGGTCCACTTGGTCATCTACTTCCCTGGGAATAGTTTGAGCTTTGAATCAAACAACAAAACCTTCTGACTTCGAAAGTCTTGAGACAGATGTGCTTATCGTGCCACTTCTTGACCTTCTCCTTGTACATCAGGTTATTGTCGTATGCATACTCACAGAATTCGAGAGGTCGAATTAGATGTAGTTTTCTAGTATTTCTGGCCTTCTTGGAATCCAAATTACAAATATTTATTGCCCATAAAGATTTATGAATGAGTTCTAAGGGAAAATGGCATGGCTTGCCGTAAACTAGGAGGTAGGGAGACATTCCTAATGGTGACTTGTAGGCAATCTGATAGGACCAAAGAACAGAATCTAGGAGTTGTGACCAATTCTTCCTATCGAGGCACACAAGTCTCTGCAGATTTATTTTTATCTCTCTATTTGAACATTTGACCATGCCATTGGACTGTGGGTGGTACAGAGAGGTGACATGATGCTTGATGCAAAATTTACGTGTCAACTTCTTCACCTATTTGTTAATGAAATGACTACCCCCGTCTGAGATAAGAATTTTGGAGATCCTGAAACTTGCAATAATATTTTCCTCAGGAATCGGCAGACGGTATGAGCGTCGATGGCTCGAGTTGGGATAGCCTCCACCCAACAACACACATAGTCGACAATAAGCAGAATATACTCAAAACCATGTCTATTGGGGAATGAGCCCATGAATTCAATGCCCACACGTCAAACACGTCTAAAATCTGAATGTACTTCAAGGGCATTGTGTATCCCATTCCAATAGTACTGCCCAGTATATGATAATTAGTGCAATATTTAACAAAGTCTTCCGCCTCTTTTAATAGAGTCGTCCACCAAAGGCCACATTGTAGAACTTTTGTTATCGTTCTTCTTCCTGAGTGGCGTCCTCCTGATTCTCTAGCATGGCAATGCTCGAGGACACTTTGGATTTCCTCATGAGGAATGCACCTCCTTCATATGCAATCTGCCCCCTCATGAAAGAGATAAGGATCCTACCACTGATAGAAATGAATATCCGATAAAAATTTGTCGACTTTCAGCTTCAACCAATCATGTGGAGTTCTCTTGGTCATAAGATAATTCACAATACCGGTGAACTGGAGGAGCGAGGAGACTGACAGAATGGCTTCATTTGAGAAAGTTTCAGTAATCGACAATAAACTATGCTCAGGAGTGTCAGGCTCTGGTAATCTTGATAAATGATATGCCACCACATTTTAACTCCAGGCTTATCATGGATTTCAAGGTCAAATTCCTGAAGCAGAAGGATCCATATGATAAGTCTTGGTTTGGCATCCTTCTTGTTTAGTCATTACTTGATGGCAGAGTGGTCTATATAAACTATCACTTTAGATCCATGCAAGTGGGATTAGCATTTCTCCACGGCGAAGACTACTGCTAGAAACTCTTTTTCAGTGACAGTGTAGTTTTTTTGAGCTTCATTTAGAGTCTTGCTATCATAGTTAATTGTAAATGGCAGATTGTCTCTTCGTTGTCTTAGAACCGCTCTAATGACATAGTCTAATGCATCAATCTTGAATTCAAATGGGAGAGACCAATGTGGAGGTTGAAGGACATGTGCATGGGTGATCATTTCTGTCAGTTGATTGAATTCTTAGAGGTCTCTGTCATCAACAATAAAATCTACCTCCTTTCCCAGAAGTTTAATAAGTGATCGGGTAATTTTACTGAAGTCTTTGATGAATCATCAGTAGAAATCGGCATGCCCAAAGAATGATCTGACTTGCTTCAAATTTGTAGGTGGCTCGAGTTTAGAAATAATGTGCATCTTTGCAGGGTATGCCTTCATGGTACGTTTTGATATGACATGGCCTAGCACGATACCCTCGGTCACCATGAAATGGCTCTTCTCCCACGAGAGCACAAGGTTCACTTCACAACATCTCTTCAAAAATCGGTCTAGATAAGATAGGCACTGATCGAAGCTGTTTCCGTAGATCAGGAAGTCATCCATGAAAACCTCAAGAAAACTTCCAACCATATATGTGAATACGACCAACATGTATCGCTGAAATATTGCTGGAGCATTGCACAACCCAAACGACATTCTGCAGAAGGAGTAAGTCCCAAAATGGACAAGTGAAGGTCGCTTTCTCTTGATCTTCAGGGGTAATGGCAACTTGATTATAACCAAAGTAACCATCCAAGAAACAAAAATATTCCTTCGCGACCAATCGCTCGACGATCTGGTCGATGGAGGGAAGCGAGAAATGGTCCTTTTTAGTCGTTATATTCAAGTGTCTGTAGTCCACACAGATGCGCCAAGATGTCAGTACTCTGGTTGCGATCTCCTCTCCTTTTTCATTCTTGAACATGGTGATCCCTTATTTCTTTGAAACGACATGTAAGGGATCACCCATGTCGAGTCAGAGATGGGATATATGGATCTTGCATCACACCATTTTGTTATTTCATTCGTCACAACCTCATGTAGATTTGGATTTAATCAAGGCAGAAACTCTCGGGAAGGCTTGTTGTCCTCTTCAAGGTATATGTGATGCGAACATAGTGAGGTGTTGATCTTATGAATATCTGAAATTATCCAGCCCATCGCCTTGCTTTTCTTTCAAGGTATATGTGATGCAAACATAGACGAGATTCTTTTTACTTGTTTAGTTGTGGATTAATAGTTACGGGGAACATGTTCTGTGCATCCGCAAGGAAGGCGTATTTCATATTAGCTAGAAGTGGCTTGAGCTCAAGTAGGGTTTGGTTCATCTATGTGGTGATTTCTTCTACTGTGCAGGGCGATGGTGCCGGATCTTTCAACTGAATGGTGTCCACCATTGGCATTGAGGGTTATGCATTCAATGCTGCACATAATTCTTCTATCATAGAATCTTGTTCACAAAAGTCTTCGATGATTTCCTCTTACTTTGCTAAAGACTGTCGACCATAGATGTATTCATCAGGCAGCTCAATGAAAATCTCATCATCAAGGACATTTGTGAACTCGACCGTGCCATCCATTCTTACCCTTGTGGAGAGGAATTCATGGGTTTCGGTGTCATCCATAAAATGATTTGTATCACATATTTCATCCAGAAAGTCATAGTCTTATGTTCTTTATTTTGCTGGCTCATTCTCATCTGATGTAGATGCTGAATGTTTCGATACTTGGATCATCTCAATAGGCATCTTGTTGTTGCTAGAACAGAAGGTGATCTGCCCGATGCCATAGTCCACCACTAGTTTGGCTGTTGGAAGGAACGACCATCCAAAAATTATCGAGGTATGAAGCAGAGGGGTCGAGGTGTCCATGTCGAGTACGATGACGTCCATAGAGAACTGCATTCCCTGAATGGTGACGATGACATCCTCTAGAATGTCCCGAGACCGCTTGATTGATGTGCCTGTGATGAATCCATGATTTGCACTCTTTATTCTTTTATTTTAGATCTTCTTTTGGGTAAAATCCCCTATAAATACCTGTAAATATAATGACTTAGCTTTCTACATGCTCCTGTTATTTTTATTTTAAATTCATCTACTATTTTTTATTGAATTTGTAAATCTTGATTTTCTCATTGGTCCACGTCAGACCGTTGACTTTAGTCAACGGTCTCTTCCAGACATGTCAGGTTGTCCTCCCTCTTGTCGGAGTCACTTCTCCAATTTTTTGCGCCCGACTCTAACCTACATTCCCCTTAATTCTTCGCCCGATTCTCCTCCTAAGATCCGCGAGCTTTGCAGATCCCTAGGAAGGGTCGAATCTTCGTAGGGTTGCACGCTTTCTTCCAATCTTTCCAGACCCTGAGGAACCCTATTAAACCTCTCTTCCAGCTCCACCAGCCCCTCAGCTCATCCCTCGCACCCCTTTTCTTCCCTAGACACCTTCAATGGAGTGTGGAGGCTGTGAGGAACCCTATTCAACGTGCTAGCCACGTTGATACTGGGAATGGTGTGGAGGCTGTGAGTGTGAATACCGATTTTGGTAGTGAGCAGAAGGGCAGTGTTGTTGATATTACTGAGGAGGTTGGTTCTGATATGAAACAATCATGTATTGCTAGTTTTGCTGGTATGGACGGTGCCGTGATTGTTATTACTGATTCTGTCTCAAATTGCCTTGATATGGTGGAGACCAGTGGTGGTGATGAGGCTAGTTTTGGATAAATCTCCCTCCTGGTTGTTGAGGGAACTGGTAATTTCCTGACTGTTGGCCTTGCTGAGGTCCGCCTGGACGGGCCGACTGTGCGTCGTTGGCCCATACTCCATTCACCTCTTGAATGAGAGGTAGTGGAGGGGAACATTGATCCTGTATGGGCCAGGGCCCTGGCGGGTAAACTACCAGTTGCTGTTGTGACTGCTACAGAGATGTTGGCTTGGGTGCATGCACGTAATAAATAGGAGGACACCATTCAGGAAAGAGATCCGCTCAAAAGGTGTTACAATGTGGTTTGTTTTAGCTGACCATGTTTAGAGATGCCATTGATTTTGTATGATCATGCCCTATTTGCCAGAGGATGGTATGCATTCTGTGATTTTTTGTGATGTCTTTGATGCTTGAGGCATTGATTTCATGGGTCCTTTCCCCAATAGCCTAAGTTTTGAGTACATCTTGTTAGCAGATGATTACTTGTCGAGAGGGGTGGAGGCTATTCCAACCTGAGTCGCACACAGTAGGACTGTCTGCAAGTTCATAAAAGATCATATTTTTTCACGGTTCGGGATACCTAGAGTTTTGATATCTGATGGGATTAACCATTTTGTGAATAGAGAGATGAAATCTTTAGCAAAGTACTATGGATTTGTGCATAGATTAACTAGTCCTTACCACCCACAATCGAACGACATAGCAGAGGTTTCAAATAGGGAGGTGAAGAGCATTCTTCAAAAGTTAGTCTGTCCCGATAGGAAGAACCGATCTCAGTTGTTAGACCAAGTTCTGTAGGCTTACAAAAACAGCCTACAAGATGCCTCTTGGCACTTCACATTTTAGGATGACTTACGGCAAGCCATGTCATTGGCCAACTGAGTTAATTCATAAATCTGAATGGGCATTAAAGGATATAAATCGGAGCTGTCACTTAGGGAAGTTGTGTAGAGGCCTTGACCTAAATGAATTAGTGCAAATTCACAATCGAGCATATGACAACAACATGATCTATAAGGACAAAGTTAAGAAGTGGTATGATGCACATATTAGATGCAAAAACTTTGTTCCGGGAAAAAAGTATGGTTGTTTAATGCGAAGTTAAAGATTTTCCATGGGAAACTTAAATCAAAGTGGATGGGTCCTCTTATGGTAAAGGAAGTGCATGAGAATGGTCGTGTATAGATTTCAGAGATTTTAGAGAATGCACCTTTCTTTTTGGTTAACAGGCAGTTACTTAACCATTTTGTCGAATACAAGGAAAGATTAACACATGTTGAGATGATTGACTTCAGGACTAGTGATGCAGTTTCAGATTTTTCAGACAAGGCATGATCATCATGATAATTCACATCACAAGATTCAACATCAGTAGATTCATATTATTGTAGATTTCCTTTGACTTTGATTTCTTCTTCCTACCTACACTTAGGCTATTCTCAACCTAAGTATAGGGGGGACTTTGTACGCACATTCTTCTTTATTCATTCTTTTGTTTATTCTACGGTCTCTTCTATATATTTACTTCTTTTTCTTTACTTTGGTTTCTTAAAACCTAAGTATGGGGGGGGACCATACGTTTGTATTCATTCTGACATATTCTTTCTCATTACCACACTTGTATTATTTTGGGTAGCAGTTCTTGTGCATCTCTTTTATACTTAGTCGAGATATGGCTTCATAACACTTTGTGCCATGAGGACATAACAAAAGCTAAGTATAGGGGGGTCTATCGTATATATTATATATACTTTAGGCATAGCTCATATTTTCAAAATTTTCAAACTTTTTGAGGCTATGGGTATCGTATTACATTTCTGGAACTGATTTTTGTAGAAATATTTGAAAATGATTTTAAAAAATATATTTTATATTTGACGTGGTTTTCAAAAATGTTTTACATGGTTTGCGAAAATACGGCTTGACATGTTTGGAAAATAATTTGTAAAATATTTTGAAAACCTACTTATTTATGCGACATTCTTTTGAAAAATGTTCTACCGAGGTTTGAAAAATGAGATTTTACTTGTTTTGAAAATATTTGTAAAATGTTTGGAATTTTTTGTATGACAATGTTTGCAAAAAACTTTCAAAAAACTTTTTAAAAGCTAAGGGTGTGTGGGAATTAACATAACTCTTGTAAATAAATCCTAATTAAAAAATTCATTAATTGTATTGTGTTTCTTCAGTCTTCTTTAATGTTTCAGGTTTCTAAAAGGTTGCGACAATTCACTGAATAGTCTTGTCCTTATTCTTTATATGGTTGTCCTACCTTAGAGTCTTATAGAGTACTACATGGAGGAAAGTCTGGATTTCAATTCCATATTTTGGAAGATCAAGTTGATAAAGAGTTTATTGAAAAGAATGATGCTGATTGATGAAGATGATTTATTGATAGAAGAATTAGACATTGTAAATAACTAACTTGCTAACTTATTAATTGGTGTTCTTCTCAGACACTTTTACTTTGCACTCAAGGCTTGAGATGATCTTTAACACTTGGTTTTAGGAGTCCATAAACTTAGAGTTATCTTGTCTTTATCATTAGGGTCTTTGACTTAAAAATCCACACTTCCCTATATAGAAGATATGTGTGCTATATTGCATGCTTAATATTTTTTAAAAGAATTTGACTATCACTCACATACACGACTACATTCATGATTGAGATGAGTTGAGGTATCGCTTGAGGGACTGAGATTTGGGGCTTGAATTTGAGCTTGATCTATATGATGCTCGAGCATGGGATAAAATTAATAATGGCTTCATGAAACCTGAGTGTCAGCATCATAGCCAGTATGGGACATGGTTCTCATGCTATCTCTTGACTTTGACCTAAAGTGCCATGGTGTGATGACATAAATTAATAAATTGATCAGTGTGCACCAATCCTGGGTAAAAGCAGTGGAGCTAGCCAAAAAGAAGGGGAGTTCCCTAAAAAATGATGATGTTGATGATAAAAATGATTATGAAAAGATCATTACATTACAAAGCTGCATCATATGAGCCTACACTCAACGCGAGCGCTCCCAACCTTTAAGTGTCTACTTGGACCAAATCATTAGGCTTTTATGAGTGGGCTAGTACCTCGAAAAGGACTCTACATTGCTAGTGCTACAAGTCTGGATGCAAGTATATTAGATACTTTAAAAAGATACACCCCAGTGTATTCCCAGGAAAACATATACAAACGGCTCAATCTCTTTTGACAGACATACTGATTGACATTAAAAATATACAAATGTGTTGAGTATTGGCACTTGAGAGAAACCTTGTTCCAATGAGAGGAAGAGGAAATAAGTACATAATCCTATATTCTCCATAATATGGCCATCTATCTTTGCCTTTAAAGTCAGACGAACTAAAGAGACGGTGGATTGAGGCAAGACTATATTTATTCCCTAGTGTTGAGGGTTGGGTCCTTACGAAAGCTTCTTAGATTGGAACTTTTGGTGAAAATTTGACTCTACTCTTATGGATGCAGCAAACACTAAAGTCATACTTTTCATATACATGTATGTTTAGAATCTGACAGATGGAGGAGTTGAATTCCTTTTGATTAATACTTGGATCAACTTAGAGTTTTAGGATTTCTAAAACCTAGTATTCTAGGTCAAATCGAGCATTGTATACTCACTAGCACAAGTCGGGGATCTCACTAATTAAGCTAACTCTTTAACTAAATTCTTTATTTATTAGCTCGAGGACGAGCTTATCTTAAGTATATGGGGTGATAAATCCGAGATTTATCAGCATAATTTAATATATTTATATCTCTTGCTTAAGTAATTCAACAAGATTCATTGACAATTAACATTTGTTAATAAATTGTGTTGTATATAATTGACACTAATTACACTATATTATATAACTCTATTATTGTGCTAATATATTATTTATTTATTTATTATTAAAATCAAATAAAAATTAGTATAATATTGTAAATAAATAATATAACATAAAATAAAATAAAAACCAAGAAATAACAAAAAGAAAATTAAAAGAAAAATGTGTTACAATGTTTTAAAGCGTACTTAATTTTTATCTATGTATAAATGACCTTTGATCTGTTTGATTCTACATGAATTTATAGACTCATCGAGATCTACAACTTTAATGTTTTGAGTTTTTCTTAATTCTTCCTCTAGATAATTCTTTTCGAATTATTTCACATTTCTTTATTTATCTTTAATTTTACTGGGCCATGTGGCGTTTCCATGAACGCCTGCGTGGCCTCTTCCCATCGCCCGATTTGCCCTACTTTTGGGTCGTTCGATCTTAATCAAACGACCGATGCGTGGCCTTCAACCTCCGGCCGTTGAGCTTTGAAGAGACGCAACTATTTGCCTCCACCAAACTTCTCCATATTATCCCAACCGCCTCCGCCAACCATTTCACCAACTTCCTCGCTAGAAGCTTCTCCTTTCGACCCTTATCCACATCTGATCTTTAACTCCCTCTCGCTCTCTCTCTCTCTCTCCTAGCTGGTGGTGATGGATGGAACCACTACTCTTCTTCACTGAATACCGAACTTTCACCTCCTAAAAAAGCGACTCCAGCCATTGGTAACCACATCCGCCTTCACGCGAGTTCCTCCTAGACCTACCACCTTCCTTGATAGAAATTAGGTGAGATAGAGAACAAAGACAGAGTAAAAGCATCCGGTGAGATTGGCATTGCAACCAAGTTGCAACACTTTGGTTAGCTGCTTGAGCGTAGATCTTCAGCGTAGATCTTGCAGTGAAGAACAACGAAGTGTTCACGCTTTATCTTAGGATTGAATCTTATTTAATTGATCTCTTCCAATTCCATCTTCCAGGCAAACACTCACTCAATCTTCCCTTTATTCACTATTTACTTATTTATCTTTTAGATCATTTGCTTATTTACATCTTGATCTAATCATATGGATGTCTTTACCTCTCGTCACTGATTCACGCATGCATATCTATCACAATTCCGTTTCTCCATAGATGTGTTCGTCTTGATTCCTTTCAGGCATTGTCTCAACCTGGAACCTATTTAAGGCACAATCGTCCATGTTAGAGAAACCTTACATTTCGCCTCATTATTTACTTAAATCAATTGCTTGTGCGTTGGATATTTGCTCCTAATGTTCGCATGATCGAATGGCTTCAGTGACCAGAAGTCAAAGACCATCTCTGATTGAGCTTCTCTCATTCGATATTTAGACGTCGATTGGAGCATCTTTAGACCATTGGATCATCTTCGTTGCAACGTCATCTTCGCCAAGACTTTAGTTTGGTGTTTGACGCTTCGTAGCACACAAGGACCAACAGAGGAGAGCTACAATATTCGCCGGAGCCCAACCCGAGCGCTGCCGCTCACGGCGGAGTCAAAGAATACACAAGGAGCACTGGCCGTGGATCTCCATAAAACGGCCTGGAGCGCGCCACATTGCTCGTCCGAAGCAACGTTTCATATCTTAGACTTGGGTTCCAAGCCTAATTCTGAGCAAGATGTGACCTATCAGAAGCGGCTATGTGCATGGAGTCTCCTCGCCCGAGCTTAGCCTAGTTACGTGTTTTGTGCACGTGATGAGGTAATTTACATCGACCGTCCTCCAGTTTCTTTTAATTGTAGATATGTCCTCTCGCCTTGTGTAATTACATATTTCCTTCTACAGCTTATTTTATTTGCGTTTAAGTCCATTTTATCATGTTTTGTTATAAAAACTTGTTTTTTTTATTGTGAAAATGTCATTGGATTAAATATTGAATATCGTTTTATATATAAATCCAAATGAAGTGATGGTCTCGTTTGAAAGCTACTTTGATGCTCCATCTCTTGGCATGATTCATTGTAATTTTTTATTTAAAAACCACGTTTAAATTATTCCGCTTCTTAGAGCTTAATTAAATCTCAAAATTAAATTGAAAGAGGACTTTTATGAGAAATTTAACTTGATTTGCACATCGAATCTTAGTGACTTTATTCTAGTTATTTTTATCTTTATCATTAACTCATTAAGTGATTTAATTGCGTATGAACTAATAAAGCATCTTAATGAAATTAAAAGTTAATTTATTATGGAGTGCTTTTGAGACTTAAATCACCTTTCACCTAATTCTAGCTTTAATTATCATTAAATAAATTCAGGAAGTTTTTTTTGCGACTAATACAAGTCTTTTGTTGTGCATCTACTCATATTATGAATGTCATGATTGTGCCGTTTGTGCATTATTGTCTTCATCTAATTAAAAATATGTTGAAAATCTACCTATTTTTGTCCCGCGCATAGTTCACTATTATCATCCTAAAAATTGCCATATTAAATATTTGAAACTTAGAAATTATTCACTAAATTGCTCACATCTCTGTGTTCGATCATGGACTTCCCAGATTATAAATTCAAGCTGAATCTTCCTCGCAGAGATATTTTATTCGATTCTGCATGATCCGCTAAGTGCCTGTGCTACAATGGATACATATTAATCTATGCATTTAGCGATTCATCAAATGGCACCGTTGCCGGGGATGCATCACATTTTATGCTTATTTTTAGGTCAAAGTATTTATCTAGTGATTTTTAGGATAATTATTTTGAGCATGTATTGTTGGATTATTTCTTTTGTATGTTTCATGAATTGTTGTTATTTTCATTAATTTACTATTTTAAACCTCTCAAGAATTATCTAATTTTATATTATTTTGTGGTAGGCCCATGGAGCTGATGACTTTCGTAAGACCGAAGAGCCGATGAGCTTGGAATTTCTTGCTGGAGAATCCACAAAGCCAGATTTTTGAGTGTTATTTTAGTTAATTAAGTCTATTTTCATTGTGTTGTAATTAATTTGTAACTTAGTTGCCTACTTACAGTGGATCTCGATTGAGATCTCACATGTAACGGAGGCTTATTAACTTTATTATTCTTTGTGTGGTTGTGTCGAGAGTGGTTCTCGACTTGAGTGTCGTTTTAGATCAAAGCACTACACAAATTAGACATATCGTAGGTAATTTTTGCTGGACCTAATTCGTAATTTAGGAGACACCATAATTTCATAAGATTCACAATTGCAAAAATCTTAGGAGATTCATAGACACACATAGCATTCATTCTACTTAGTCAAAATAAATTGATTTCTTCACCGCTAATAGAACTTTTGCTTAGGTGTGTATTTTCGACTTGCATCATATAGATAGATTTTAAAATTTAGTCAGTAAATTATCATTGGGCATGCATTTGTTAATAATTAATAATTAACATGTATTTGCGCAAAAATAAAAGAATAAAGAATAAAAGAAAAAGAAGGAAATATTTAGAATAAATATTGAGTGACCTAATCTCAAGAGAAAGTCTAATATGGGCCTGATCGCCAAATAAAATAAGTAGAGAGAGATAGGGCCACTCTACCTTGTGTATATTCCTTCTTATATGTACTATTTTATTTTCACAAAAATAAAAATAAAAATGTGTTTATATTTCCTTGTATATATTTACAAAAATAAAACAAAAATTAGAAAAACAAAATAAAAATAAAAATAAAAATAAATAAATTCTATCTCACCTTGCACATAACGCATGTATATATGTATCATATCCATATTTATTTTACACTTGTAAATAACTCATAAAAATAAAATAAAAATGATTTTATACTCCAAATAATATGTTGTAAATAAATAAAATATAAAATTGGGGTATTTGTACAAAAATAAGAAAATGAAAATAATTGTATAAAATACATAGGTAAATTATACCTGTATATAATATAATATAGTGTATACAGATTAAATTATTTTTCAAAAAAATAAATAAAAATCACCCAAAAATAGTTCGAAAATTAGGCTTTTTTTCATTTTGAACATTTTTTAAAATAAAATCATCTTTGATTTTTAATTTATTTTCCAAATAATTTTGACAAAGGTATTTTCTAATTGGTCTAGGAGGGATGTTGAACCCGGTCAACCCCCCCCTCCCAGACCATTCTTTGCCCGGATCCGGTTTGTGCCCATCTTCTCCCAATTATCCCACTCGGATCTGACTCGTTCTTGCCCTGATTTCACCACCCGCTTCTCCCCCGTGGATCAGCAACCCTCGCAGATCCTTAGGGAGTCGCGGATCATCTTTGGATTGCGCGCTCCATCCGATTCTCTCCAGCCACCAGGGAAGACCTATAAATTCTTCATTCCATTCCCTAGAGCAGTAGCTCGCGCGCATACTCTCTTGAGACCCTAGACCTCTTCCCCTTGGTGACAGCAACCGGAGGAGCATCTTGGTGATCGGAAAGAGCCGTTGCCGCCGACGCTAAAGATTCGTGGCCGGAGTTCCGCCGCAACAAGCCTCCCCCACCTTCCGCAGTGAGGTCGAGGCGAAGACCCAGTCCGACTTCACCCCCTGGAGCTAAGGATTCAGATAGGACCCTTAGGTAGCTTTCATTTCGATCCTAGTTCCATTTATTTCGAATCATTCATCCGCCGCTCCGCCAGCTCCGACCCGTCAGTCGGAGCATCATCAACCTCCCTTATCTGCTCCGATCGACTCATCTGACCACCGTCACCCGTCTCCCATGACCTGATCACCCGAGTCTTGGCTATCTGAGCCAAGATCAGGCTTAGGTTGCTTCCACCGCTTCGCCGGAACCCCCAAATCCGTCCACCGCCACTTTCCTTCATTTTAGGTCAAATAAACCTGACCGGAGTATCCCTCCGAGTCTGAGCTTTCTTCTACAGGTCTTCACGTGCGTGGTTACGTCCCAGTTCGCCTTCATCTAGCCTCGCTAGAGCTCGTCCATGTCTCACTACCCTTCCAGGAGATCTGACCGTTGATGACCTCATCGGACCCGTCCACCCGACGCGGAGGGGCCTTGATAGTCGACCAAAGTAGTCCGATCGTCCATCGGAGTGCCGGATCTCCGCCGGTGCTCCGGTGAACTTCGCCCAGGCAGAGTTCGTCCAACGTCCTTCTCTACCGTTGGATCATCGCCGTTGCCCAGATCACATCATAGCCGTCCAGAGCCTGCACCTGTCAGGCTATTAGATCTGACATCTAACGGCTGCCGTACGCCCACGTTCGCACCCTCCGGACAACCATTGGATTCGCCACCTGTATGCGCCAGAGCCACACGTCGTTAGCCAGTCAGAGCGCGCCACTTGTCCCCCTAGGCGCAATGCACGAGCAGCTGGGTAATTTGCTCTGCTTCCCCTGCAGTTATTTCCCTTTACTATTTAGGCTGTAAAATAAAAAAGTACACAATAGGGTAATTTGCACTTTTGATCCTGCAGTTTTAGACATTTACATTTTAGTCCTTATTGTGTGGTTACACGTGCTTCGTCACGTGCTTTGTAGGTTATTTGCATGTACTTCCCTAATTTTAGTATATGTTCTTGAATGAACTTTTAGTTTCAGTATTTACATCCATACCCCTGTGCGTGTTGATTTCGTACATGTACGTGAGTTTGTGTGAAAAATGCAGATAGGCCCTTGAGCTTTTTACGTGTGTTATCATTTAGCCCTTGGAATATGTTTTCTTTTGAAAACCACTCCCTGTGTACTGTGTGCTCTATATTTCAGTTTGAATGAATAGCAATTTTTATCCAAAAATCACGAAATTTCGACACATGGCTCCTACCATGGTGTAGAAATTTCCTTGAATCTTTGGTTACTTTTTATTTTCATTTAGTATTTTTAAAAATTAAAAAACCTCGAAAATGGTTATTGTTTATTTTTAAAAATCATCTAAAATATTAAAAACCCTATAAAAAATCTAAAAAATCTACTAATTGCTTGTTTGGTTTATTTTCACTTTTGCCCAATTTTTGTTGAATTTGCATGTATAAAAACCATAAAAATTGAAAAACATTGAAAATCTTAGAAAAATTATTAAAAATTCACAAAGTCAAAAAAATTACATTTTTTGTTTCTGTAGTTAGTTTTTTTAATTTATCATAAAATTATTGCTCAAATTTTATATGCATTTTAAGTATTTTTAAATTACCTTTAGATTCCGGTTGCACACTATTTGGTATTTTTGGCCTTGTTTTATATTTTAGAAAATTAACTAAAAATCAAAAAAATCCAAGAAAAATAACAAAAATACTTAAATATTTCTAAAAACCAAAAATATTTTTATTTTAATTTTCTAAGTATTTTTGCTACCTTATATAATTATTTGTTTATGCCTTTTTAATTTCTTTTACACCTTTTCTTAATTTTAAAAATTACAAAAAAATTGAAAAATGAAAAATCCACCAAAAATCATTTTATTTCTTTATTTGGAACCCCGACTACTTCGTAGCATTTCACATTCCGTGCTCCTTGAGTTCGACACTGGTAGCTATACCAGGTAAAATAATATAGCTAGACCGCTATTTGTTTTCTTGATTGATTTATTTTTATATTGGTGGTCATTGAGGTCGCAACGACCATTGATACCTTTTACCTTAGTCGCTCGGGTCGCTCCAACAGAATGTCGTCGTTGCCGGGGAGCACGGCTTAGTAGTCATGTTTCTTTCTTTCTCGGCTTTCTTTTTCTTTTATTTGTTTTCTTTTTTTTTCTGTTTTTTGTTTGCTTTTATTTGTGTTTTTATTTCTTTTCTTTTTATTTGTTTTTATTTTTGCATTTATTTTTCTTTTATTTTACTTTATTTTTTCATTATTATAATAACTGTAGACTGGCACTCTTCTGTTTCGATTTTCTTTCGAGGGCTTGACGATCAAAGGCGGCTTTCTTCGGGAAGTCGATGCACCCATGGGACTTGGAGGCGACTCTTTTCTACATAGAGCCGAATGAGAGCGCGATATAGGAGGAGCAAAAGTGTGGGGAGTGTCAGAGTAGCCTAGCTTAATTTTATTTTCTGCACTATATTATTGTTGTAATAACACAAGACATGACATACACTCTCAGACTTGGTGGATTTCTTGGGGTTTGTTTCACTGAGCACCGGTGTGCTCGGAGGACCCCACCATGATTTTCATCGATTTTGTTTTTATCACTTTTATTTTATTTTGATTCTCGAAGATTTTAGCCTTAGCCTTAAGATTTTCACTTACCTTGTGACGTAATTATTAAGGCCCAACCTTAATTACATTTCTACTCCTATAGATCATAATTGGACCTTATTAATTAATTCATTAATAAAAAAGTTAACTCGATCACTTGAGGGGTCACGTGCCGCTAGAGGCCATATACAACACTGGCAGGATCTGTTGTGGCGGACACCGATCGACATCAGAGACCGGACTCCGACCCCTCTCGTTGACCCGTTAGCTATTGTGCTTCACGAGTAGAAATTATCTGTTTAAGGCTGATTTCTTCGTGCATCATTTAGATAGGTTTACTTTCTGTCTTTAAATTTATGCGCGGATCACTTTGCATGTAGAGAGCTGGAGTTAGGCACGCATCTCTTACTCTGCATGCATCATCGTGTTTAGTCGTTCATAGGCTTTTTCATCTTCTCCCTCTGTTTTTGGACTTTATAATAATGATGAGAACCGAAAAATTCGTTAGGAGTTGTTTTATTTGAAAAATACCTAAAAATAAAAACCATAAAATTGGGACTGTTTAAGCAAACTTGACCTAAAAAACACTTCACCAAAAATGTCTTGGGAGAGCAATCCACTCCTTGTATGGTTTGAATGAGCGAGAGAGTGACCCGCACCCTAGGCTAGAGCCACATCCGACCCTTCTTCAGACTACTGATCTCGAGTTAGTCATTCTCCAGTGAGGATCGCTCCGATCTCTAATAAAGCGGACCGCGATATCCTTAACAAAGCGAGTCGATCGGGTAGCCGGTAAACGGTCCGCAACTTGTACTGGATGGGAAAGATCTAGCTTTGGATCGGGACACTCTCCTGGAGGTGTTGGATTCCCAACGGCTCGCTTAATCGCTCTGAAAGACTATTTGATCACCTAATAAAATTGATAAGATAAAAGACCGAACCTTCACGGTCATCAGCTCCGAGCGCGTAGGTGAATCAGGGGTTTTGCTTGACCGATCTTGTTTGCTTTTCCATATCTCATATGCCTTTACTCGCCAGATCAAGATGATGGGTCAGAAGTCCCTTAGGCAGCCACTAGCTGCACCCGCTTTCGAGCACTCTAGCATGCTCATCTAGGTTGGTTCGCGAGAGCCGAGACCCGATCTCTGAACCCGAGTTCGACTCCACCCTGTTCCCCCTCGACCTCCCTTCTACCAGTCTTGAGGTGCCCGAGCAGAGACAACAGCAACCGGTTGATTTATCGGCACCTAAGTTTGGGTCTTTTGCCTTTGTAGAGACCATGGCCAACAGCAAGGAGCGCACTGATGGACCCAACGGGAACCAGACATATGTATTGGATTAGAGTGCCATCAACAACACCCTATTAACCTCCCTTGAGACGATGCAGCGATAGATCCGGGATCAGGGAGCTTTCATGGTGGACATGTGCCGCGAGATGGAGCAGATGCGAGCCGATAGAGAGCGCAGAGCCGGTGGAGGAGGAGGAGGAGATGGTCCCGATGATAGAGAGCCTGAGCAGCCGCCGCAGCCAGCACTTGCACGATCGATGAGGGAGTTGCACAACCCTGGTGCAACTCTCACCCACAGATGGATAGTGTTGCCGACCATTCTAGGAATTCAAGCTCCCACCTCAAACGATTTAGCTCCTTCCCCGCTTCCATGGACTTGCCACAGAGGAGCTGCACCTTCTTCTCCAGGAGTTTGAGATGATCTGTAGTACCGTCCACGATCGTCTTGTGGACGAGGACACCATCAGGATGATGGCCTCCCCTTTCTCCCTGGTAGATAGAGCATCCAACTGGCTGAAGCATTTAGGGAGATCTGTCACCACATGGGAACAACTCCGGAACGAGTTCCTCAACAAGTACTATCCACTCGGCCGGACCAATAGAGCCAGGGCCCTGATTAGCAATTTCTCCATGCTCTCCAATGAACAATTTCACGAGGCATGGGACCGCTTCCGGGAGCTCACAGACCGGTTCCCCCACCATGATATATCGAAGCCCAATCTTGTCCAGAGTTTCTTCTGTGGGCTGACACCGGAGTTGCAGGGGCTAGTTAACGTATCCTGTAGGGGCTCGTATTTTGCCAAGGATCAGGTCTGGGCCATTTATGAGGAGATGGCCGAGAACTATACTAAGATGTCCCAGACCCGATTATACACTCAGGGGAAGCCCACACCGTATGCGATGTCCAATCAGAGGATAGCATGGGTAGATGCCAGCCCATCCACTTCATCAGCAGCCACAACATAGACAGAGTCGACGGCTGCTGATATGGGGATTAACAGCGAGAAGTTGGACCGGATCGAGTTGATTGAGAAGAAGCAGTGCCAGGACATGACGCAGATCGACCAGATGGCACAGACGCTGAGTGACCTGAAGACCCAAATCATGTGTCTCCAGGAGGCACATACGGCATCTCAGCCCTGTCTCAGGTCATGGGAAGATACCGGCAACAGTAACTCGATCCAACCCTCCACCCACTACCGACAGGTTCACCACATTCAGGCATAACCGTTCCAGAAGCAGCAGCAGTACGTTCAGCCACCACCATCTCAGGATAGCCAGATGGTGGTGTATCAGCCGGACCAGCCCCAGGCAGTACTCCCCCACCTACCTACGAGCAGGAGCCGTTGATGGATGTCAATGGAATTTGGTATGACCGACATCAGCTTGGGATCCAACGAGACCATCCCGCATTCCGTTGGTCGACTGGAGGTACCAGCTCCAAACAACAGCCTCCAGTTCAGGGTGGCCAGTACGACCAACAACGAGAGTAGCACCACAGCCCCAGTTTCTACAGCAGCAACAACCACATCCACAACAGCATTACCAGCAGCATGGTCCTCGTCCCTATCACCAGGGACAGTCTTGGAGGCAGCAGCAACAGCCTCAACAGTATCAGTCTCAGCCCCAATATCCCTCTCACTCCCAACAGTAGTGATTTGGCCGAAATTAGGTGGTCTTAAGTTCCACACAAAGCGGGAAATCAGTCGGTGTGTTGACCACACAAACTCTGACTAAAGTCAACAATTAACCCATACTAAAGATCAATAATTAGAAATAAATGTGGAGTTAAAATTTATTTTTAACTTTGCACAAATGATGTAAAGGGCAAGTATGCAGAGAGTTCGAACACAGGGAGCAAGCAAGGTAATTCAAATAATCGTGCACAAGTGAATGTGTGTGAAGTCTACACTAAGCAAGCAATCAAAGGAATTTTTGTGAGTTTTTAATTTTTTTAATTTTTTTAATTTTGTATTTTGATTTTTAATTTTCTGATTTTTATAATTTTATATTATATATATATTTTTTCTTTTCAATATTGGAAAATATGAGCAACATAATAAAAGACAAGATAAAGTATTTATAAAAATGTGCAAAAATAACCAAAAATTCAGAAATAAAGTGTTTTTGATATTTTTAGGATTTTCTACTGTTTTCTTTGATTTTTGGGGATTTTTCAAGGTGTTTTTGGTATTTTTAAATACTGAAATAAACTAAAACAGTGAACAGTGTACTGGCTGTGAGCAAAATGGAAATTAACAATAGACAACAGCCACAAAATTTTTGCAAACTATTTTTCAAATAAAAATAATGAAATATAAAACAAACAGGAACTGAGTTTGTGATTTTTAGAGTTTTCTTTGATTTTATATATTTTTTGAAGTTTTTGAGTGTTTTTGAATTTTTAGTGTTTTTCTTTTGAGATTTTTAGTGATTTTTGGACTGACACTAAAAGATAATAAAATACACACTAGGGAATTTTTTTGGAATTTTTAGAGGTATTTTACTATTTTTTGGCATTTTCTAAGCTAGACAGTAGGCAAAAAGCATGTTTTTGATTTTTAATAAATATAAAAATAAAATAAAATCAAAAACTAGAATGATGGTGTGGAAGCACAAGTTGACAGGAGCTTAAGCCTAATTGTTGAGAATTTTTGGAGGCTAAATGATAATTTAAATAATTAAAACAAGCATCCCAACATTAATCAGTCCTGGCAGGGGTATATATGCAATTTCTCAAACATCCAGGGGTATACATGCAATTTTCCACAAAAGTTTGAACTGAATATTCAATTTTCAGGATCAAAAATAAATTACAAAAGCCGCAGGGGTGTCGGCGCAAATTACCCACTAGGGCGCGTGACTTGCACGCGCCTAGCGAGGACTGAAAGGTAATTTTCAAAAACCTAGGGGCTAACTTGCAAAATTCCCAAAAATATAACACTTAATATCCAAGTTTTGGTACTGAAATAAAATAAAACAAAGACCGAGGGCCTCAGTGCAAAATGCCCGCACCTCACGTGTACAGGTCACGTGAGGTGACATGACAGAGGACCTAAATGTAAATAAAATAAGTTCAGGGGTCTTGTTGCAATTTTTACAAAAATATTACACTAAAGACGGAAGTTTTTAGACTAAAAAGTAAATACAAAATGCGTGGGGGTTTGAGATGCAAAATACCCTCGACGCGCGATCCAACGGCAGAGCGGGCGCTGATGACACGTGGGGACGATCCAACGGCTGGTTACTAGGCGCGATCCAGCGACGTGGGACGCGCCACTTATCCACGTGGCGGCTTCTCCGGGCACGATGACGCTTCGCTTGTGGACGGCTGCGATTAGATGGATCTCGATAGATCGGACGGTTGAGCGCTCGAAGATCCAATGGCTGGTGGCGGATCGGGGTCCCCTCCACTATCGGACGGTTCCGGTGGCAGATGGAAGAACACGGAGGAGCTCCGACTGGGCGAAGTTCCCCGAGCTCCTTCGTCCAGCTCCGGCGGCGTTTGGGCTTGCAACAAGGTCGGGGAGGCTCCGGCAGGTGTCAGCTATCGTCTGGGAGTGTCAAAAGTCACCGGCGTGCGCCGGTGTTCTCGCACGGAGGTGGCGGAGCAGCAGGGTTCCAGCTTCCTCCGGCGAGGGGTCAAAATGACTCCAGGCGCTTCGCAAGGCTCAGGTACCTGCACAAAAAGGTTACGGAGGTCGAGGGAAAAATGCCTTGACCTCCAGTGGCTCTCGAAATGGGGTAGACGGCCAGATGGGTACTCGCCGGAGTTGCGCTCCGGCGAGGTGATCGATGAAGAGATTAGGTGGTTGATTTGACGAGGAAAGAAGGTCGGAATGATCCTAAAACTACCATGAACATGATGAGACTTAAAAGAAGATAAGAAATGGCCTTAATGGCCTGGGGGCCAGAGGGTAAATACCTCTACGGCGGAGGTCGCCGGAGGTGCGGAACACGCGCCGATCAGGTACGAACCCGCCGCCTTGAAGCCCGGAGCTTGGAGCTGTCACCTCCAGGCGCCTTTAGCATGACCAGGGGGGGAGATCGGTGGGAATTTGTGGTTCAAATTTCAAAAGGGAATCGGATTTGGGTTTTAAGGAGTTGACGAGGGGGTTCCTTGATCGAGGTGCCAGAGGCGGCACATGCATCCATTCCCCGAGATGATCGATGGGCGTGTAAGAGGAGATATCGAGGAGAAAAAGTCGTCAGGGCGCATCACGAATAGATGAAAGATGCGGCTCCCAAAAACCCTTGAAAATGGGTCAAACCCACTCTGACATAGCTACAGGAGTAGGACCAGGGAGTTGACCCGAGGTCAACTCTATTGGTCCCCTGGTTGGTCCACGTGGACCAACCAGGAAAAACTCCTGGAAAAAGATTTAAAAAATTATTTAAAAATAATAAATGATTTAATTAATTTTAGGTTATTAAATAAAAAATGTTTATTATTTTATATAGTATTTTATTCCGATTTTTAATTATTTTTATGAAGTATCTTTTTACAAGTTACCTTTATACCCCTATATAGGTTTAAAATCTATATACTTTACTACTTTTATTTTTATTTTGTACATTTTAATTTTATTATTTTTATTTATTAATATATATATTTACAAAGTATTTTTATACACTTAAATATATTTTTATTTTATTTTTCTGATATGTTTTGTATGTTTAATAAAATAGAAGTATAAAATGTATATGTATAAACATAGGTATAATACATGTATGGTCTATATGTGTTTATTTTTATTTTGAGTTTTCTTTGCATTTTTATTCTGATTTTAATATACATATTTATTATAAGTAATATCTATGAGATTATAAAAATATAAAAATACAAAAATAAGGAATAAGGAATAAATTGAATATTTTAATCTGTACAACTGTACAATGTGGGTCCAAAACTCAACTTTCAAACCGTAGCTCCGCCAAATGCGAAACCACCACCATTAAATAGCTTATTTTATTCTATATACAATTAAAGGTGAGTTTGATGCATTTGGAGTTATCATTTGTGAGATACGGGTCTGGGAAGTTGGGATTCTGGATTTTTATTCAGACCATAACTTTTTATCTGTACATTATTTTTTGTGAAATCAAATTTGTATTTTTCTTTATAAAATTATCTACATCTTTCATGTACAAAGTTTCTTTATTTGATGTCTAAAAAGTGGAACCAAAAATAGGTCCCAAAATGAATAAAGAATGAATAGAAAGTTTAGGTATTTATACTGTATTTTGCCCTTATCTCCCCCTACTTTATTCCTTGTCGACCTATTCATCAAGATGCCTAGGTCTCGGGGTTTCGGGTCATAAAATATTTGTATATTTTATTCCTTTTCTTTTCTTTATTTGTTCTATAATTTTGGCTTTAATTACAATATTTTATACACTAATATGATGCACATGCATGAATGCTAAGATGATGAAATTCAAGGCTATTTACAGGTATTTGCTAGGGTTTTTGGTGCCAAAATGATAGAATAAAGATGATGAAATGTGGATTCATCATCCCCCTATACTTTACCTTTGCTAGTCCCTAGCAAACACTTATGCAAGAAGTGCAAAAAAAGAAAAAGAAGAACTTGGATTTAGTTTAATTATCAAACTTGTCTTCACAAAATCAAAGCTTGGAGCTTAAGTCGGACCTTTGTAATTTTAGTGCGGGCGGAACCTTAATGAGAACCGTGTTTAAAATCCAACAGTTCCTGAGAATCCCAAAACTCTATCCTAGTCTCCTCAATAGCCAGGTCAGAAATACTTCAACTCATATGCAAACTCTTACGACTATGAATCTGACTTGTACAGTGTAAGTGATAGTGGCTCTCCCCAACTAGAATGGCAAAGAAATTGACTTCTCCAGTACGACAACCCAATGATTCCCCAATCCAATAACTCCATCCTCGAGGAGCGGGGTATTCCCTTCTAAGTTCAAGTGGCAACCAGCTCAAGAGGAGGGGGTGAAGAGAAGAATGGACGGCAGCCAGTGTAGCTACCTATCCTGGGATGCAAGACCAGTGTAGTCAAGTCATCCTGCTGCAGGCTCACATGATATAACTTTGGAACCCAAGCTTGCTTATTGACTTTGTACATACTTTGCAGGCTTTTTATTTTTGTACATGCCTGAACACACATTTTTTTTGAATACTATATACAACAGCATTTACATAAGGAGTTTTTCCTCTTGAGCTAGTAGACTATCCCTCTTTTGAAGCTTTATCGCAACCCACAGCCTCCTGTCTTTAGACTTCCTAATCACTGGATGGTTTGGGGTGCACTTCCCTCCCTAGAGGAGGACAAGTGTTTCCACTTGTGTACGTCTCATACCGGCAAATCCAATCCCCTCACCACTCCAACTGAGTTGAGCCATGTGAAAGGTGCAAGTGTCCAAGTTAGGTCATTATCAACAAGAGTCGTGCGTGTGCTCCGAAATACTCTACTTAGGCAGTCAAGAATCCATTGAACCAAGTCCCGTGATCCTCAAAGAATTAAGTCAACTAGACCTGAAGTACCTCAAACCCAGTTCCTATAAAGTTCCTGTTATTAGGTAGATTTTAAGGTCCGATCAAGCTCCAATCTTCGGATTTTACTTAGACTTGTTCAATTATCAAACTCAATCCGAAAAAATTCTCATGCTATGCAATGCAATGCAGAAAATATTTTTGTGATGCAATTTTCAAATATTTTGAACTTTTTATGGATTTTTGAAAAGATGATGATGATGATGCATATGCATTTTTTGTATTTTTCAAAAAGATTTTTCAAATGTTTTTGGATTTTAATTTTGCAAATGTTTTTGGGAATTTTTGAAAATAAAAAGGTTTTGGCTGAAAACTAGGTTAAAAACATGTACACGAGAGTGCTTCTTATATATACAAGAAGTGGATTTTAGAATTTACAAGGTAAGTGCTCAATTTTATACATATATAAATAAGATGGATTTTGGTGTGATGTATGTATTCCTCAAACTTATTTGACACAAACTTAAACAATTTTTGAAAACTATAGTCCAAAATAGTTTTTACAATCATTTTTGCAAACATGTACACACATTTGAAAATAATTTTTGCAAAGGTTTTCAAAACAGTATATATAGATTTTTCAAAATATTTTTGCAACCATTTTTTTTCAAACCATTTGCAAATCATTTTTCAAACATTTTATTTTACATAAAGAAAATAAATTTTGCAAACCACACGTTTTTACACAGGTTGAAAACATATAACACAATATTTTCAAAATAGTTTTCAATATATGTTCACAAGGATTTTTCAAACTATTTTTCAAACATTTTGCAGAAAACATTTTCACCTGATTTATTAATCAGTAAATACAAAAAGAATTTGAGGAATAACCACATCTTTTTTATTAAGGATTTTAATGAATTTTAAGAATAATTAGCCATATTATTACGAAAATATGAGAGTACGAGTTATGGCTAAAGTATATACGTAGTATATACGACCCCCCTATACTTAGCTTGAGCTATGTCCTCATAGATCGGAGAGAAAAGAGAAGACATAACTCATACTAAGTATAGACAAGTCTAAATAATAAAGGAATAAATGAATGAAGCAATGAGAGGTTGACCGTCCCCCCCTATACTTAGGATCAAATAATCCTAAGTATAGCAGACTGTACACAACACAGGGAGGGTCAAGGGTGGGAATGAACAGATCGTACTCAGATTGTCTCCCCCTTTACTTAGGGTAAAATATCCCTAAGTATAGATAAGAAGAGGAGACCATGGAGAGGATCGAAAAGAATAGAGAAACTCGGGGTGCACACCCCCTATACTTAGGACAAAGTACGTCCTAAGTATGGAAAACTGTCTACAAGGGCGGCACCTTTTTGATAGATAAAGAAGATAGAAAAGGAAAAGAAGAAAAGAAGAAAAGAAGAAAATAAATCAACATATGAAATAGTGATATGAACATATGGATCTGTACAGCGGAAGATGGAATTGATCACCATGTATGAGATGCAGATGATGAGACTCAAAGGACACATCTCATACCAAAAGAATGGGGGTAACGTCAATGGTCGGCAGATCATGATCTAGATATAGCTTCAGGCGTTGACCATTGACGCGGAAGGTAGAGGACGATAACGGTTCGGATATGTCGATGCTGCCATTGTCATGTACCTTCCTGACCACATAGGGACCTTTCCACTTGCTCTGTAATTTCCCTGGGAATAGTTTCAGCCTAGAATCAAACAACCATACTCTTTGATCTGGCTCAAACTGTTTATGGCTGATATGAGAATCATGCCATGTCTTCACTTTCTCTTTGTACTGTAGGCTGTTGGAAAAGGCTGTATCTCTCAGTTCTTCAAGGGCTGCCAATTCTGCTCTTCTCTGGTCTCCTATACTCTCGGGATCTAACAGCAACTCAGTGACTGCCAAAAAAGATTTGTGCTTGATCTCCACTGGCAGATGGCACGGCTTGCCATAGACGAGACGAAAGGGAGATGTCCCCAATGGATTCTTGAAAGAAGTCCGATAAGCCCACAAGACCGAGTCCAAAAGCTGTGACCAATCCTTTCGGTCTGGGCAGACAACCTTCTGCAAGATTGTTTTTATCTCCCGGTTTGATACTTCGGCAAGACCATTAGTCTGAGGGAGATATGGAGTGGCAACCCGATGGTCAATACCGAACTCGTCTGCAAAGGCCCTAACCTTGTCATTGATGAAGTGAGACCCCCTGTCTGAAATCAAGACTCTAAGTACCCCGAACCGTGAAATGATATTTTTCCTCAAAAATTTGCATACGGTTTTAGCATCTGCGGCTCGGGCGGGGATGGCCTCAACCCATCGACTGACATAATCCACATCGAGCAAAATATGCTCGAATCCCTTACTCTTAGGAAATGGGCCCATGAAATCAATCCCCCATGCATCAAAAACCTCACAGAAGTGAATGGGTTGCATGGGCATCATGTCTCTCTGTCCGCAGGTTCCCATTTTCTGACAGTCAGTACATCTCTTCACGAACTCATCAGAATCCTTGAAGAGAGTAGGCCACCATAGGCCGGATTGAAGCACCTTCTGTGCTGATCTCTTTCCAGAATGATGTCCTCCTGCCTCAAGCTTGTGGCAATATGTGAGGATGCTATGATGCTCTTCTTGAGGAATGCACCTCCTCCAGATACTGTCCCCTCCTTCATGATAAAGGACGGGATCCTCCCAATGGTAAAACTTGGCCTTCGCCAGGAAGGTCTCGAGTTTCTGCCTGGGCCAACCTTATGGAACCGTCTTGGCAACAAGATAATTCACAATGTCGGCATACCACGGGAGCGAGGTGACATCCAAGATCGCCTCATCTGGAAATGTCTCTGTGATAGGTGCGCTGGGCTCAGATTCCTCAAGATTCTCCAATCTGGAGAGATGATCCGCCACCACATTCTTGACTCCAGGCTTACCCTTAATCTCAATATCAAATTCCTGGAGTAGAAGGATCCATCTGGTGAGACGTGCTTTGGCATCCTTCTTAGACATTAGGTACCGGATGGCGGTGTGATCAGTGTAAATTGTTACTCTAGATCCGAGAATGTAAGATCGATACTTATCCAGAGCAAAGACTACAACCAGCATCTCTTTCTCAGTCACAGTATAATTCCGCTGAGCGGCATCTAAAGTCTGGCTGGCGTAGTGTATGGCAAATGGTAAACCATCCCTCCTCTATCCGAGCACAGCCCCAACGGCAAAATCTGAAGCATCCGTCATGATCTCGAATGGGAGAGACCAATCGAGTGGCTGAAGGACAGGAGCTGAAACAACCATATTTTTGAGAGTTTCAAAAGATTCAAGACACTTATCATTGACAATGAACTCGGTGTCTTTTGTCAGCAAGTCAGTAAGCGGTCGGGCAATTCTACTGAAGTCCTGAATGAACCGTCGGTAGAAAACGACATGCCCCAGAAAAGACCATAACTGACGCAAATTGGACGGCGGATTGAGTTTTCTGATGATATCCACCTTGGCCGGATCAACCTCCATGCTCCTGTTGGAGATGATATGACCAAGGACCATCCCTTGAGTCACCATAAAGTGACTCTTCTCCCAGAATAAAACAAGGTTGACCTGTATGCAGCGCTGAAGCACACGGTCTAGGCAGTCAAGACAAGTGTCGAACCCGTCGCCATAGACCGAGAAGTCATCCATGAAGACCTCTAAACAGTCACCCACCATGTCCGAGAATATGGACAACATGTACCTTTGGAATGTCGCCGGAGCGTTACATAGACCAAAGGGCATCCGTCTGAAAGCATAAGTCCCAAACGGACAGGTGAATGTCATTTTCTCCTGGTCTTCGGGTGCAATGGCCACTTGATTATACCCAGAGTACCCGTCAAGAAAGCAGTAATGACTCTTCCCAGCTAGCCGTTCGATAATCTGATCAATGAAGGGTAGCGGGAAGTGATCCTTCTTGGTGACCTCATTCAATCGTCTGTAGTCCACACAGACCCTCCAAGAAGTAGGCACTCTGGTAGCGATCTCCTCTCCAGACTCACTGACAACTGTAGTGATACCCGTCTTTTTGGGTACCACATGGAGTGGACTAACCCATTTGGAGTCGGAGATGGGATAGATGAAATCGGCGCTCCACCACTTTGAAATTTCTTTCATGACTACGTCTCGAAGATTCGGGTTCAGCCGTCGTTGGAACTCATGCGACGGCCTAGCGTTATCCTCGAGATAAATGTGGTGGGAGCAAAGATTTGGGCTCAGGCCCTGGAGATCAGCTATACTCCAACCTATTGCCTTGCGGTTTCTTTCAAGAACCTCCATCAAATGAGATTCTTGCTCTCCAGTCAAACCCGCTGAGATGATGACTGGGTGCATTTCTGGCTCACCCGCAAGGAATATGTACTTCAACGACTGCGGCAGAGTTTTCCGTTCTGGACAACTGGGAGGTGGCAGATCTGGCTTCTGATATGTCTGTGTAAACGCGACCAGGTCTGCATGGGAGAACTCTCGCTCTGCATGAATTTCTAACGAAAGGCGGCCTGCTGAATCATCAATAAACTGCACTGGCTCGCGCTCTGTCATGGTTGTCGGCTCAGAAGGAATCAGACAAGGCAAATAGTCATCAAAATCGTCCTAGTCAATGTCTGAATCTGAGGGATCAGAAGAAGATGAGCAAGAATGAAAATCATCGGCACCACTCATCACAACACTGTTAGCTTCAGATTTATCCTCATCCAGGGGTGTGCTCTCCCGGCTCTCGACTGCCATGAGCTTGAGATATAGTGAATCTGTAGGCAAGGCGAGAGTCGGTGCTACAGAATCTATCCAGTTGGATTCATAATCAGTCATCTCAAAGTCACAAACCTGGTGGATGTCGAGCTCTTCCTCTGTCATCTGCGAGGCTTCACTAGATTGCTCCGAGCATTCTAACTCTCTGGCTCTGGTTTCCTCGATCGTCTCTATTTGTATGGTTTCGCCCTCGACATGAAAACATACCTTCCCGCTATCATGGTCGGTCACCGCTTTGGCTGTGGCCAAGAATGGCCGTCCGAGAATGATGGGGGCATCAGTTACCGATTCAGGGATCTCCATGTCCAACACAACGAAGTCCACGGGGAATTTCAGGCCCTGAATGGTAACGACCACGTCTTTCAATAACCCCTTCGGCCTCTTAGTCGACCTGTCAGCAAACTGAAGGACTGTCCTGCTTCAAAGAAGAGGATCAAACTCGAATCGGTCGAGTAAGGCTGCTGGAAGAAGGTTAATTGAAGAGCCGCTGTCTAACAGAGTACGATCAAACTGCTGCACCTGAATCTCGCATCTGACATAGGGAGCTCCTACGTCTGGTCGCTTGGCTGGCAACTTGTTCTGGATGGTGCAACAAGTGGAGTGCGTGAGCACATGGATCTGATCTCTGTGGTTCCTCCTCTTCCTGCGGATGGTGGTTTTCTCCTTCAGGTTCTTCTTGAAGAGGGGGATGTGCTCAAGCGCTTCCTATAGAGTCAGTTGAATATGGAACCTGTCAATCATCTGGTTGCTGAACTCTACCTGCTGATCTTTTTTTGGATTTTCTTTTTTATTGCCCTTCGCTCGACGGAGTGCCTCAAGGATGGGGATGGTAGGGGCCTCCACAGATGGAGGACTAGGAATAGGTCCCTATGCCTGTGAGGAAGGAGAATCCATACAATAATCATCAATCACCACATATGGATCCGTAATGTGATCAGAAACCTTTCCTTTATTCATATTTTTGTTTTTCTTTTTGTTCCCACAATCCATAGGTACAAAATGTGGCAACATCACAGATGGAGGCTCAACAAAAGTAGACGTGGTGGCTTCAACACCACCACCGGCACCTGGCTTTGCGGCATCAGCACCGCACTCTGGTTCAACATCCAAAATGGTGGCATCAGCACCACTGTCTGCATCTGGTCTCTCGACGGTATCAGCACCGTCGTCTGGATCTCCATCATTGGTGGCGTCAGCACCACCGTTTTCAACATCATCATTAGCAGCATCAGCACCGCTACTCTGCTCCTCTGGCGCTCCTGGTCCAGCATCTGGTTGTCGCTCAGAAGAGGCACCGCCGGCTGGCATCCTACCGCTCCTAGTAGTCACAAAATCAGCATCATTCAAAGAATAAGACATATCATTCAAATCGTCACTAGGAGAAGTATCCTTTGTAAACTCTACCTGCTCAGGCTTCCTTTTCAGATTGTTCGGATTAGGTTCAATCTGAGTGGGTATGGCGGCCTTGCCTTTGATTATTTCTCTCATTTCCTGCCGGAATTCATCCATTTCTTGCCTGAAAGACGCTCGCTGTTCGGAGAGCAAGCGGGCAAGATCATCGAGGGCCGGGTTCTCAAAAAACAGGGGGTTGAGAACCGGATGGGTTCCCTTGCGGGAAATGAGGCTGCTGCTGCTGTGGTGACGTATACTGGGGAGGGGGATGGGTATAAGACTGCTGAGGCGGCTGGCGCTGCCTCCACTGCTGTCCCTGATAGGTGGGACGAGGACCACTCTGATACTGCTGCTGATGGGCATACTGGGGCTGCTGCTGTGGTTGTGGCTGGCTATTCTGCTATCCTTGGGCAGGAGGCTGCTGTTGGGATGAGGATCCACCCTTGCCCCAACTCAATCTGGGGTGATCCCGACGAATCCCGGGCTGAGGGTACCGGTCGTACCAAATCCCATTGACTTCCATCAATGGGTCCTGCTCGAAGGAGGATGGAGGGAGAACTTCCAGTGGCTGCTCCGGCTGGTAGAGCACCATCTGAGTCTCCTGAGACGGCGGTCACTCTGGGTAGTACTGTAGCAGTGGAACCGTCTTTGCCTAGATATGGTTCACCTGGCTGTATGAGGTAGAGGCCTGGTTGGAACTGCCACTGCCAGGGTCAGCACGTGATCTGGGAGGCTGTTGGGAATGAGTTTGTGCCTCCTGGATGCACAAGATATGCGTCTTCAGATCACTCATGGTCTTGGCGATCTGGTCCATCTGGGCCATGCCTTGCATCTGCTTCTTCTCGAGGATCTCGAGGCGGTCCAACTTCTCACTGATTATGCCCATGTCGGCTGCGGCTGATTCATCCTGGGCTGCGGCTGCCGACACTGTGTTGGGACCGGCATCGATGCGGGCAATCCTCTGAAATGATCCCGCTCCTTACGGGGGCTTCTGGTGTGTGTAGACACGGGCTTGGGCCATCACGGTTGAATTCTCTGCCATGCCCTCGTAGATGGCCCAGACGTCATCTTCACCCTTGGAGAAATAGGACCCACCGCAAGAGGCGTTGACTAGCCCCTGCAGCTCCGTCGTCAGCCCACAGAAGAAACTCTGCACGAGATTGGGCTTGGAGATGTCATGATGTGGACATTGGTCGATGAGCTCTCTGAATCGATCCCAGGCTTCATGGAATTGTTCATTTGGATCATGACGAAATTGCTTATCATAGCTCTAGTTGCATTGGTCCGGCCGAGAGGGTAATATTTCTTCAAGTATGCGGTCCGGAGATCTGCCCATGTGTCGATGAATTGCCCTAGATGCTTGAGCCAATATGCGACTCTATCAACCAAGGAAAATGGAAAGGCAATCATCTTTATTGTGTCCTCGGTCATCAACCGATCATGGATGGTGCTGCATATCATCTCGAATTCCTGGAGGTGGAGGTGTGGCTCTTCGGTCGGCAACCCATGGAACTTGGGTAGAAGCTGAATGGTGTGGGGCCGCAACTCGAAATCTCCATGGATAGGTGGAAGCCGGATTCAACGATGAGTGAGGGATGCAGCTGGGTTATGCAATTCCCTCATGATGGTCTGTGGCGGTCTCTCAGCGTCTGGATCACCACCTCCTGCATCGAGTCCTCCTCCTCCTCCACCTCCGCCGCCGCCAGGTCGGTTTTCTCTCATCTGCGCTATCTCTCTCATGAGATCACCCATAAATGTACCCTGGTCACGGATCTGCCTCTGCATAGTCTCCAGGGATGCAAGAAGTGAATTGTTGATCGCTGCCTAATCAATGAAGAAGGGCGGGTGCTCATGCTCATCGGGATGCTCGCCTCTGTCTGCCATTACTGGGTTCTCTAAAAAAGCAAAAGAGGCCATCTCAGGTGCTGTCGAATGTCCCGAACTCTGTGATGCACTGAATTCTGAAACTATTGGACTGAGTGGGGGAGAATGAGAAGGGTGGTCGAGGGGGAACAGGGTGGAGGTAAACTCAGGCTCAGAGAGCGGACTCTCCGAGGTATTCCTAGATGAATGAGGAGGAGTGCTGGATAGCGGTGCCGACAGAGTTGGCCTAAGAGATCTCCGTCCCATCATCTTGGTTATTTGGGAAGAGCAGGGGAAATGCAGAAGAAGAGGAATGAAATGAGATGCAACAAAATTGCGCACAATTGTGCTGTGTTTTTGGATCTTGACCTAAACAAATCTAGCAATCAAACACAAAGCAGGGGTGAGTTCACCAACTCAACACGTGAAGCCGTGAAGGTTCGGCTTTTATCTTGTCAGTTTTAGCTTGTTTTCAGGAATTAGTCTTGTCACGAGTCCTTAGAGCGCTACGCCTAAAGGAGAGAGAGTACTGCTGGGAAAGTATCCCCGTACTTGTCCTCCTCCTGTGTAACCTGTAACTTGCGCTTTTTAAGGTCCTTGTAACCCTTCCTGGATCCCTACTCAGCCAAAGAAATAGAGGGAGGAAGCCGATAGGCGAAACCGATACTTCGGACCTCGCTCGCAACGGAATCACCTGTGAGCGTGCAAGATCCTACTCGGACGCAGCCGGTGAGACAGACACACCCGTGAAGGCGTGGCCTAAGCTCGGTACTTCGGACAAGGTTGATGCTCACACAATAGTGAGTCACCAATGGCGACCAAGCCCTACTCGACTACGTATGATAGTAGCGCCAATACTTCGGAAATCCAGGCGATACACAAGACAACCACAAGTTGGGTTTTGGCTCTAATCCTTACGATGTGCTCACCTCACTTGGAAGGAGACCTTCCCATGCAACCTGAATACAAGTGGGGGTGTTACTCTCCCCAAACAATGAATCCAATTACCGATTTTATTTTTGGTCAAGGTTTTCTTAGCAGTCCCTTTTTTAATTTTTTTTGGTGTTATCGCTTCTTTTGAGTAGATTCAAACAAGCGCCTAACAATTTTTGTATTTTCTTTGATCCTACTTTGTCGAAAAACAGAGGGAGAAAAGAGTCGGAAAAGCCAATGCAAGTCGACACCAAGGTGGAAATCTCACCTTTGTGCCTAGATGATGGATGCAAAGTGAGAAGACTTACAACGAATCCCAGATCTCTCCATGCGGGATGCAAAGCAGAATTTGTAAACCTAAACTACATGGCGATATGCAAAACGAAAATCGTCCTAGAGTAGGCAACTACTAGCGTGAAGAACCACAAGCTAACCACTAACCCTCAATCCTAGTGTCCGGTCTAGGCTCACCCCTCCTCTGCTCAACACATTTGAGTTAGGATAAAGCGCTTGTGTGGGGTGAGCTCGCGGCGCGTGGATCGAAAGCTAATGATCAACTATTTAATTAGTCTAAGTCCAAATACGATCTATAGGAACATGCAAAGGTTATTAGTGTGTTTGGACCTATTCTAATCGAATCAAGCAAGCCTACAACTAAGGGCTCAATCCACAAAAGAAATGAAAAAGGAAAACAAAATCGGAAAATGACAAGCGGGAAAACGTGATAAAGGCCGCAGTGAGCCCCCGGGTGAACAAACACCCGGAAATTAGGCCCGGTAGTCTGAGTGTCCAAGAGTCCAATGTACCTATATTATTACAAATTAATAAGGTCACTCTCTCACAAAAATAAAATGCAACTAATCTACCACTCTCTCTCACTCTTCCTGCTCTCTCCTGCCGGCTTGACCTAAGAAGGTCGGCTCCGCTTCCCAAGGATGCTCCGGGTCACCTAAGTGATCCGCTTCGCTCTGCGGTCCCTCGCAAGAAGACAAGAGAAGAGTGGTCAGAATATCTCAATCAATGAATATCAAAAATGCAAGAGAGATGAATAAAGCTATGGTAGACAACAATCACAAGCAAACAAAAATGTAAACTACTCGTTGTTGCTCCCCGGCAACGACGCCATTTGATTTGGCCGAAATTAGGTGGTCTTAAGTTCCACACAAAGCGGGAACTCAGTCGGTGTGTTGACCACACAAACTCTGACTGAAGTCAACAATTAACCCACACTAAAGATCAATAATTAGAAATAAATGTGGAGTTAAAATTTATTTTTAACTCTGCAGAAATGATGTAAAGGGCAAGTATGCAGAGAGTTCGAACACAGGGAGCAAGCAGGGTAATTCAAATAATCGTGCACAAGTGAATGTGTGTGAAGTCTACACTAAGCAAGCAATCAAAGGAATTTTTGTGGGTTTTTAATTTTTTTAATTTTTTTAATTTTGTATTTTGATTTTTAATTTTCTGATTTTTATAATTTTATATTTATATATATTTTTTTTCTTTTCAATATTGGAAAATATGAGCAACATAATAAAAGACAAGATAAAGTATTTATAAAAATGTGCAAAAATAACCAAAAATTCAGAAATAAAGTGTTTTTGATATTTTTAGGATTTTCTACTATTTTTGTGATTTTTGGGGATTTTTTCAAGGTGTTTTTTGGTATTTTTAAATATTGAAATAAACTAAAGCAGTGAACAGTATACTGGCTGTGAGCAAAATGGAAATTAACAATAGACAACAGCCACAAAATTTTTGCAAACTATTTTTCAAATAAAAATAATGAAATATAAAACAAACAGGAACTGAGTTTGCGATTTTTGGAGTTCTCTTTGATTTTTATATATTTTTTTGAAGTTTTTGAGTGTTTTTGAATTTTTAGTGTTTTTCTTTTGAGATTTTTAGTGCTTTTTGGACTGATACTAAAAGATAATAAAATACACACTAGAGAATTTTTTTTGTATTTTTAGAGGTATTTTTTTACTATTTTTTGGCATTTTCTAAGCTAGACAGTAGGCAAAAAGCATGTTTTTGATTTTTAATAAATATAAAAATATAAAAAATCAAAAACTAGAATGATGGTGTGGAAGCACAAGTTGACAGGAGCTTAAGCCTAATTGTTGAGAATTTTTGGAGGCTAAATGATAATTTAAATAATTAAAACAAGCATCCAAACATTAATCAGTCATGCCAGGGGTATATATGCAATTTCTCAAACATCCAGGGGTATACATGCAATTTTCCACAAAAGTTTGAACTGAATATTCAATTTTCAAGATCAAAATAAATTACAAAAGCCGCAGGGGTGTTGGCGCAAATTACCAACCAGGGCGCGTGACTTGCACGCGCCTGGCGAGGACTGATAGGTAATTTTCAAAAACCCAGGGGCTAACTTGCAAAATTCCCAAAAATATAACACTTAAATATTCCAGTTTTGGTACTGAAATAAAAACAAAGACCGAGGGCCTCAGTGCAAAATGCCCGCACCTCACGTGTACAGGTCACGTGAGATGACGTGGCGGAGGACCTAAATGTAAATAAAATAAGTTCAGGGGTCTTGTTGCAATTTCTACAAAAATATTACACTACAGACGGAAGTTTTTAGACTAAAAAGTAAATACAAAATGCGCGGGGTTTGAGATGCAAAATACCCTCGACGCGCGATCCAACGACGGAGCGGGCGCTGATGACACGTGGGGACGATCCAACGGCTGGTTACTAGGCGCGATCCAGCAGCGTGGGACGCACCACTTATCCACGTGGCGGCTTCTCCGGGCACGATGACGCTTCGCTTGTAGACGGCTGCGATTAGATGGATCTCGATAGATCGGACGGTTGAGCGCTCGAAGATCCAACTGCTGGTGGCGGATCTGGGTCCCCTCCACGATCGGACGGTTCCGGTGGCAGATGGAAGAACACGGAGGAGCTCCGACTGGGCGAAGTTCCCCGAGCTCCTCCGTCAAGCTCCGGCGGCGTTTGGGCTCGCAACAAGGTCAGGGAGGCTCCGGCAGGTGTCAGCTATCGTCTGGGAGTGTCAAAAGTCACCGGCGTGTGCCGGTGTTCTCGCACGGAGGTGGCGGAGCAACAGGGTTCCAGCTTCCTCCGGTGAGGGGTCAAAATGACTCCAGGCGCTTCGCAAGGCTCAGGTACCTGCACAAAAAGGTTACGGAGGTCGAGGGCAAAATGCCTCGACATCCAGTGGCTCTCGAAATGGGGTAGACGGCCAGATGGGTACTCGCCGGAGTTGCGCTCCAACGAGGTGATCAATGAAGAGATTAGGTGGTTGATTTGACGAGGAAAGATGGTTGGGATGATCCTAAAACTACCATGAACATGATGAGACTAAAAAGGAGATAAGAAACGACCTCAATGGCCTGGGGGCCAGAGGGTAAATACCTCTACGGCGGAGGCCGCCGGAGGTGCGGAACACGCGCTGATCAGGTGCGAACCCGCCGCCTTGAAGCCCGGAGCTTGGAGCTGTCACCTCCAGGCGCCTTTAGCACGACCAGGGGGTGAGAGATCGTGGGAATTTGCGGTTCAAATTTCAAAAGGGAATCGGATTTGGGTTTTAAGGAGTTGACGAGGGGGTTCCTTGATCGAGGTGCCAGAGGCGGCACAGGCATCCATTCCCCGAGATGATCGATGGGCGTGTAAGAGGAGGTATCGAGGAGAAAAAGTCGTCAAGGGCGCATCACGAATAGATGAAAGATGCGGCTCCCAAAAACCCTTGAAAATGGGTCAAACCCACTCTGACATAGCTACAGGAGTAGGACCAAGGAGTTGACCCGAGGTCAACTCTCCTGGTCCCCTGGTTGGTCCACATGGACCACCTGCACCAGGAAAAACTCCTGGAAAAAGATTTGAAAAATTATTTAAAAATAATAAATGGTTTAATTAATTTTAGGTTATTAAATAAAAAATGTTTATTATTTTATATTGTATTTTATTCTGATTTTTAATTATTTTTATGAAGTATCTTTTTACAAGTTACCTTTATACCCCTATATAGGTATATTATCTATATACTTTATTACTTTTATTTTTATTTTATACATTTTAATTTTATTATTTTTATTTATTAATATATATATATTTACAAAGTATTTTTATACACTTAAATATATTCTTATTTTATTTTTCTGATATGTTTTGTATGTTTAATAAAATAGAAGTATAAAATGTATAGGTATAAACATAGGTATAATACATGTATGGTCTATATGTGTTTATTTTTATTTTGAGTTTTCTTTGCATTTTTATTCTGATTTTAATATACATATTTATTATAAGTAATATCTACAAGATTATAAAAATATAAAAATACAAAAATAAGGAATAAGGAATAAATCGAATATTTTAATCTGTACAACTGTACAATGTGGGTCCAAAACTCAACTTTCAAACCGTAGCTCCGCTAAATACGAAACCAACACCATTAAATAGCTTATTTTATTCTATATAAAAAGGTGAGTTTGATGCATTTGGAGTTGTCATTTGTGAGATACAGGTTTGGGAAGTTGTGGTTCTGGATTTTTATTCAGACCATAACTTTTTATCTATACATTATTTTTCTGTGAAATCAATTTTGTATTTTTCTTTATAAAATTATCTACATATTTCATGTACAAAGTTTCTTTATTTGATGTCTAAAAAGTGGATCCAAAAATAGGTCCCAAAATGAATAAAGAATGAATAGAAAGTATAGGTATTTATACTGTATTTTGCCCCTATCTCCCCCTACTTTATTCCTTGCCGACCTATTCATCAAGATGCCCAGGTCTCGGGGTTTCGGGTCATAAAATATTTGCAATATTTTATTCTTTTCTTTTCTTTATTTATTCTATAATTTTGGCTTTAATTACAGTATTTTATACATTAATATGATGCACATGCATGAATGCTAAGATGATGAAATTAAAGGCTATTTACAGGTATTTGCTAGGGTTTTGGTACCAAAATGATAGAATAAAGATGATGAAATGTGGATTCATCAAGCAGCATCCTCATTTTCAGAGAGGCCACCCGCCAGGTTCTCATGGGCCCGCCTATGAGACCCCCGTCTTAGGTGATCTAGCTCGCCTCATCTCCGAGCAGCAAGCTACCTTTCTACGGGAGATGGATGAGTTCCGTCAGGAGATGAGAGAGATAGTCAAAGGAAAGGCCGCCATCCCTGCTCAGATAGAGCTGAACCTGAACAACCTCAAGAGGAAGTCTGAGCAGGTAGAGTTTACAGAGGTTACCACTCCTAGTGATTCACTTGGTGATATTACTGCGCACACTTTTGATGCTGACTTTGTTATACTTAAGAGCGGTAGGATGCCAGTCGACGGCGCCTCGTCTGAGCGATGACCCATGCAGCTTTAGGAGCGCCAGATGAGGAGGAGAGCGGTGCTAATGCCGCTCGTGATGATGATGATGGTGGTGCTGACGTCACCAAGGATGTTGGTCCAGTTGAAGGTACTGAGGCCGCCACTTCACCAAATGCAAGGGGTGGTGCTGATGCCACCAGTGATGATGCTGAGCTAGAGTGCGGTATTGATGCCACGATTACAGATGCCTTGAGTGGTACCAAGGCCACCCGTTCTTCTCCTGTACATTTCCTTCCGTTCATATATCTCACGACTATTTTGATAATAAAGGAAATGGTTCTTCATTTGTGAGTCCATCTGTTTTATTTGGAGATGTGTGTATGGATTCCACTTTTCCATAGCAGTAGGGACCCTATCCTAGCCTTCCATATGAGGAGGGCCCATATATCCCCTTTTCCCAAGCACTCTGCTTGGCTAAGGGGCCCAAAAAAGAAAACCCAAAAAAATCCCAGCAGTTAGAGTTCAGCCAACAGATGATGGACAAATTTCACATACAGCTAACTCTACAGGAGGCCTTGGAGCACATCCCCCTCTTCCAGAGGAACCTTAGAGGGAGGAGTACCATTCGCAGGAAGAGGAGGAACCACCAGTCAGAGATCCATGTGCTCACTCGTGCCACTTGCTTCGCCATCCAGAACCGTCTGCCAGCCAAGAGGCCAGATGCAGGCGTTCCTTACGTTAGATGCCACATTCATGAGAATAGGTTCAATCGGACTCTACTAAACAACAGTTCTTCCATCAACCTACTTCCGGCAGTCTTACTCGATCGATTTGAGTTTGACCCTCTTCGACAGAGCAGGATGGTTCTTCAGTTTGCTGATCGATCTGTCAAAGAAGGGGTTGTTGAAGGACGTTGTCGTCACAATTTAGGGCCTGAAATTCTCCATGGACTTCGTTGTGTTGGACATGGAGATCCTTGAGTCTGTGACCGATACCCCATCATTTTAGGATGCTCGTTCTTGGCCACAGCCAAGGCAGTCTCCGATCATGATAGCGAGAAGGTGTAATTTTGCATCGAGGGAGAGAGTATACAAATAGAGACGATCGACAAGACCAGAGCACGAGATTCAGCTTGCTCAGAGCCGCTCACAGATTCAGAGCAGATGACAGAGGCAGAGCGAGACATCCACTAGGATTGTGATTTTTTGATTACAGATGATGAGGCAGTTTGGTCCGACCCGGTTTCACGAGCCATCCCCTCACCTTCATAGTCCGCTGATGCACTGATGCCAGTAGAGGAGAGATTGGAGAGCACATTCATGGTACAGGCTACAGTTCAGGCAGCAGACAACGTTCAGGATAGCGAGGCAGTTGATTCTTTTGATACAGATTCAGATCCCTTGGAGTTAGACATTGATTGGGCCGAGTTTAATGATATGATTCTATGTCTGACTTCCACAGAGCTAACAGCTAGGGTGGAGACTGATTCCATTCAGAGCACAGACACACCAGCAGAGCAATCTTCACCAGATTCTCAGATTCAGCGAGAGTTCTCCCATGCAGATTTGGTCGCATTCACTCAGACTTGTCAGAGGCCAGATCCACCAGCACCCAGTTGTCCAGAGCTGAAGCCCTTGCCGGCATCGCTGAAGTATAGGTTCCTTGCGGGCGAGCATGAGATGCACCCAGTCATTATCTCAATGGATTTGACTGGAGAAGAAGAATCTCGTTTGATGGAGGTTCTTGAAAAGAACCACAAGGCGATAGGATGGAGCTTAGCCGATCTTTAGGGGATACGTCCGGCCCTATTGCTCCCACCATATCTATCTTGAGGAGGATGCCAAGTCGTCGCATGAGTTCCAGCAGCGGCTGAACCCGAATATTCGAGAGGTTGTCATGAAGGAGATCTCGAAATGGTGGAGCGCCAATTTTATCTACCCCATCTCCGACTCCAAATGGGTTAGTCCATTGCATGTGGTGCCCAAGAAGACGGACATCACTATAGTTGTGAGTGAGTCTAGAGAGGAGATCGCTACCTGGGTACCCACTTCTTGGAGGATCTGTACTACAGACGATTGAACCAGGCCACCAAGAAGGATCATTTCTCGTTGCCTTTTATTGATCAGATTATAGAGAGGCTAGCTGGGAAGAGTCATTACTGCTTTCTTGACGGGTATTCCAGATACAATCAGGTAGCCATTGCGCCTGAAGACCAGGACAAGACCACATTCACCTGTCCCTTTGGGACATATGCTTTCAGACGGATGCCCTTTGGTCTATGTAACGCCCCGGCGACATTACAAAGGTGCATGTTGTCCATCTTTTCGGACATGGTGGGTGAGTGCTTGGAGGTCTTCATGGATGACTTTTCGGTCTATGGCGATGGGTTTGATGCTTGTCTTGACTGCCTAGACTGCGTCCTTCAGCGATGCTTTGAGGTCCATCTTGTGTTATCTTGGGAGAAGAGTCACTTCATGGTGACTCAGGAGACGGTGCTTGGCCATATCATCTCCAACAGGGGCATGGAAATTTATCTGACCAAGGTGGATATCATTAGGAAACTCAGTCCACCGTCCAACTTGCGATAGTTACCGTCTTTTCTAGGGCACGTCGATTTCTACCAATGCTTCATTCATGATTTCAGTAGGATTGCCCGACCGTTGACTGATTTGCTGACCAAAGACACCGAGTTCATTATGGATGATAAGTGTCTAGCGTCATTTGAGACTCTTAAGAGTCTAGTTGTTGAGGCTCCTGAACTCCAGCCGCCTGATTGATCTCTCCCATTAGAGATCATGACGGATGCCTCCGATTTTGTGGTAGGGGCCGTGCTAGAATAGAGGAGGGATGGAGCACCATTTTCCATTCATATGCTACCCATACTTTGGATGCCGCTCAACGGAACTACACCACCACTAAGAAGGAGATGCTAGCCGTAGTCTTTACCCTAGATAAGTTCTGATCATACATCATTGGATCTAAGGTGACCATATTTATTGATCATACTGCCATCAGGTACCTCATGGCAAAGAAGGATGCCAAAGAGAGATTGACTAGATGGATCCTTCTACTCTAGGAGTTTGACATTGAGATTAAGGATAAGCCTGGAGTCAAGAATGTGGTGGCGGATCATCTCTCCCGATTAGAGCATCTTGAGGATTCTGAGCAGATTGACCCTATTTTTGAGACCTTCCCAGATGAGGCGATCCTTGCTATCGCTTCTCTCCGTGGTACACCGACATTGTCAACTATATTGTTGCCAAGAAAGTTCCACAAGGTTGGCCCAGGCAGCGACTTGAGACCTTCCTCGTGAAGGCCAAGTTCTACCATTGGGAGGATCCCGTCCTTTATCATGAAGGAGGGGATAGTGGCTGGCATCGGTGCATTCCTCAGGAGGGGCACCATAGCGTCCTCACTTACTGCCACAAGCTTGAGGCAGGAGGGCATCACTCTGGGAGGAGAACGACACAGAAAGTGCTCCAATCCGGTCTATGGTGGCCTACCCTCTTCAAGGATCCTGATGAATTCGTGAAGAGGTGTACTGACTGTCAGAGGATGGGCGCTTGTGGACAACGTGATATGATGTCGATGCAACCCATTCATTTCTGTGAGGTTTCTGACGCATGGGGCATCGATTTCATGGGTCCATTCCCTAAGAGTCAGGGATTCGAGTATATTCTGTTGGCCGTTGATTATGTGAGTCATTGGGTTGAGGCCATCCTCATCCGAACCGTAGATGCTAGGACTGTATGCAAAATTTTGAGGAAGATATCATTTCACAGTTCGGGGTGCCTAGAGTTTTGATATCTGACGAGGGGTCTCATTTCGTTAACGATAAGGTAAAGGCCCTTGCTAGCGAGTTCAGCATTGACCATCGAGTAGCCACACCGTATCATCCTTAGACCAATGGTCTTGCTAAAGTATCGAATAGGGAAATCAAGACTATATTGCAGAAGGTCATCCGCCCTGACTGAAAGGATTGGTCATAGCTTTTGGACTCGATCTTGTGGGCATATCGGACGTCCTTTAAGACCCCTTTGGGTACATCTCCCTTTCGCCTCGTTTATGGCAAGCCCTGCCCTTTACCTGTTGAGCTGAGACATAGGTCACTTTGGGCAGTCACAGATATACTTTTGGATCCAGTGAGTGTAGGAGACAAGAGGAGGGCAGACTTGGCAGCCCTAGAGGAGGTTAGAGATGCAACCTTTTCGAGCAGCCTACAATATAAGGAGAGAGTGAAGGAGTGACATGATTCTCATATCAACCACAAGCAGTTTGCGCCAGGATAGAGAGTATGGTTGTTCGATGCCAGGTTGAGATTATTTCCAGGGAAGCTACAGAGCAAGTGGAAAAGACCATACCTGGTCTGCAAGGTACATGACAATGGAAGCATTGACATATCTGAGATATCATCTGAGTCTACCTATCGTGTTAACGGGCAGCGGCTCAAACCATATCTAGATCATGAGCCACTGGTCATTGACGTCGCCCCTATTCATTTTGCGTGAGACGTGGTCCCTTGACTCACATCCATTGCATCTCATGCCTAATTATCACTGTCTTCCGACTTGTATAGATCCAGATGTCCCTATCACACCATTCTCAGTCCAACACCCCATTTGCATCTTTTATTATGCTATCCTTAGGGTGTACTTTACCATAAGTATAGGGGGGTGTGAGACTTTTGATTTTCTTTTAATTCTTTTCTGCCTCTGTTTTGCTACCTATACTTAGGGATATTTTACCCTAAGTATAGGGGAGGTAGACCCTGTACATTCTTCCACTTGGATTTCCCTTTGTGTACAACCTGCTATACTTAGGATTACTTGATTCTAAGTATAGAGGGAAACCCCCGAGATTCTTTTCCATTCTATTCTTTAATTCATCTTTGTAGTATAGGTTTCCTTTTCACTTCCCTATACTAAGCACGAGTTATGTCTTCTTCATCGCTCTTGATTCACTCTGAGGACATCGTTCGATCTAAGTATAGGGGGGTGTCGTATATATTTCATATATACTTTAGCCATAACCATACTTTGTGTGAGTGTGTTAATAAATAAAGTGGCTAAAACTAATAAAAATCCATAAAAAGTAAAAATTTTTCTTGTAAATAAAATTCTTTATTGCACATACATAGCTATTTACAAAATTATTTTTGTAAAAATATTTGTAAAAATGTTTTGTATAAAGAGTTAGTAAATATTTTGATACCAAAATTATGTATATAGTACAATTTTTTTGTAAAATGTTTGAAAAACAAAAAGTTTGCAAAAACCCTTTTTGTAAATGTGTGTAAATATTTTGCAAAATTTCTGCATTCATGCATACATCCATGCATTCAAACATTTTAAAAATTTTTGCATGTTTTCAAAAATTTGTACAAAAGCATTTTTGTATATATATATATATGTAAAGTTTTTCTGAATCATAGTTAACATTTAAACTAGCCTGGAATTAAATTGAAAAATGGAGCTTGGTTAAGATCTTAATCCACCTAATTTTAAGAGGAACCTTATAGGGCTTAGGGTTGAGACTTTTCAGGTCCATGGTGACTTAATTCTTTGAGTCCACCAGGCTATGATCATATGCCATCTTGATGAGCCTAAGTAGAACACTTAACAACACACACATGACTCTCACAGACAATGGCTTTACTTACGAGCACTTTACACCTAGCTCTCTACGGATGAGGTGGTGAGGAGACAATCTTCTTTGACTTGGGGTAGCATATGAGGGTAGTACTTCTAGGCGGAACCTCTCTTCTTCTTTTAGTGAAGGAAGTGCGTCTCAACTTGGTCTGGTAGCATTGAGGTCTAAAGACAAGAGTTGTGGGTTGCAATAAAGCTTCAAAAGAGGGATAGTCTACTGGCTCAAGAGGAAAAACTCCTTATGTATATATGCTGCACCATGTAGATATGTTGTACATATGCACATTGAAAAAAAACAAAAAAGAAAAAAAATATGCAAAAAGAAAAACTCCAAAAAAGTGGTGGGTCTGATAGAAAATGAAATACCCACCGGAGTGTATATAGTCAAATAAAGCAAAGCTTATTTTATCCATGCCTATCTCATGAAGATTGCAGCAGGGAGACTTAGCTACACTGGTTGGGCTCCCTAGGATACATGGCTACACTGGCCATGGTCCATTTTCTTATTCCTCCTCTTCTTGAGCCGGTTGTACTTGAACTTTAGAAGGGAATACCCCACTCCTCGAGGAAAGAGTTGCCAGACTAGGGCATTAGAGTTACCTTGTTGAGGGGGGTTGTCACTTTGCCATTTCTGAGGTGGGGAGCTACTATCACTTACACATTACAAGAAAAGATTCATGGTCATTAGAGTTTATGTATGTAGACTTGTTCTGATCTGGATTGTTGAGGAGTCTTGACCATAGATTGGTGGAACTTAGAGGCTGTTGAGTTTTAAATCTAAGTACAAATAAGGTTCCGACAAACTAATAATCCAAAGATCTGACTGAGCTCCATACTTCAATTTAATGATGGCGAGTTTAATAATCAACCTTGATTCACTTTCTTCTTCTTCCTTTTCTTTTGCTTTCTCTTTTCACTTCTTTTTCAAATAAGTGTTTGCTAAGGGACTAGCAAAAGTAAAGTATAGGGGGTGATGAATATTCATTCATCACTCTTTATTCTTTTATTTTAGCTACTTATCTTGGCAAAACATCATGCATATAGTTATAAATACAATAAATTATCATTGGGAATGTATTTGTTAATAATGAATAATTAGCATGTATTTGTGCAAAAATAAAAGAAAAAAGAACAAAGAAAAAGAAGGAAATATTTATAATAAATATTGAGTGACCTAATCCCAAGAGAAGGCCCAATATGGGCCTGATCGCCAAATAAAATAAGTAGAGAGAGATAGGGCCACTCTACCTTGTGTATATTCCTTCTTATATGTACATATTTTATTTTCACAAAAATAAAAATGTTTTTATATTCCCTTGTATATATTTCCAAAAATAAAACAAAAATTAGAAAACAAAATAAAAATAAAAATAAATAAATTCTATCTCACCTTGTACATAACACATGTATATATGTATCATATCCATATTTATTTTACACTTGTAAATAACTCATAAAAATAAAATAAAAATTATTTTATACACCAAATAATATGTTGTAAATAAATAAAATATAAATTTTGGGTATTTGTACAAAAATAAGAAAATAAAAATAATTGCTTAAAATACATAGGTAAATTATACATGTATATAATATAATGTACCGTATATAGATTAAAATATTTTTCAGAAAAATAAATAAAAATCACCTAAAAATAGTTTGGAAAACAAGGAATTTTTTCATTTTGAACATTTTCAAAATAAAATCATCTTCTATTTTTTTATTTTCCAAATAATTTTGACCAAGGTATTTTCTGATTGGTCCAAGAGGGATGTTGACCTCGGTCAACTCCCCCTCCCAGACCATTCTTCACCCGAATCCGATTTGTGCTCCATCTTCTCCCAATTATCCCACTCGGATCTGGCTCGTTCTTGCCCCGATTTCACCGCTCGCTTCTCCCCCATGGATCAGTGACCCTCGCGGATCCCTAGGGAGTCGCGGATCATCTTTGGATTGCGCGCTCCATCCGATTCTCTCCAGCCACCAGGGAAGACCTATAAATTCTTCATTCCATTCCCCAGAGCAGTAGCTCATGTCACACACTCTCTTGAGACCCTAGACCTCTTCCCTTAGTGACAACAACCGGAGGAGCATCTTGGTGATCGGAAGAGACGTTGTCGCCGACGCTCGAGCTTCGTGGCCGGAGTTCCGTCGCGACGAGCCTCCCCCGCCTTTCGCAGTAAGGTCGAGGCGAAGACCCGGTCCGACTTCACCCCCTGGAGATAAGGATTCAGATAGGATCCTCAGGTAGCTTTCATTTCGATCCTAGTTCCATTTATTTTGAATCATTCATCCGTCGCTCCGCCAGCTCCGACCCACCGGTCGGAGCATCATCAGCCTCCCTTATCTGCTCCGATTGACTCATCTGACCACCTTCACCTGTCTCCCGTGACCTGATCACCCGATCTTGGCTATCTGAGCCAAGTTTAGGCTTAGGTTCCTTCCACCGCTTCGCCGGAACCCCCAACTCCATCCACCGTCGCTTCCTTCATTTTAGGTCTAATAACCTGACCGGAGTGTCCCTCTTAGTCTGAGATTTCTTCTGCAGGTCTTCACGTGCGTGGTTACGTCCCAGTTCGCCTTCATCCAGCCTCACCGGAGCTCGTCCAGGTCTCAATACCCTTCCAAGAGATCCGACCGTTGACGACCTCATCGTACCCGTCCACCCGATGCGGAGGGGCCTTGCTACTCGACCACCGTTGTCCGATCGTCCATCGGAGTGCCGGATCTCCGTCGGTGCTCCGGTGAACTTCGCCCAGGCGGAGTTCGTCCATCATCCTTCTCTGCCGTTGGATAATCACCGTTGCCTTGATCGCATCATAGCCGTCCAGAGCCTGCACCTGTTAGGCCTTTAGATCTGACATCTAACGACCGTTGTACGACCACGTTCGCACCCTTTGGACGGCCGTTGGATTAAGCACCTGTACGTGCCAGAGCCACACGTCGTCAGCCAGTCAGAGCGCGTCACCTGTCCCCCCACGCACAACGCACGAGCGGATGGGTAATTTGCTCCACTTCCCTTGTAGTTATTTACCTTTATTATTTAGTCTGTAAAATAAAAAGTACACAGTAGGGTAATTCACACTTTTGATCATGCAGTTTTAGACATTTACATTTTAGTCCTTATTGTGTGGTTACACATGCTTCAGCACGTGCTTTGTGGGTTATTTGCATGTACTGCCCTGATTTTAGTATATGTTATTGAATGGACGTTTAGTTTCAGTATTTGCATTCGTACCCCTGTGCGTGTTGATTTCGGACATGTGCGTAAATTTTTGTGAAAATTGCAGATTGGCCCTTGAGCTTTTTACGTGTGTTATCGTTTAGGCCCTTGAATACGTTTTCTTTGCAAACTAATCCCTGTGTACTGTGTGCTTTATTTTAGTTTGAATAATAGCAATTTTGATAAAAAATCACGAAATTTTGACACATGGCTCCTACCATGGTGTAGAACTTTCCTTGAATTTTGGTTGCTTTTTATTTTCATTTAGTATTTTTAAAAATTCAAAAACCTCAAAAATGGCTACTGTCTATTTTTAAAAATCAACTAAAATATTAAAACCCTCTAAAAAATCTAAAAAATTAAGGATTGCTTGTTTTGGTTTGTTTTCACTTCTGTCCAAATTTTATTGAATTTGCATTTATAAAAACTATAAAAATTGAAAAGCATTGAAAACTTTAGAAAAATTATTAAAAATGTACAAAAACTCAAAAAATTGCAATTTTGGTTTCTATAGTTAGGTTTTTATTTTTACTTTATCATAAAATTATTGCTCAAATTTTATAGGCATTTTAAGTATTTTTGAATTGCCTTTAGATTTTAGCTGCACAATATTTGGTATTTTTGGCCTTGTTTTATTTTTATAAAATTAACTAAAAATCACAAAAATCCAAGAATAATAACAAAAACACTTGAATATTTCTAAAAATCAAAAATATTTTTATTTTAATTTTATGAGTATTTTGCTACCTTAAATAATTGTTTATTTGTGCTTTTTTAATTTCTTTTACACCTTTTCTTAATTTTAAAAATTACAAAAAAATTGAAAAATATAAAATCCACCAAAAATCATTTTATTTCTTTATTTGGAACCCCGACTACTTCGTAGAATTTCACATTCCGTGCTCATTGAGTTCAACCCTGGTAGCTATAACAGGTAAAATAAAATAGCTAGACCGCTATTTGTTTTCTTGATTGATTTATTTTTATATTGGTGGTTTTCTTTTTCTTGATTGAGCCCGATCCAAGAGGTTGAGGTCACAACGACCATTGATACCTTTTTGCCTTTGTCGCTTGGGTCGCTCATCATAAATAATCTCTTAAAATTAAGGACTGAATTAATGCAAGTTGATCAAATTAATTTAGAATAAAAGAAACATTGTATTACATGCAATAAAACCCTCATGTGATTGTAGGTACTTACCTCCAGACAAAGTGGGTAAGGACGAAGCCCCTAAGGAATAGAGCCAAAAATCCTTGGACTTGTGCTCTAAGTGTTTGGACTCGCTTTTAGGGTCACGTTATTGCTGCAAGCATTTGCCTCCGACAATTAGAAGAAGTAGTCATGTTCTTGTTGGTGTGTTTCGTCGGCTTAAACTTGAACTACCTTAAGGGACTACACCTGTGAAATTGTATAAGATTGTTTTGAATCACTAAACTAAAATTGACAAGATAATGCCATCATCCCCGACCTTTAGCATTGAGTTAGTGAATCGGTTCAAAGGTATTTGTATCGATTGCTTTGTGTAAGTAACTCCACACATTTACGTGCTCAGTAGTACTAGAATCTTTACGTATCGAGCGTGCTCCATTTTCGTATCTTTTGAAACTTGAAGATGGATAATTGGTCGGATATTTGCTCGGACTTTGTGAGCTTGTTGTTGAACTTCCCAAAATCATGTCTTCACAGGTCCAGCCCCCTTCCTTTTCTTTATCTGGACCATCCTGTTTTAACGATAACCTTTGTTTCAAACCGGAGTATCATGATTCGTTCCTTTGGGGTGGTTACATCACAACCAACCCTTTTTCCTCTTTACTCACTAAGGAAGATCATTGCCTTGGTGAGATCAATTTGATTTCGTTATCTTCATATAGATCTCACTACAATCCTTTCTTTGATGAAGGTGACGAAGATACAATTAAGATGCCTCCTAAGAAACATAATGGACAGGAGGAAGAACGAGAGGACCCAATGCATGCAATATTGACTAGGTTAGTAGAATCTGAGCAGAATCAAGCACTTATGAGAGCACAAATTGACCGGTTACAGTTGGGTAGAGATGCACCAATGGACACGACATACAACCTTGTGCAGTATCAGATGGCTAATCGGTTGAGCCCAGTCAAGTCTGAAGTTGAATATGAGTTGAAGCCGCAATTTCTTAGCATGTTGCCTCATTTTCATGGGAATGCACACAAATAACCATACACATCCCTTAGGGACTTTGAGTTGGTTTGTACTAACTTTAGGCATTTTAGGGTTAGCCTAGACAACATTAGGCTCAAATCCCTTCATTTTTCCTTAAAAGATAAGGCTAAGAACTTAGGGGTAGTTGTAACTACCTTTGTGCAGTTCAAGGACCTCTTCCTGAAGAAGTTCTACCCTTTGAGTAAAACTAACTTGATGTCCTCACACATTACGAGTTTCTCCTAACTTCCTAATGACGCCTTATGTGATACATGAGAGAGATTCAAGGATCATTTATAGAAGTGTACTTGTCACGACTTAGAGCCTACCGTCCTTGTTCAGTCTGTTTACTACGTCTACAACCCAAGGTGTAGGGTCTAGGCAGTGCTACTTGTGGAGTAAACTATATTTCATGACGTGCAGACACCATCTGGAAGGTGTTTGAGAAGATTGCTGAGACGGGTAGAGCACAAACCACAAGTTGAGATCATTTAGAGACCCCCATTCATTTCCTATCCAACGGGGGAGTGAAGACTACAATGGATCCTTTTGACATGGGCCTTACAACAGATAAATTCACAGTGGTTGAGAGGATCGATCGACGGATGGATGAGCTTGACAACAACTTATCCAAACTGCCTAAGCTGATGGCGGAGCTTTCTGAGAAGGTATCCAAGATTAGGGTACCTGCTATGACTGCATATGCAACTCCCATTTACCATGTTCACCATATTCAGGAGCAACAGATGTTAGGGCCATTCCAGCCATGGGTTGAGGACCAACCTCTAGCCCATTCTTGTCAGTAGCAACCACCTCCTGTCAAGACAATTTCTGAGGAGCCTTCACAGGTGTGGGAGGTAAATGGTGTGTGGTACACCAATGACTCTACTAGGAAGGGGAATTCTGGGGACCGATTCTCCTACCGGTTCTCCTACCAGCAACCCTAGACCTTCTACAACACATCATTTACTACTACACCTCTTCCAACACCATAGAGCTCTGGAGACATCCCTTACTAGGCATTGAGGCAGTGACAACAACAGTACAAGTGTCAGCAGACATACCAATCGGGCCAGCAGGGTCCCCATGTTCAACATCATATCCAACAGCAGCAGTCCTATGGACATCAGGTCCAATCTTCATGTTCTTCTTTGCCTTCTTCCTCTTCACAACATCATCATTCATCTCCAGGTCCCATTGATGTTCAAAGATAGATTTTGGAGGAGTTGCGTTATTATAGGAACGAGGTACAGTATTTGAGGGTTGATATCAACCATCTTTCCCATCTACATGATGAGCGTACTGCACCTATTACATCCATTCCTGCCCAGGTATAGGTTAATCCAAATAGTGTGAACAAACCTCGGCAACAATAAGAGTTTGATCAGATATACTACTCAGATTTTCACAAATCTGAGCATGAGATCTCTCCGTTTGATTGTGTTAATCATATGTCTCTCAAGAGTAGACAGAGGAGAGGACCGACTCTGAGGCTCAGCTTGAGGAGACTTCAGAGGATGATGGAGCCAGGCATCTTCACAGAGAGGATCACCAGCAAGCAGAGACTTCCAGGAGGAGATTAAGGAGGAGTACGAGGGTAGCATGACACATATCAGATTCAGAGTCTATGGAGGACCTTGTACCTTTGGTTGAGGAGAATGTACATTCAGCAAGCATTCCCCAACATGTAGTAGATGATTTAGTTGTTATTCCAAATGTAAAGATTCAGTTGTGAAAAATTCAGTTCTAGTAATAATAAAGTGCATGTTTCTATTTATGTTTCTGAGTCGTCACATCCCTCTTTAGCCATACCTTTCCCCACGCTCTTAGGCAAGACATCGCACCATTAATAAGATTCAAAAAGATTATCAAGAAATGACACAATTTTATAGAGATAACATTATGCTTAAGGTGTCATTTGATGAGCATGTGGACAATCATCCTGCATTTTAGAAATACTTGAAGGTGGGATGCACACCTAGCAGAGTCCGCATGAAGAAACCGAATAGTTATGTCAAGACACATGTTCTCTCGATGCCACTACCTTTTGTCTCAAGAACCAAAAGTTGCCACATAACAAGAGAGATTTAGGTACACATTATGTGGTGAGTCATATCAATGAAATAAAATTTGCAAGAACTCTCCTAGATAATGGCTCTTCGATCAACTTGTTACCCTTTGCTTTATATTAGAAACTGAAGATGGGACCTTTATGAAGATCTACAACTTTACTTCATTTTACGGATAAATTAATGAAAAGGGCTAAGGGTAAGGTCAATAATGTCATTATCTCATTTGAGGGGCAAGACTACAGGGTGGACTTCACTGTCCTTGATATGGATATCCACCAATCATTGGAGAGAGTCACAATTTATCCTTGGGTGGCCCTTCCTTAGGACCATTGGAGCTTTATTCGATCATCATATATGGATGATGAAGTTTCGTTCTCCAGATGGAGAAGTGGAACTACAGATGAAGCAGACGAAATGGAATCAACCTGATTTATTGTCTAGTATGAATTTTTCTTCCTTTTTAGAGGCAAACTGTGATGTAGTTAGCACAATTGGGATATGGAGTCATAACCCGATAGTACAGAGCGATACCCTCTCATCTGGAGAGGACAATGTACACAGAGCAGTTGTTGAGACGTTGATAGAGTTCTTGAGTTCTGCATCTCCCTATTCACTTGGTGACTTAGAAGTCCCTTTGGAATTGTCGGTTCCTCCTCCTTTGGAACAATCAAGGGAATTATATGATGAGTGATGAATATTCATTTCATCATCTTTATTCATTTATTTGTGCTTAAAATCCCTTATAAAACACATGTATATATTAATAAATCCATATTCTTACTGACATGCATCTGTTTGTAAATATTGTACATTTATTACTATTTTAACCTATACAAGCTAACCCGAACCTCAAGAGAAGGTCACGACTTGACCTGATCGACCAGGAATAAAGTAGGGGGATATAGGGTCTTTAATCAGAAAATCTAAAAAAAATATTTTGTAAATACTTTTCATTCTTTATTTTGAATTTATTTTGTATATTTTTTTTTATAAAACTTACACTATTTTATTTGTCCATAAATTGACCTTAAATTAAATAATATTCTAAATAGAATTTGTAAATAAAAACGTGTTCTAAATAAAAAAATAATTTCAAAATAAAATCATGTATATAATAGAAATAACCACATTCAGGAAAAAACTGTAAAGCGATAATTGAAAGATCAATTTTGGCTCCATATGAAGTCGAATTAAATAAAACTCACTTCCATCATATTCTAAATTAAATTATCTTTAAAATAGTAGGGGTTTCATAATTTTTGGAGTTACGGTTTGAAAGACGGTTTTCTAGGGTGGTTTTTGCAATTTTACCATTTATTTATTGTATATATTTATCCATATTTATTTTTATACACAGTGCATTCGTAAATAATTGTAAATATTTTTTTAATAATTATTAACAATAAAAATAAAAATAAATTTAAAACATAAAATAACATAATTTCCTTATTTAGTTACGTGTATAAAGTACTCTAGATATATATTATATGTATATAATTAATTTTCTTAAATAACCACTACTAAAAAATAATTATTTAAATTACTAAAATGACAAAAACAATATATTATTTAATTAATTATGTAAAGAGTTTATCATATGTATACAATTTAATTAATTCTTGATATAACCCACCATTAAGGCAGCTCTTTAAGTTATTAATATTTATTATTATTATTTTAATATTTCCGAAAATTATTTTATTAATCCCACCATTAAAATCCTTCCTTTTTTCTCTCAATTCAAATTTTGAAATTCAAAATTATTATTATTATTATTATTATTTATTTGGCTCCTCTTCCCGCATTCCCATTTGATCAATCTTTTGGTGAGAGGAGCCTGATCTCCAAGAGCATTCTTGTTGTAGAAAGGTGCCCAGCCTTCGAGCCATCCGATGACAACGAGGCGATCTTCGTCGAGGCCATTACGACATTAATCTGATCCCAATTGGTTAGATCCAATCCATTTTCCGTCTTTTAATTAAGTAATTTTAGGATCAATTTTCATTTTATTTTCGCCGTCAATTTTCAATTTTATGTCACACTTTCGCATAGTTAATCATTCTTCTTAATCGATTTGATCTGTTCCGATTTCACATTCACTTCTAAATCTCGACACATTCATGTTCTATCTCACACGATCTCTCAAATCCAGCGACACAAGGTTGCCAGGGAGACTTGGTTCTCTTCAACTGGCCAGAACCATTTTCACTCACATTCTCTATTTTTTTGTCGTCCTCGAGTCGTTGTTTTTATTGCAGGCATGCAAAAAAAAGGAAAAATTTACTTGCTATTCTACAAACAAAATACAAAAAAATAAAAGTTAGGATGACGACAACCGCTGCTTGAAGAAACCCATCCACCACCATCCCGCAGTCCAACACCGCTTGCACGTGATCATCGCCTGCGCCCTCAGCTGACCAAGCAGCCTTCGACAATGGCACGGAGGGGTTCTCTTCAAGAGGTAGCGATGACGCGGTGGGGATTCTTCCAAGCGACGGTGGGTTGTCTCTGCTCCAAGGCGGATGGCTTTCGGTGGAGCTCTTTTGGTGGTGGTCGGTGGATCACCAAGATCTTAGCAGAGGTGCTTATGTTGCGGAGGTGGGCGACGCTTAGGAAGGCGACTCTTGCGTTGGTGGTGATGGCGGTTGGTAGAGGATCGATGATGATACGGGATTCAGGTGGAGGGGTGAAGATGGATCTCCAAGGGATGGGCGAAGACCTTCGGTGGTGGTCGCGACATCAACGTCGAGGTGGAATCCTTGGAGCGATGGAGGGCTTGTTCGCGCGGGGGTCACTTTAGGCGAATGGGTGGAGGCTGCGCTGTAGAGGGCGATACACACCCCTGACGCAGATCTTCTTTGTAGGTGGCAGCAGGACTCGCCGGGGGAGCGGTGGGGCAACGATGGTGGTTGGCGGAGTTTAGGAAAATCGAGCGGAGGGGCTCCAATCGGTGGGGGTGGTCAGCTGAGTGCGCCAAGCAGTGATCGCGTGCGAGCGACATTGGACTGTGAGATGACGGTGAATGGGTTTCCTGTAGCAGTGTTCGTTGTCATCCTAACTTTTAATTTTTTTGTATTTCTTTTGTAAAGAATAATAGGTAAATTTTTTTCCTTTTTTGTATGCCTGCAATAAAAACAACAATTCGAGCACAACGGCTCGGTCCCAAACAAAAAAATTGAGAATGTGAGTGAAATAGTTCCGACAATTGTGGTGGAAGAGAACTGAGTCTCCCTGGCCACTGTGCGTGGCCGAAGGTGAGAGATCGTGTGAGATAGAACGTGAATGTGTCAGGATTAAGAAGTGAATGTGAAATCGGATCGGATCAGATCGATTAAGAACAATGATTAACTATGTGAAAGTATTATCTAAAATTGAAAATTGACAATGAAAATAAAATGAAAGTTGATCCTAATATTACTTAATTAAAAGGTAGAAAATGGATTATATCTAACCGATTGGGATCGAATTAATGCCGTAATGGCCTCGACGAAGATCGCCACGTTATCACTGGACGGCTCGGAGGTTGGGCACCTTTCTACCAGAATGCTCTTGGAGATTAGGCTCCTCTCACCAAAAGATTAATCAAATGTGAATGAAGGAAGATGAACTAAATAAATAATAATAATAAAATTTGAATTTCAAAATTTGAATTGAGAGAAAAAGGAAGGATGTCATTAATGGAATTAATAAAATAATTTTCGAAATTATTAAAATAATAATAATAAATATTAAAAGCTTAAAGAGCTGCCTTAATGGTGGTTTAATTAAGGAATTAATTAAATTATATACATATGATAAATTATTTAAATTAATTAATTAATTAATTAATTATTTTCATAACTTTATTAATTTAAATAATAATTGTTAATTATTTATTTTTAGTAGTGGTTATTTAAGGAAATTAATTATATATATAATATACATATATGGTACATTATACACATAGTTTAATAAGGAAATTATGTTATTTTATGTTTTAATTTTTTATTTTTATTTTTATTTTAAATAATTATTATAAAATATTTACAATTATTTCCAAATACATTATGTATAAAAATAAATATGGATAAATATATACAATAAATAAATGGTAAAATTGTAAAAACCACCCTAGAAAATCATCTTTCAAATCGTAACTCCAAAAAATTATGAAACAACTACCATTTTAAAGTTAATTTAATCTATAATACAATGGAAGCGAGTTTGATTTAATTCGAGTTCATATGGAGCTGGAATTGGTATTTCAATTATCGCATTACGACTTTTTTCTGGATGTGGTTATTTTCCTTCTTTACATGATTTTATTTTGTAATTATTTTTATTGTTTAGAAAATATTTTTATTTACAACTTCCATGTAGAAGATTATTTATTTTGAGGTCAATTTATGGATAAATAAAATAGTGTAAGTTTTATCAAATATATATAGAATAAATTCAAAATAAAGAAAGACAAGTATTGACAAAATCGTTTTTTGGATTTTCTAATTAAAGACCCTATCTCCTCCTACTTTATTCCTGGTCGATCAGGTCAAGTCTTGACCTTCTCTCGGGGTTCGGGTCATCCTGTATCTATTACATATATACAGTCTTTTCTTTTCTTTATTTTTCCTTTATTTATTTATTTATTTTAGGTTAAAATAGTAATAATTGTACAATATTTACACACAGATGCATGTTAGAAAGAATATAGATTTATTAATATGTATGTGTTCTATAAGGGATTTTAAGCTAAAATAAATGAATAAAGATGATGAAATGCAGATTCATCATCCCTCTATGCTTTACCTTTGCTAGTCCCTTTGCAAACACTTATTTCAAAGAAAAAGTGAATAAAAGAAAAAGAAAGGAAAAATAAAGAAATTAGGACAGTATTGAGTATTATACTTGTCTTCATAAAGTTGTAGTATGGGGCTCTGTTAGACCTTTGGATTATTAGTGTGACGGAACCTTAATGGGAAATGGATTTAAAACCTATCAACCATTAAGTTCCACAAGACTCCTATTTAGGTCTCCTCAACAGTCAGGTCAAAACAAGTCTACATACACAAATTCTTATGACTATGAATATTTACTTGTACAGTGTAAGTGAAATATAGCTCCTCATCTCAAGAATAGCATGGAAACATCCTCTCTCAACAAGGTAACTCTAGTCCCTCGGTCTTCCAACTCTTTCCTCGAGGAGCAGGGATATTCCCTTTTAAGTTCAAGTACAACCAACTCAAGAAGAGGAGATGGAAAAGAAGAGGAGATGGAGAAAATAATGGACGGTAACCAATGTAGATACCTATCCTTGGATGCATCACTAGTGTAGTCAATTCATCCAACTGTAAGCTCATAAAAATTTGACTTTGAAGCTCTTATTATTATTTTCTATATTTGTATATACACTCCACCAGATATTTTACTTTTCAATCAGGCCTGTTCACTTTTAGAGATTCTGCATTTTTTCTTTCTTTTTTTTGAAAATATATACAAGGTGCAACATGTACATAAGTAGTTTTTCCTATTGAACTAGTAGATTATCCCTATTTTGAAGAATTATTGCAACCCCATAGCATCCTGTCTTCAGTCCTCAATGCTACTAGATCAGGTTGAGATGCACTAACCTCACTAGAGGAAGATGGATATTTCCACTAGTTGTTACATACCCGTGTGCTACCCCAAGCCAAAAGATTCTACCTCCTCCATGAAGAGCTACGTGTAGAGTGCTTGTCCAAGATAAGCCATGGTCTAGAAGAATCATGTATGTTGTTAAATATTCTACTTAGACTAATCAAGACGACATGTGAACATAGTCTTATGGACTCAACGAATTAAGTCGCTAGGGCCTGGAAAGTCTTAATTTTATTTCTTATAAAGTTCCTCTAAAATTAAGTGGATTAAGGTTCGACTAAGATCCATTGTTCAATTTTATTCCATACTTAGTTTAAATGTCAATATTATTCTGAAAAAAGTAAATGCAAATGCAAGAAATATAAACAAAGTAATTTTTTTAAAGAGAGTTTTTTTTTTAAATTTTTTTAAGAGAAAAAGGGTTAGTAAAATATATACAAGTATATACATGGATTATAAATTTTTTTATGAGGATATTTTTTGTTTTTATTTTTGTTTTTGTTTTTGTTCTTTTTGTTGTTTTGTATTTTTAATTAAGATGGAAGGTGACCAAGCCTATATACGCACATGGATTTTATTCATTTATATACATATCATAAAATAATTACATTTTAAAAGTACGAGTTATGTATAAAGTATATATACAATATATACGACATCCCCTATACTTAGCTCAAACTATGTCCTTATAGTGATCAAAGAGTTGCAAAGGAAGACATAACTTGTGCAAGTATAGAAAAGTGAAAGAGAATCTATACAACAATGACTCAACTGTACAAAAGGGAAAAACAAAGGGAAAGAATATATGGACTCAATGACTTGACCTGTCCCCCCTATACTTTGGGTAGAATGGCCCTAAGTATAGAATATCAACAAGTTGGAGGACAAGCGAGAGATCAAAAGAAATAAAAGACAAAAAAAGTAACATCCCTAAGCGGAATAAACAACATCACCCCCTATACTTAGGGTAAGGGATCCCTAAGTATAAGTAACAACAAGAGTGATGAAACAAGACGTATATGAACAACTCAAATCATTCATCCTCCTATACTTAGGATAGAATACATCCTAAGTATAACACATTGATATACACAAAAAAGGTGAACGATAAAATAGAAAAAGGAAGGAACAAATCAAGACAAAACTCATATATACAAAGTAGACATTGTTGAGGTGCCTCTCAACAAGCGCTAGAGTTTACGCCCCTAGCTAGGCACAAAGGCTGGACAATGATGTATCAAGGTTCAGGGAGGCATCTATAATGCGAATACCGTATTGTCGTTGTTGTCTAGGAATGAGAACAACAACATGGTCAACAATGTGAACGGTGACATCCAAATAAGCAATCATGTGGGTGTCTGCTACCGGGTAACTAGATGTGCAGATAAAATCAGGCACCGGTAGCACAAAAGAAATATTTGGCTTATAATCAGAATGGAGTGCAATGGTAGAGCCGAAGAAATTGTACGTGGAGAAAGAATGATCGGTCATGGAGTCCTCCACATCAATCACCATCTTGAAAATGTATGGAAGGTCAAGTTCAGGAGACTTAATAAGAAAGCAGATATCATATGCATATAATGGAGATAATTTAGGTAAATAATCAAATATCTCATAGATCGGTTCATCCTTACGAGGGTCGTCGAGGAGAGACAACTCAGACTCAGAAGAAAAATCAGAAGACTCGGTCTCGTGATTGATAGATCGGATGGAATCTCAAGAAGTGAAATCGAGTACAGAGAATAAACTACCCACAGATAACCCTCAGGGAGATGTGAGAAATCAGGGTGATTCGAGGAAGAAAATGAATGATTATAGTTAAATAATGGATCATCTCTCAAAGTAAAAGAAAAACCGTCCAATGGATCAAGATGTGTAAGCTCATAGAAATCTTGGTTAGGTACAGACCAAAGAGATCATTGTTATGCCAAAGTGAAGAGATAATCCAAAGGACTGATGCACTCTGAAGGAAGAGATCTTGTGGTTCCCACCATGATGGGGAATTAAATCAGAGTAGGGTGGAAGGGATTGATTAAGGAGAATGTGACTGCTAATGATCTAGAAAGGATGATTGTAACCAACTCAACACCAAGCACAATGCAAATTCAATGCAAACCCACAATTCACCAACTCAAATCGATGTGAAGACCATGAAGGTTCATTCAATTATCTTGTCAATTTTAGAATTAGTTGACCAAACACAAAGTTGTACAAACACGTAGGAAGGACTGCGACTGGGGATGGAGCACTAATCCTTAGTGTGTACGTGGCAAATAAAATGTGAATACAATGAGGGGATTACTCTCCCAAGACAATGATATGAATCAATTACGTTTAATTTTAAGGGTCCAAGTGATATTAGAAGTCCCAATTTTTCGTTTTCAATTTTCATTTTTTGATATTTTTGAATAAAAACACGTCTAACATATTTTTCGATTTCCTTTATTCATATATCCAAAAACAGAGGGAGGAAAATGAAAAAGCGGATGCACGAGAAAATATGAGATGCAAATGCTAGAGATAGAGGTGCATACCTGACTCCAACACTCTATTGAATGAGATCTTTGAGGTTTTGATTAAATGTAATAAATGTGTCGTTGACCTAAATAACCCGCAACAAAAAAAATATTTTTTTCTTCTCAAGCTGAATTAATTACAAAAGAAATGTAGCTAGTGAACTTTTGTTATTTAATTATCCTATATAGAAACATGATCGAACTCAGGGAGGCTACAATTCCCCAAGGTAATTCAAATAATCACAAAAATCAATTAAAGGAAAAAAGGAATCTCAAATGCTAACTACCATGGTTTTTGTGATTTTTTGTGGTTTTTTTATCTTTTTTATCTTTTTTATTTTTTATTTCTATTTTTTATTTTCTAATTTTCAAATATTTAGTGATTTTAATTTTATATTTTTTTTAATTTTCAAAAATATGATTTTCAAAACAAATTTCACGCACAAAAGAAATGCATTTTTTTCTTTTTGGATTTTTCAAATATGACAAAAATGCTCAAAAATATCTAAAGAAAATTTTTTCATGTTTCTATGATTTTTTTATTATCTTTATATTTTTTAGAGATTTTTAGATTTTTTTAGGATTTTTAAAATGAATAAAAATAGGAGAAAATGCAATTAGTGAGTACACATGATTATTTTGGAAATTAAAAATATGAAATGAAACAAAAAATGTAGCAATTATTTTTCTTAAAAACTAGAGAAAATTATCTGCAAACAAGAACTTAAATCACAATTTTTGATTTTTCTACATTTCATATGAAAACTTTTAACATTTATAGTATTTTGCATTTTTTTGGGTTTTATAAATAATTAATACATGAAAATTGGAAAGAAAATAAAATGCACAAAAAGAAAACTACTCTATTTTTTTATTTTTGAAGAGATATTTGAATTTTTATGAATGTTCAAAGTTCAAACATGGAAATATGCAATGTTTTTGATTTTTTTATAATATTAAATGAATATAAAATGTAATGAAAAAATATATAATGAAGATGCACACAACAAGAGTCTAACTTGATTTTTGGGAAATTTATTGAGCAACAAAAGCTATTTATTCCAATGGTAGAAAGCAAGTAATAAGAGTCTGGAAATGAAGGTCTAAAATGCAAGTTGCTATTGTTTTTGAATTAAAATGTAATAGAAATGAAATACGGGGAACAATTCGTAAATTACCAAATGAATCACGTGCAAGGCACATGCTTGGCTCTGCCAGGGGTCTTCTTGCAATATTAAATAAATCTGGGGGTGAATGTGTAATCTGTCCAAAAATAGTCATGCTTCAATTCTGAGGTAGGGTTTTTCTTTGCAATTTTGATAAACACCGGGGATACGGTTGTAATTTGGCAATTTTATTCCCTCCTTAGGGTTTGCCGTTCTTCGTTCCTTCAAAAACCAAAGGGGAAGGGGGTGCTTTCCCTATCTTCGTCCCCCAAGAAGGTCAGCGGGGGGCTGATCATGATGGTTGCATGGCGGGCTCGCGACGGTGGCGGTCGAAGGTGGGCGGATGGCAGCTGACGAAAGGTGTGGATGACACTACACAGGATGATGGTGTGGCGAAGACAAACATCAACGACGATGGGTGCAACTGCTTCAAGCGGCTGAAGGGTGCAACGGAGTGCAGCTAAGAGCGAAGGTCTGATGATGCATGCGTGCAGGTGGCATGGCTTCAGGGCGATGAGGCGGTCTGAGGCAGATGGGTGGATGCCAGGAGAAGGATGGTGGCGATGGCGATGGAGAAGGAGGAGGGGCGATATACGCCCCACTCCAGGTGGCGATGGATCGATTGAGGTCCTTCATGTGGAGATGGCGACGGCTAGGGAGGAGCTCCAAGCTCTAGGCGACTGTGATTGGGGGGCTGCACGAAGGAGGTGAAGGACGTCAGCTGTGCTGGTGTTTCCATTGCCGCCCAGACCATCTTTATTATTTTTATTTTATTATTTTTAGTTTTTGTTGTTTTTAGATGAAAAACAAAAACTGTAAAAAATATTTTTATTATTTTTTATTATTTTGATTTTTTTGGAAAGACAGAAACTGTATTTTTTTGAAAAGAAAGAAATTGTATTTTTTTGTAATTAATTTTTTATTCTAGCAAATAAAATATAGATAAAAAATGATATCTGACTCGAGCTTGATGGCTCGATCCAAAATCAAGTGCAGAAAATGTGAGTGGATGCAGATACAACAAAATGGAAGATCGAATTCGTGTCTCCAACCACCATGCGTGACCTGAGTTGAATGCTTGTGTGATGTAGAATAAGAACGTGAATAGATCGAGATGTGAAGGTCAAAAATCAGATCGGGCGAATCAAATCGTGGTGATGGATTCTAAGATCTAGAGAAAAAATGACAACAAAATAAAAATGCAAAAACTTAAACTACGATTAACCTAGGTTAGGAACAAGAAAAATGGATCTCACCGTGGAGTGGACGAATGCCGTAATTGCCTCGCTGTCACCGGACGGCTCGGAGGCTGGACGCTCTTCTTCAACAAGATGGCTCTCAAAAAAATAAGCTCCTCACCAATAGATTGATCAAATCGAAGTGAGGGAGGAGGAGCCATATAAAAGTATCGAATTTGAAATTCAAAATTTTGAATGAAGATAAGAGATAAGAAAAATTATGAAATGAGATTTGAAATGAGATGAAGATAAGAAAGGGAATAAGTGTTAAAGTTATTTACATAATTAATTATTTTTTATTTCATCACTATATACATATGGTACATTATATATAGTTAAATAAGTAAAATTTTTTAATAATAATAATAATAATTATTTTAATTAATTATTAGAAAACATTTACAAATAATTGGTAAAATTGTACAAACCATCCAGAAAATCGTCTTTCAAACCGTAACTCCAAAAATTATGAAACCACATCCATTTTAAAGATAATTGAATTTAGAATACAATGGAAGTAAGTTTGATTCAATTTGAGTTCATATAGAGATGGAATTAGTCTTTAAATTATCGCTTTATGGCTCTTTCCGGATGTGGTTACTTTTTTGTATATGATTTTATTTTGCAAACATTTTTATTATTTAGAAAACATTTTTATTTACAACTTTTGTTTTAAAAAATATTTAATTTGAGGTCAATTTATGTACTAATAAAATAATGTAAGTATACAAATATAAACAGAAAAATATTTACAACACATTTTTTTGGATTTTCTGATTAAGGACCCTATCTCCCCCTACTTTATTCTTGGTCGATCATGTAAAGTCTTGACCTTCTCTCGGGGTTCGGATCAGCATGTTTCTATTACATATATACAATCCTTTTTTATTTTCTTTATTTTCCCTTTATTTCTTTCTTTATTTATTTTAGGTTAAAATAATAATAAATGCACAATATTTACACACATATGCAAGTTAGTAAGAATATGGAGTTAGTATTATATACATGTGTTTTATAAGGGATTTTAAGCTAAAATAAATGAATAAAGATGTTCGAAGGATCGAGTATGCACACAATCAATCACAAACAATATACACAAAGCAAAACACACCCCTCAATTCACCTACTCAACTCGGTGAAGGACGTGAAGATTCGATCAACTATCTTATCAAATTTCTTTTAGGTGATAAATCAATCTATCATAGCAGTTAAACGAGCTGTTAGGAACCCAATGCTCTCAGGAGACTATCCCAATCTCACAACTTGTTCTTCCCAGCCAGTATGGGTGCGGACCGTTTACCGGCTACCTGATCTATCCACTCTGCTAAGGAAGTCCTGGACCGATTATCGGCTACCCAGTGAAGTCCTCACTGGAGAACAACAAATCACAAGACCAGTAGTCTAAAGAGAGTTCGGGCATGGCTTTATCCTAGTGTGTGGGTCGCTCTCTCGCTGCAGATATATCGAACAAGGAGGGGTGACTCTCCCAAAACAATGATTTTTCTTTACGTTTACTTTAGGGTCAAGTTTCCTTTAGCATTCCTAAAGTTTATGTAGTTGTCACTTGGTTTGAATATTTTCAATGAATCGCCTACCGAGTGTCCAACTTCCTTTTTAGCTTATGTGAGTGAAAACAAGGAAGGAGATCAGAAATGCCAATGCACGATTAAACACAATGATGCATGCAAGGGTTAGAGATGTGTACCTTGTCGCCAGCACTCTACATGCAAAATGATCCACACATAATTCAAATACAGTAAAAAACTAACCTATATGATGCAAGTGAACGATCCTAACAATAGCTTCTACTAACGAGGAAGAACCAACTAAATTTGACTAAGTCAAATTACGCTCTATTCTATAGGTACAAAAATTATTGTTTAAAGTGTTTGTACCTAATTAATTACCTGACTCAAGCAAATTAATTAAAGAAATCAATAGGTAGCTCACAAAATCTACGTGAAACAAAGAAAAATAAGGCGATGAAAACAAAAGCGGTGAGGTCCCCCAAGTACACCGGTACTTGGAGAAACAGACCCCGCAACAAATGAATGTCCGTTCACAAGAGTTAAAATGAATAAATAAATAAAACAAGTCTAATTTTCTTTACTTGGTCTCCTTCAAATCTTCTTCTCCTCCTCCTCTCACACTCTCCTGCGACTCGGTGAAGAATCAAGCCGCCTTCGCTTCGCTTGGGTGCTTCAGCTCTCCTAGGATTTCTTCCTTCGCTCCGCAGGTCCTCGTAAGAAAAAGAAAAGAGAGAATGTGTAAGAAACATAATTATAAAATATGAGCAGGAAAAATGAAAAAAAAACAGTGAATATGGACAATGGAATAATTGTGGAGAAATATAAACATATATGTACAATAATGAATAGCAGGTCAAAAGAGAAACCTACTCTTACCGTGCCTCCCCGGCAATGATGCCATTTTATTGAACGAGATCTTTGAGGTTTTGATTAAATGCAATAAATGTGTTGTTGACCCAAATATCTCGCAATAAAAAATTATTTTTTATCAACTGAATAAATTACTAAAGAAATGTAGTCAGAGAAATTTTGTAGATAATTTCTTCTAATTTTTTTGATTTTTTTAATTTTGTAGAAAATTTCTCTAACTACATTCATTGAATTTTCTATCATTGAAATTTTGTAGCCCTTTGGTTTCTACACATTTTTTTGATTTTTCTACAATTTTATATGAATTTTGCAACATTTTTAGTATTTTGTATTTTTTGAGTTTTATAAATAATTAATGCACGAAAATTGGATAGAAAATAAAATACACAAAAATAAAAATATTACACTTTTTTAGGATTTTTGAAAAATATTCTATTTTTTATGATTTTTCAAAGTTCAAACATGGAAATATGCAATGTTTTAGATTTTTTAATAATATCAAATGAAAATAAAATGCAACGAAAAAATTATACAATGAAGATGCATACAACAAGAGTTTAACTTGATTTTTGGGGAATTTATTGAGCAAAAAAAGATATTTATTCCAATGATAGAAAGCAAGCAATAAGAGTCTTGAAATGAAGGTCTGGAATGTAAATTGCTATTGTTTTTGAATTGAAATGTAACAGAAATGAAATGCTGGGGGAAATTCGCAAGTTACCCAATGAATTGTGTGGCTATGGCAGGGGTCTTATTGCAATATCAAATAAATTCGGGGGTGAATGTGTAATTTATCCAAAAATATTTATGCTTCAGTCTGGAGGCAGGGTTCTTCTTTGCAATTTTGATAAACACCGAGGGTATGGTTGTAATTTGGCCAATTTTTTATCCCCTCCTTAGGATTTGTTGTTCTTCATTCATTCAAAAACCAAAGGGGAAGGGGACGCCGCCCCTGTCTTCTTCTCCCAAGCAGGACGGTAGGCGGCTGATCATGGCGGCTGCGTGGCAGGCTCGTGACGGTGGAGGTCGAAGGTGGGTGGACGACGGTCGATAGAGGGTGAGTATGGCGCTGCGTAGGATGATGGTGCGGAAACGACAGACGTTAGCAGCGACGGGTGCAACTGCTTCGAGCGGGTGAAGTGCGCGGCGGAGTGCTGCTAAGAGCGGAGGTCTGAGGATGCACGCACGCGGGTGGCGCAGCTTCAGGGCGGTGAGGCAGTCTGAGGCAGACAGGTGGATGCTAGGAGGAGGATGGTGGCAATGGTGATGGAGAAGGAGGAGGGGAGGGCGACACACACCCCACTTCAGGCGATGATGGATCGGCTGAGGTCCTTCACGTGGAGGTGGTGGTGGTTAGGGAGGAGATTCAAGCTCCAGGCGGTGGTGATTGGAGGGCTGCCCGATGGAGGTGAAGGACGTCAGCGGCGTTGGTGCGGTCGCTGTCGCCCATACCCTCTTTTTTTATTTTTTTGTTGTTTTTAGATGAAAACATAAACTGTAAAAAATATCATCATTATTATTTTTGTTTTTTTTTTTGATTTTTTGAAAAGACAGAAACTGTATTTTTTTGTAATTAATTTTTTTATTCCAGCAAAAAAAAATACAGATAAAAAATGATATCCGACTCGAGCACGACGGCTCGGTCCAAAATCAAGTGTGGAAAGTGTGAGTGGTTGCGGATCATGCGAAATGGAAGATCGATTCTGTGTCTCCTACCACCGTGCGTGACCGGAGTTGAATGTTTGCATGAGGTGTAATAAGAACGTGAATAGATCGAGATACGAAGGTAAAAAGTCAGATCGGACGAATCAAATCGTGGTGATGGATTCTAAGATCTAGAGAAAAAATGACAATGAAATAAAAATGAGAAAATTTAAACTACGATTAACCTAGGATAAGAACAAGAAAAATAGATCTCACCGTGGAGTGGACGAATGCCATAATCGCCTCGACAAGGGTCGTCTCGCTATCACCGGACGGCTCGGAGGTTGGGCACTCTTCTTCAACAAGATGGCTCTCAGAAAAATAAGCTCCTCTCCAAAAGATTGATCAAATCGAAATGAGGGAGGAGGAACCATATTAATAGATAAAAGAATGGAGTTTGAAATTCAAAATTTTGAATGAAGATAAGAGATAAGAAAAAAATCGAAATGAGATAAAGATAAGAAATGGAATTAGTGTTAAAAATTATTTACATAATTAATTTTTTTAATTTTTCGTCACTTTATTAAATTAATAATAAATGTTAGATTTTTTTGTGAGGGTTATTTAAGGGATTTATCTATATACATATACTATATACATATGGTACATTATATACATAGTTAATAAGGAAATTAGTTTTTTTTTAAAATTATTATTATTTATTTATTTTAAATAAATATTAGAAAATATTTACAATTATTAACAAATACAATATGTACAAATAATTGGTAAAATTGCACAAACCACCCTAGAAAAATGTCTTTCAAATTGTAACTTTAAAAATTATGAAACCAGAACCATTTAAAGACAATTTAATTTAGAATACGGTGGAAGTGAGTTTGGTTAAATTGGAGTTCATATGGACCCAGAATTGGTCTTTCAATTATCGCTTTATGGCTCTTTTCAGATGTGGTTACTTTTGTTTTGTACATGATTTTATTTTGCAAATATTTTTATAATTTAGGAAACATTTTTATTTACAACTTTTGTTTTGAAAATTATTTAATTTGAGGTTAATTTATGTAGAAATAAAATAGTGCAAGTATATAAACATACACAGAAAAATATTTACAACACATTTTTTTTGGATTTTTTGATTAAGGACCCTATCTCCCCCTACTTTATTCCTGATCGATCAGGTCAAGTCTTGACCTTCTCTCGCGATTCACGGCAGCTTGTTTATATTACATTTATACAATCCTTTTTTATTTTTCTTTATTTTCCTTCTTTTTCTTTATTTATTTGATTTAGGTTAAAATAATAATAAATGTACATTTACACACAGATGCAAGTTAGCAAGAATATGGAGTTAGTATTATATACATGTGTTTTATAAGGGAGTTTAAGCTAAAATAAATGAAAAAAGATGATGAAATGTAGATTCATCATCCACTCTACATGCGATATGATCCGCACATAAAAATAAAACTAAACTATATGCAAATGTAAGCGAGAACTGTCCTAAGCAGTAGCTTCTATTTAGGAAGAACCAAGTTATTATTTGCCTAAGTCCAAATGATCTATAGGAACATATATTCTTTTAGGGCTTTGGACGTAATAACTACCTGGCTCAATTAAAGAAAACATAAGGCTAGGGGCTTTACCGATAGAAATAAAATAAAATAAAGTCAAAAAACACAAATCCATGAGAAACAAGTAAAAATAAAAGCGATAAAAACAATGAGAAAACAACGGTGAGGTCCCCCAAGTACACCGTCACTTGGCGAAATAGACCCCGAATAATAAGGTATATAGTGTCCTTTTACACAAGTTTGTACGAAGAAATAAATGCTAAATTTTATCTAAGTCCAATGCTCCAAATGATTACTCTTATAAATCTTCTGTTTCTCCTCTTACGCTCTCATGCGGATTTGAGGAGAATCAAGCCACCTCTGCTTCACTAGAGTGCACCAACACTCCTAAGAAAGCCGCTCCAGCTTGTCGGTTCTCATAAGAAAGAGGAAAATAAGAATATGTAAGAGATACAAGTATAAAAATATGAGCAAGAAAAAAAATGAATTTGAATGAACACAATGATAATAAAAAAATGTAGAAGAATACTAACATAAATTTACAACCAAGAATAGTAGGTCAAATGAAAAACCTAACTACCCTTGCTGTGCCAACCCAGCAACAACGCCATTTTGTTGGGCATGGAATTTTGGTGGTGATGCTCGAACACGGGTAATGAATAGGGAAACGACGTCAGTTGACGGAGTCTGAGGAAATCGAGCGGAGGGGCTCTAATTGGCAGAGGTGGTCGACTAAGCGCGCATGTGGTGATCGCGTGCAGGACGATGGTGTCTTAGCCACGTCGGGATCGACTGGCAGTTGATGGCAGAGGTCCTGACTGTGTGTCGGCAGCTGCTTGATGGTCCACAGAGGAGATCAACAGGCACAAGGTGGTCGACTGATGGGCTCCAGATGGGCGGATCATATGGACGAAATCCAGTTGAAGTGTTGCGTCGAGCGGAGGAGGTGCGGCTTGGGTGAAGACACACACCACTTGTGGTCAGTGGTGGTCCAGGCAGAGTGAGTGGCTGCGACAGATGATTTGATGGTGAAAGTCATGGGGGTGCTCCTCTCCAGGCAGAGAAGCGCTGCTTCGAGCGGAGGTTTTGGCGGTAGCGGTGCTCCTCACCAGGCGGAGAAGCGGTGATGGCGGTAGCATCCAGATATTTTTTGTAATTTTTTTAAATAGCAAGTGATCTTTTTTTTTGAATTTTTTATGCATGCAATAAAATATAAAACAGTAACTTGAGCACGATGGCTTGGTCCAAAAAAATCAAATGGGGATAAGTGGGCGAGGAGGTTCCATCGGATGTGATGGATTGGAACCGAGTCTCCGACCACCATACATGGCCGAATATGAGAGATCGTGAGAGATAGAATGTGAACGTACATAGGGAGATCAAAACTGAGGTAGTAATTGACAATCGGAGGCGGGTTGAATTGGGATGAATAATTAGAGAGATTAACTACGATTACAGATCTAAAAAAATGAACATGAAATTAAAACTATAATTAATCCTAAAACTACCTAATTAAAAGATAGAAAATAAAGTGGATCTTATCATGGGAGCGGATGAAATCCATGATGGCCTCGACGAAGACCGACTCACTGTCACCAGATGACTCGGAAGCAGGACACCTCAGACGCGACTATGATAAAATTGCCGTGTTTCTTTGACGATCTGATTCCTTATTCTTTAATTCAGTTGGTAGACCGTATTACAGATGATTCATCTCTATTATGCAACACATATCCAGATTCAATGGTAGTTCAACCTGATGTTCCTACAGATTCTTCTTTGCTGGAGTTGAAGCTACTACCTCCTACACTCAAGTATTCCTTTCTTGCGGGATCAAAGAATAAGTTCCTTGTCATTATTAGCACTAGGTTGACTATGGATCAATAGACTAGGATGTTAGAAGTGTTAGAAAAGAACCACAAGGCCATAGGATGGACGGTGTCGGATCTCGTAGGTATAAACCCCACACTCTATTCACATAGTATTTTTGTTGAGGATAATGCTAAACCTTCTTATGAGTTCCAGAGGAGACTTAATCCAAATCTATGGGAACTAGTTAAGAAAGAGATTAAGAAGTGGTGTGGAGCGGTTTTTATTTACCCAATCTTGGACTCCAAATGGGTGGCCCCTCTACATGTTGTCCCGAAGAAGTCGGGAATTCAGATGGTCACAATGAGAAGGGAGTTGAGATTGCAACATAAGTACCCACATAGTGATGCGTTTGTGTTGATTACAAGCACCTGAATGCTGCGACCAAGAAAGATCACTTTTCCCTTCCTCTTATTGATCACATTTTGGAGAGATTAGTGGGAAAAGAGTTCTGTTTTCTTGATGGGTACTCATGCTACAATCAAGTAGCCATCGCCCCCGAGGACCAGGAAAAAACCACTTTTACATGTCCTTTCGGCACATATGCATTCAGGCGCATGACTTTTGGTCTATGCAATGCTACAGGTACTTTTCAACGGTGCATGATTGCCATGTTTGCCGAGATGGGGGATTTCCTGGAGGTCTTCATGGATGACTTCTCAGTTCATGGTGATTCATTTGATTCTCATTTAGTGCATCAGACCGAGTCCTTCAGAGGTGTAGAGAGGTAAATCTGGTACTCTCCTCGAAAAAACGTCATTTTATGGTTAAGGAGGGTATCGTGTTGGGCATGTCATCTCCAAAAATGGAATAGATGTTGACCCTGCCAAGGTGGGTGTGATCAAGAAACTTGATCCACCAACCAAGATCAAGTTAGTGAGGACATGTTTGGGGCATGTTGGATTTTATAGACAATTATTCATGATTTTTCTAAGATTGCTCGACTCCTAACTGGGTTCTTAGGAAAGGACACCGAGTTTTTTGTAGATCATAAGTATCTTGAGGCCTTTGAGCTCCTTAAAAAGAAGATTTATGACTCACCGATTCTGCAGGCTCTTGATTGGTCTCTTCCCTTTGAGATCATGACTGATGCTTCGGATTTTTTGTATAGGAGCTGTATTGGGGCAGCGGCGAGATCATATTCCGTTCGCTATTCACCACACAGGCAAAGTTTTGGACCCAGCATAGAGAAATTACACACTGACCGAGAAAGAGATGCTTGCAGTAGTTTGGGCTTTAGAGAAGTTTAGGTCCGTCATTTTGGCTCAAAAGTGACAGTTTACACCGACCATTCAGCCATTAGGTATCTCATGGAAAAGAAGGACGTGAAGGCACATCTTCTTAGGTGGATATTGTTGCTCCAAGAGTTTGATTTGGAAATTAAAGATAAACCTGGAGTAAAAAATGTAGTGGTTGTCGAGGATTGAATAAAGTATTCCCTTAATTCTGAGCCTACTAGAGAAACCTTTCCAGATGAGTCAAATTGCCTTGTTGACTCACTTCCATGGTATGCCAACATGGTGAACTACCTTGTCTTCAAGCAAGTTCCATATGGTTGGACTAGGAGCAGTATAGACCGACTCAAGTCAGATTCAAGGAAATAACATTGGGAGTATCTGCTCCTTTTCTTTAAGGACTGGATTGTGTCTGAAGGAGTTGTATTCCACATGAGGAATACTTGAGGCTGGAGGATACCATTCAGGAAAGAGAACCACTCACAAGGTGTTACAATGTGGTTTGTTTTGGACGACCTTGTTTAGAGATGCCACTGATTTTGTATGATCGTGTCCTGTTTGCCAGAGGATGGGAGGGACTATTGGTTCTAAAGATGAAATGCCTATGCAGCCTGTGATTTTTTGTGTTGTCTTTGATGCTTGGAGCATTGACATCATAGGTCCTTTCCCTAATAGCCAAGGTTTTGAGTACATCTTGTTAGCAGTTACTTATCGAGATGGGTGGAGGCTACTCCAACTCGAGCCGCACAGTAGGACTGTTTGCAAGTTCATAAAGGATCATATTATTTTATAGTTCGAGGTACCTAGAGTTCTGATATCTGATGGGGGTAGCCATTTCGTGAATAGACATATGAAATCTTTAGCAAAGGACTATGGATTTGAGCATAGAGTAACTAGTCCTTACCACCCACAATCGAACGACATGACATAGGTTTCAAATAGGGAGGTGAAGAGAATTCTTCAAAAGTTAGTCTGTCCCGATAGGAAGAACTGGCCTCAGTTGTTAGATCAAGTTCCATGGGCTTACATAACAGCCTACAAGACACTTCTTGGCACTTCACCTTTTAGGATGATTTACGACAAGCTGTGTCATTTGCCCAATGAGTTAATTCACAAATCTGAATGGGCATTAAAGAAGATAATCTAGAGCTGTCACTTAGGAAAGTTGTGGAAATCCGCAACCGAGCATATGACAACATCACGATCTATAAGGACAAAGTTAAGAAGTGGCATAGTGCGCATATTAGATGCAAAAACTTTGTCCCAGGAGAAAATGTATGGTTGTTTTATTCGAAGTTAAAGATTTATCATGAAAAACTTAAATCAAAGTGGATGGGTCCTTTTATGGTAAAGGAAGTGCATGTGAATGGTAGTGTAGAGATTTCGGAGCTTTTAGAGAATGCATCTTCCTTTTTAGTTAACAAGCAGTTACTTAAGCATCTTATCGAATCCAAGAAAAGGCTAACTCCCGTTGAGATGATTGACTTCATGCCTAGTGATGCAGTTTCAGATTTTTCAGATAAGGCACGATCATCATGATAGATTCACATCACAAGATTCAACATTAGCATATTCATAGTCTTGTAGATTTCCTTTGACTTTTATTTCTTCTTCCTACCTACACTTAGGCTATTCTTAGCTACAGGGGGGACTCTGTACATACATTCTTCTTTATTCGTTCATTTGTTTATTCTATGGTCTCTTCTATATATCTACTTCTTTTTCTTTACCTAGGTTTCTCTAAACCTAAGTATAGGGGGACTATCCATTTGTATTCATTCTGACATATTCTTTCTCATTACTACACTTGTATTATTCTGGGCATTAATTTTTTTATATCTCTTTTATACTTAGTTGATCTATGGCTTCATATCACTTTGTGCCAAGAGGACATAGCAAAAGCTAAGTATAGGGGGGGTCTACCGTATATATTATATATATACTTTAGCCATAGCTCATATTTTCAAAATTTTCAAACTTTTTGGGGCTATGGGTATCGTATTATATTTCTGGAACTGATTTTTGTAAAAATATTTCGAAAATGATTTTGAAAATTACATATATATATATTTGACATGATTTTCAAACATGTTTTATGCGGTTTGCGAAAATACAACTTGACAAGCTTGGAAAATTATTTGTAAAATGATTTGAAAACCTACTTATTTATGTGACATTGTTTTGAAAAATGTTTTACCGAGGTTTGAAAAATGGGGCTTTACTTGTTTTGAAAATCTTTGTAAAATGTTTGGAAAATTTTATACATATGTGACAATGTTTGCAAAAAGTTTTCAAAAATCTTTTCGAAATCTAAGGGTGTGTGGGAATTAACATAACTCTTGTAATTAATTCCTAAATAAAAAATTCATTAATTTTATTGTATCTCTTCAATCTTATTTAGTGTTTCAAGTTTTTAAGAGGTCACGACGGTTCACTAAACCACCTGGTCCTTGTTCTTTATTAGGTTGTCCTACCTTAGAGTCTTACAGAGTACTACATGGAGGAAAGTCTGGATTTCAATTCTATATTTTGAAAGATCAAGTTATAAAGAGTTTACTGAAAAGAGTGATGCCGACTGATGAAGATGATTTATTGATAGAAGAATTAGACATGGAGGTGCCCTTATCTTTTCTTGAGAATGTCCAGTTCTTGGATTATCACATTTCTTGTAAGTTGGGCCATCCTTGTGTGTCTAGTTTTTTTCTTCTAAGGAAATCCAAAAGTATGTTGTAGGATTTCAAGGTTTGATTTGTCTTCCTATGATTGCGAAGAATTTTGAGGCTTCCCATGTAGATATGGATATCACTTTTGAGGAAGAATGACATCATTCTGGAAGACTGAAATTTCAAGTCGATGGCGATCCTTATTATTTAGATTTCAAAGTGGCCTCTGTTAGGAGGAAGCAGTTGAAACATAAGGCATCATGTGATTTTAAACCTCAAAGATCCAATCTTGATTTTTTAAGGAGTTGAAATTTGTAGTGTTGTGATTGGGTATCTTAGTGTTGTTCTTTGTGTGTCTCTGTGTTATCCTGTCAAGGGTACCCATTCTCTTGTTCTTTTTGTAATAAAGTTAATAATTCCTTAATTCTTTTGTAAATAACTAACTTGCTAACTTATTAATTGTTGTTTTATCTGAAACTTTCACTTTGCACTCAAGGATTGAGATGATCTCTAACACGGTTTAAGGAGTCCATAGACTTATCTTGTCTTAATCATTAGGGTCTTTGACTTAAAAATTTACACTTCCCTAGTTAGAAGATATGTGTGCTATATTGCATGCATAATCTCCCTTAAAAGAATTTGACTATCACTCACATGCACGGCTGCATTCATGATTGAGATGAGTTGAGGTATCCCTTGAGGGTCTGGGATTTGAGGCTTGGATTTGGGATTGATCTATATGATGCTCGGGGAAGGGATAAAATTAATAATGGCTTCATGAAACCTGAGTGTCAGCATCATAGCCAGTATGGGACATGGTTCTCATACTATCTCTTGACTTTAACCTTAAAGTGCTAGGGTATGATGATATAAATTAATAAGTTGATCATCTTTGGTAAAAGTAGTGGAGCTAGACAAAAAGAAGGGAAGTTCCCTCACAAAAAAATGATGACGATGATGGTGATAAAAATGCTCATGAAAAGCTCATTACATTACAAAGCTACATCATATGAGCTTACACTCAAAGCGAGCGCTCCCAACCTTTAAATGTCCACTTGGACCAAATCATCATGATTTTATGAGTCGGACTAGTACCTCAAAAAGAGCATTGCATCGCTAGTGCTACAAGTATGGGTGCAAGTATATTAGATACTTTAAAAGGACACACTGATGACCATGGATTTAGGGAGGGTTTAGAAATCTCACAAGGCGAGAAATCAAGTCAATGTAATGACCACTCAAGAAACCCAAGATCAATAAAAAATTAACCCACAATCTAAGTCAAGCAATAAATAACAAAAAGTGAGTCAAAATTTATTATTCTCTGTAAAATTTAGTATATAGCAACTAAGCATGTAGAGGTTGAACCACAAAGAGCAAAATTGATAGCCTACGATTATTGTTAATCCAAGTATTTTACGTACAAACATGCCCTTTATACATACATATATACATATATATACACTTTTTTGATGGGTTTTTAAATATATATATTGGATTTTTAATTTATATATAGGTTTTAATTTCATATTTTTGTATTTTCTTTTATATTTTTATATTTCTTTTTCTTTTTAGTATACACTAGAATATATAAGGCTATTTATATAATATAAAGTAATATAATTATAAATAATAGTAAAGATAAATAAATTACAGAAAATGAATTATTTTAGGGTTTTATATATTTTTCTAATATTTTAATGATTTTCTGGAAATTTTACTATTTTTTTATCGATTTTTAAAATAAAAAGATCCCAAACCAGAGATGAAATATTAGGATAAGATTGAAATGAAGATTAAAAATAACAAAAGACATCCAAAATTCTTCAAATCAATTTTAATAGGTAGATAATGATATAAATAAAATTAAGAAACAAAAAACATATTTTTGGAGTTTTTAGTGATTTTTCATATTTTTATAAAGGATTTTGGAGCTTTTTGATTTTTAGTGCTTTTCTTTTTTTTTTTTAATTTTAGGGATTTTTGGCCTGAGGTTAATACATACTAAAATAAACAACATATATTTTTTTGGGAATTTTTAAATGTTTTATTTTTGGTATTTTATAATGCAAACCAGGACAAAAACATATTGATTTCATTTTTAATAAATAGTTAAAATGCCAAAGATGCTAAAATAAAATTGGAGCATTAAAACACATGTCAGCATGCATCTAACCCTATTTTTGCATAATTTTTACAAATGGGGTTAATTTTGATAAATGAAGTTCTAGCTGCAAAAATACATAACTAGGAAGGACATATGTGCAAATAAGATAAACAACATGGGCATAACTACAATTTTCCCTAAAACTTACAATGTATATTAAAATTTCTTAGACCAAGATTAAATATAAAAACAACTAAGGTATACATGCAATTTCGCCACCCCACGTGGGACGACACATGAGGTGATGTGGAATGGACCCAAGTATAATATGCAGTACATACAAGGGCCTTCATGCAAAATTTCCATTTTGTTTACACTTGAAACTTTATTTACAAGACTAATTAATAAATACAAAAAATACAGGGTGAAGTATGCAATTTACCCCATAATGCGTGGGAGAGGACAACTGGATGTGGCTCACTAATACACATGTCGTCATCTGCGCGGTTGGTACCCCTTCGCCCCTGGACGACAGAGATTAGATCGCGGGCTGTGATGGAACGGTGCTGGCTCTGGGTGATTCGACGTCTCTAGTGCGATCTAGAGCGGAGAGCTCCATCCAACGATGCTAGGTCCATCTCCAAGAATAGGGAAGAACACATGCATGTTCTTCCTTGTTCCGCTGATTACTCACGCTCCGAGGCTCCTCCCTTGATGCTGCGGTGCACTCCACGTTGCTGCTATTGATCCGCATTCAATGGAGCATTTCACAAGATTGAGTACCCAGAGATGAGCCCTAGCAAGTCGATGGAGCTACGAGCACATAGGGAGTCAATCCTGGAGTCGATAGGCCCCCAATAGGGCTTATTCAACCTGAGACCTACACAAGAAAGTTAATAGGTTCGAGGCGGTGATGCTCGACCCATCTTAAAGTTGATTCGCATAGAAATGAAGGGTGGCGGTGCAAGTCCGACGAGCGACAAAAGTGGACCTTTGATTCGCCGATCGAGGGCCGATCCGGTTGGCTGGGAGGTAGGATTGGATGGAGAAAACATAGGGGGAGATGATGGGTGTGATGAGAGAGATAGGGCTGATCCGGTTGGCTGGGAGGTCGGATCATAGTGAAATCAAGCAGGAGCTTGAGAGCTTTGGTGATGGGATTTGGTTAATTTACTATGCGAAACTAAAGAATAGAATTGAAAGACAGAAATAAAACTACCTAAAACAGAAGAAAAATAAGCTCTTACACCTGAGAGGGGGCTCAGGGAGCAGGGCAGCCGGAGCTCACCGTAGACCTCCTCCTCTCCTTGCTCCGACATTCTCCAAGCGTTGGGAAGGCTCAACTGTCACCTACCCTTCACTCACAAACACCTAGACTTGATCAAGGGTTCCAGGAGGGATCAAGAAGGGAAGGAGGAGCCCAGTGGTTTATTTATAGACAGTGGGTCCTGGCAAACTTGGACGTTGATTATTGACATGCTCGAGGAAGATTAACAGGATTTGATGATCACGCGAGGTAGACGGATGTGAGACGCATAATCTTTGTAAAGAGCTCGAGGTGGAAGGATCATCAGGGCAACTCTGAAAAATTGAAGAAGAGGAGGGATTCAAGGCTCTGACAGAAGTCACAGTTGAAAGATGGGAAGTTGATCGGGGTCAACATTCCCTTGAAGGTGATTGGGCCACACCAACATGCTACAGGACAAAAGAGCTCCATATTAGAAATTAATTAATAAAAAATAGTAAATGATTTTATTAAATTCTGATTATAAAATAAAAAATGGTTATTATTTTATGTAGTATTTTAATATATTTTTTATTTATTTTTTAGTAGTATTTATTATAAGTTAATTTTAAAGAGTGTATAGGTATATTCATGTATGTTTTGGCTATTTTATTTTTATTTTATGTATTTTATTTAATTATTCTATTTCCTCATTTAATATATTTATAACTTATTTTTAGATGTTTAAATATATTTTTATTATATTTTTATGATGTTATTTGTATACTTAAATAAGTAGGGGTATAAATTATATAGTTATAAGTACATGTGTTTTATCTATGTATTTTTGTACATCATTTTATTTTTATGTTTCCTTTTGGGTTTTAGTTCTAGTTTTAAGATGCACATATATTATAAACAATATTTACAAAGTTATAATTATATAAAATTTAAAAATAATAAATAAAATGCATAATTTATTCGGGTATATTGTACAACAGGGGCCCTAAACCTAACTTTCCTTCCTTAACTCCAAAAAATATGAAACTACTTTCATTAAATAGCTTATTAAAAGTTATATACAAGTAAAGGTGATCTTGATACATTTTGTACTTTTATTTGGGATGGGTCTGGGAAGTTGGAGTTTTAGCTATTTATTTAGAGTATAACTTTTATATTATGTATTATTTTTGTATAAACTCAATTTTGTATTTTTCTATATATTATTATCTACAACTTTCATGTACAAAGTTTCTTTATTTGAGCGATAAATAGTGGAAAATAAAATATGTCCCAAAAATGAATAAATGATGAATCAGTAAGTGGATTTTTTATTGTAGTATTGGCCCTTATCCCCCCTACTTTATTCCTTGTCGATCCAGCCATCAAGATACTTAGGTCTCGGAGTTTAGGGTCATAAAATACCTTTGACATTTTATTCTTATTTTTTCTTTTCTTTATTCTACAATTTGGCATAAAAAAATTATGCAGAATTTTTACAACAAAGAATGAATGTTAATTTATGCAAATTAAGGCTATTTACATGCATTAGCTAGGGTTTTTAAGGCCAAAATGATATAATAAAGGTGATGAAATGGAGATTTATCACCCTACACTTGTCTTTGCTAGTCCCTAGCACACAGTTATGCAATAAGTGCAGAAAATGAAAAACAAAGAAAAGAAAAAGAAAGAAAGTGGATTAAGTTTAATGGTCAAACTTGTCTTCATAAAATCAAAGTTTGGAGCTTAAGTCGGACCTTTTGGAGATTTAATGCGGTCTGAAGCTTATTGGGAATCAGAATTGAATCACAAAAACCTTCGAGAATTCTAAAACTCTGCTCAAGTCTTCTTAGTAGCCATGTTAAAATATTTCAGTTCATACGCAAACCCTTACGACTATGGGTCTCACTTGTACAATGTATGTGATGGTGGATCCCCTCAACTGAAATAATAAAGAGACCGACTTCTCCAGCATGACAACCCAATGATCCCCCAATCTAGCAACTTATTCCTCGATGAGCGGGGTATTCCCTTCTAAGTTCAAGTGGAAACCTGCTCAAGAGGAGGGGCTGAAGAGAAGAATGGGCGGTAGCCAATGTAGCCACCTATCCTAGGATGCATGACCAGTGTAGTCAAGTCATCCCGATGCTGGCTCACAAGGTATAACTTTGAAGCTCAAGCTTTCTTATCGACTATACAAATATATATGATGAATCTGTGATTCATGACTTTAAAAGTTGAAAATAGAGCTTTGTTCTCGAGTAATTAGATGCATATTTCTACTTATATTGCATAATTAGCATTCATGCATGCATTGAAAACATCTGCATTTTAGCATTCATATTTGCATAAAATAAGAAGCTCAATTCACTTGTAAATATTCACATGTATATTCACCATATTTCACCTATTTGTATATATTTTATAATAACTCTAAATCCAATAAAACCAACTCTATAGTGTATATATTACTAACACTAATAAAGGAAAAATATCTAAAAAATATTAACTTGTAAAATTATCCAATAAAACCCCAAACCCAATTGGAGACCTTAGACCTTAAAATGCACATATCTCTCTCATACAACCTCCGAATTAGGTCCACTCACTTTTAAAGTAATATACATTCAGAGACCTTCAAAACAAGACCAATTTCATTAAAATCAGAGCTTGTATGCAAAACTTGGGTTTTGGGCCCCTTTTATATACTGTACATATTGACCGTTTTACCCCTGTATTTTATCCTTTTATTTCCTTCATTATTAAAAACCCAAAAAATTAGATTAAGTTGTAAATATTCTTCTCATATTTTCTCTATTTTTTCGATTTTTCTCTCTCTTAAAAATGACAAAAAAATTAGAAAAGATAAAATGCAGTATTTTATATCCATAAGGTACCACCCAAAAATACATTTTTGTACAGATCACTTCCTTTGATTTTCGGTCCTTCACAAAAGTTGCAGATCTCGTCAAGACGAGCAACTTTTGTGTTGACCACTTTTTGATTTAATCCCTTTTGTTATTTCTTTTTGATTTTTTTTACATTTAATTTTTGAATTTTTTAGGAGCGACATGTGGCAGCTCCTGGAGCCGCCACATGTCACCCCATTTATTATTATCATTTTATTAATTTCGTATTTATTTTATTATTTTCTGATTTATTATTATTATTATTTTACTATTTATATTTTAATTATTTTAAGTAGCCTACTTATATTATGTTATTAATTTATTTATTTTATCCCCCTTTTACCACTTCTTTTCTTACTCCCCACTCCAAGTCACCACTCCCTTCATCTTCTCCACCTCTTTTCTAACTTCCCTACTCCTCTTTATATTCCCATCCCCTCCTCCATTGTTATTCATCCACCATTCTACCAGGGAGAGAGGTTCGAGCCCCGTTTAAGTCGAGAGGTGACAACTCCCCCTTAGACGTTGAGCGACGACGACTTGCAGGCGAGATCCACGGTTAATATCCACGTAGTGAACTTCCCATCAAGATCGCAAAGCTTCTCCGATTTTTCGTCGAACCAGATCGAGGCCACGACGGAAGCCGCACGACGCGGCTCCACTTTCGACGAACTGCACAGGTAAGTATTTTCTATCTTCGCTTTGTGAACTTTTTATCTAACGTTGTTTGTTTATTTTGTTTATCAAACAAAAACCACACCACTATTTTATTCATCAATCACCACCCTCATCATCACATAATCCACCATTTATTTATTTCATTTCTGCTTCTCTTTGTTGTTTACAAAAAAATATTAAAAAAATTTGCAAAAGAAAATACAAAAAAAATGAAATAAAAAAACACAGGAGCTTCTGGGCCGCTGCCGTCCTCCGCTGAAGCTTGGCTACTCGTCGCTCTGCCACCCCGGCCTGCTCGACGCCGCCAGCGCCCGCCCGCTGTCCATTCCGCCTCCGGCTCCAAGCCGGTCCCCACCCGCTCTCTGCCGTGTAGCCCGGCCGCGCCTCCAGCGATAGACCGCCCTTCGGTCGCAATCCCATGCGCCACCCCGGCCTGCTCGACGCCGCCAGCGCCCGCCGCTCGACGCCGCCCAGCCGCGCTGCCATCCGCGCGTGAGGCAGCCCCACTCCGCCGTACCGCAGATCCTCTTCTAGACCTCCACGATGCGCCGCGCCCTTCCACTGATGCCACCGCGCCTCGCTCTGCCAGCGGTTTCATGCGCTGGTCACCCATCCTCATCCCGTGTTCTCCACGTGCACCCTCGCGCCGCCCATCGCCCCAGCGCTGCCCTCGTCGCCTCCACCCGTCCATGCGCCGCCTCCTCTGGAGCCCTAGCCCGCGTTCGTGGCTTTAGCCCTAACTTGGGTTGCACGTTGAGGATAAGTGAAGGTCCATTTTTATTTTATTTTATTTGTCAAATTTGCATTGTCGTCCTCTCACGTTTTTGGAATTGCAAACAGGTCCCTATGCACTTTTCATTATTAACTTTCATTTTATGTATTGCGAAGACACCCCTGAGTTTGAGCATTAATTTGGAAGTCATTATTGCATCATTTTTTAATAAAAAAATAACATGTTGTAGAGAAACTAAATCTTTATTTCTTAACTATTTATTTGCCTGCAAAATTGGATGTGACGAAATGGGACGGTCGCAACCATCCCCTTCGGTTGAACTGAAAGAGGCGTTCACATATTTTTGTGAGCAACCAATTATTTATTAAAATTCAGAAATTGTAAATCAGTGATATTTTGCTCATTTAAGCTCTGAAATTTTCACATAATCATTTATTGCTCCAAAAATTGTGAAAAAATTGAGAATGATGCCTCTAAGTGTTCTTTAATTACTCTCCAAATTTCGTCCAATTTGGAGTTGTCTTGTACCTAAAAGAAATTCTAGAGTGATCTCTATAGATGATTTTTAATTAAATCCACAAATAAGATTTTTGAGAAATTTCAAAGCTCCTGAATTCCTTATTAAAATATTTATTTGAGATAAATAGGTCTTTGGATAATTTAACTTCGTGGATTTATTAGAAATTAAATACTCATAGTTGCTCTGTTATCACTAAAAAAATCATAAAAAATCATAAAGTGTTAGAAAATTCCAAAAAAATTAGTGTAACTTACTTTCATCATGTTAAATTCCAGTAATTTTTTCATAATTTTTGCATATCTTTTACACAAAAAATTGCATAAAAGCCCCAAAAAAATTTACATTTTTCATGTGTGCATTTTAAATTCAAAAATTTCAAAAAAATCCAGTTTGCATTAATCATTAGATTAGGTTTACAGGAAAAATATAATTTGGTCAATTTGGATTAATTTCGTATTAAAATTAAATTTAGCTAAGTTGTGGATTTTCTTAATAACCTAATTCATCCGTATTATTGCATTTGGCATTTCTATCGCATAAAAAAATTACAAAAAAAATCCAACTTGGAAAACCACAATTTAATCCATCTAATCTGATCCCGAGTTGTTCCTTTGCCTCCTTGAGTCGACCCCGGGGCTTGCCCTGGCTAAATAAACATAAAACCGCGCGTTAATTCATTTGAAGATTCATCGATTCGTGCGGTTATTTTTGATCGACGCAGGTCTATCCGACTGCAACGAAATAGTCAATTAGACAACACCATAACAAGGGTAGGTCCGCGGTCCGTCAAATGGTGCCGTTGTCGGGGATGATCATCATCATGTTCGGTCCTGATGGCTTTGACACCTGGGGCATCGATTTCATGGGCCCATTCCCTATTAGCCATGGGTTCGAATACATCCTTCTTGTGGTAGACTACTTATCTAGATGGGTGGAGGCTATCCTGACCCGAGCCGCAAACAGCAGGACTGTCTGTAAATTCATCAGAGAGCACATCATCTCTAGGTTCGGGATCCCCAAAATGATGATATCAGATGGGGGTATCCACTTTGTAAATCGGGAGGTGAAGAAACTCCTGAAGGACTATAGCATCGAACACCGTGTCGCTAGTCCTTACCACCCACAGACCAATGGTATGGCTGAGGTGTCGAATCGGGAGGTGAAGACTATATTGCAAAAGCTTGTCCACCCAGACAGGAAGGACTGGTCTCAGATCTTGGATCAGGTCCTATGGGCGTATAGGACAGCTTACAAGACACCGTTAGGAACCTCCCCATTCCGAATGGTATTCGGAAAGCCGTGCCATCTGCCCGTAGAGTTAGTGCATAAATCAGAATGGACAATTAAGAAGGTCAACTGGAACACACACCTTGGGCAGAAGCAGAGAGATATGGATCTGAATGAGCTTGTGGAAGTCATAAACCGCGCATCTGACAACAGTTTGGTGTACAAGGACAAGGTTAAGCGTTGGCACGATAGATATATCAGACGAAAGACCTTTGTTCCTGTACAGAAAGTATGGTTGTTTAATGCTAGGCTGAAGATCTTCCAAGGCAAGTTGAAGTCCAAGTGGACATGCCCATTTGTCGTCCGTACAGTGCACAGTAGTGGATGTGTCGAGATCTCAGATCTTGCAGATGATGCACCGACATTCCTTGTGTATGGACAGCTGTTGAAACACTTCATCGAATCCAATGAGCAATTAGTCCATGTTGAGAAGATTGTATTCATGCGCAAGACAGATTCAGCATATACACCTCGAGCCACACATGAGACCTTGCAACAGTGAGCTCTAGACATCGGCAGCATCCTGAAAGATTCAGACCGACTCACTTGTATATACCATAATTTCTGTACATTCTGTCCTTTCTCCCCCGCAACTCTAGTAACTCATCCCAGCATCATTAATCACCATCTTGGACTATACTTAGGATGATCATATCCTAAGTATAGGGGGATGGGCCACTTAAGTCGCGTCTCTGTACATCCTCCATATCACATTGGTCCTCATACTCACTTCCGTCCTATACTTAGGCTGACATGGGCCTAAGTATAGGGGGGACCGATGCCCGCATTATATACTCACCCGTTTCTCCTCTTGCCCTCGTCCGTCCCATTTGATCTTCTTCTACATTAGGCTGCCAAAGCCTAAGTATAGGGGGACAGAGCGACTTCTATAAATTTTTGTTATTTTAACTCTCCTACGCTTAGCACGAGCAATGTCTTTTTCCTTGCTTTTCGTGCTCCGAGGACATAGCACACACTAAGTATAGGGGCGGCGTGTATATATTACATATATACTTTACCCATAGCTCGTACTTTCGCGTATTTTCGTGTATCTTTTGTATATATTTTGTAATAATTACGGGTGGGTAAAAATTGAAATTTTTTTATACTAGCATAATACTTGTAAACCTTTTGTAAAAATAAAAAAAAAATATTAAAATACATGTATACTTGTATATTGTATAACACTCGTATAACACTTGTATAATACTTAAAAACTCTTGTAAATTGTTGTAACATAGGAGGTATACCAAAGTTTTGAAAAAAAACACAAAACCATTTGATGACAAGGGATCCGATGAGGGTCTAGAGTAATCCACACAAGGCAGGATCACAATGTTGCTGAGGCGACCGCTCACCAAATCCCGAATCGATCAACAATTAACCCACGATGAAATATATGCAATGAATATCCAAAAATGTGGAGTTAAAATTTATTATAACTCTACATGCAAATGTGTATAGGTGTAAGCATGAGTAGAGGTCGAACACTAGGAGGCGAATGGTTGAGTGTAAAATTGGTTGCACAATCATTCAATTCAATGATCATGTCCACTTCTTTATTGTTTTTGTGGGTTTTTAAATTTTATATTTTATTATTATTATTGTTTATTTTTATTTTGTTTTTATATTATATTTTTTTTACTTTCTTTTTATATTTTTAATTATATAATATATATATACATACAAGAGAAGAGAGAGAAGTAATATAAAGATAAATATTTACATAAATACTCAATATATATCACATATAATATTTTTTGGCTTTTTAAATTTTTATAATTTTTTGTTATTTTTCTGGAATTTTTCTAATTTTTATGTATTTTTAATTCCAACAATGTCCCTAATATGGGACTACATAAATAGCTGAAATTAATTTGGGTTTTAAAAATATAAAATAAGTCCAAAAATTACCCAAATTAATTTTAATAAGTAGAGAATAATATATAGATAATTATAAAAGAGAAAATTATATTTTTGGGATTTTTTAGGGTTTTTCTATTTTTTGTTGGATTTTGGAGCTTTCTGATTTTTTTATTTTTCTTTTTCTTGTTTTTAGGGTTTTTCAATTTCTGGACTCAATATATATATATAAATATACCACATATAATTTTTTTTGTAATTTTTCAAAAAACATTTTGTATTTTTTGGTATTTTATAAATTAGACAGTATAAAAAAGGCTCCTTTTTCATTTTTAATATTTAGGTTAAATGCAAAAAATGCAAAATAAAATGTGGGGATGAAAGTACACTACATGAAACATCTAACCTAATTTTTGTGGATTTTTAGTAGCTACATAGGTATTTTTAATAAATAGATAAAAGACACAAAAATTAAATAGCTTGGCAGGGGCATTTTTGCAAATAAAATAACTACAGGGGCACATTGCAAAAATACCTACTGGAATAAACATTTATTTAAAATTTTGGAACAAATTTACAATTAACAAAAATACCAGGGTATACACTGCAAAAATCACGCGCCTCACGTGGGACTGCACGTGAGGCGCGGAGGGACCATTTTGTAATACCAAGAAAAACATGGGCCCTTTTACAAAATTTACATTTTTATTTGCACTACATATATAATTATAGGATTAAAATCTAAATACAAAAAATTAGGGGGGCATATGTGAAAATTACCCCCAACAAGCGCGCGATCCAACGGTTGTGCGTTCTTCACTTGACACGCGTCGCCTCCTGCTCGCCCGATGACGCTTCATCGATGAAGGGCTGAGATTAGATCAGCAGAGCTGATCTGACAGTCGTAGCTTCACTCCATCGGACGACTGGCTTCTGATCTGGGCTGGGACCTCGATCGGACGATGGAGAAGAAGGCATGAAGAACGGGGAAGAACTCCCTATTCCACGGCCTTCGATCTGATGCTGCAGTCACATCCGACGCTCCCTCGGGCTGCTGAAGGTCCAAAAAGCTTCCTGGGGGCCCGCTCTGTCGATTGGGGAGCTCAGGGGAACCGGAGGCTCACCGATGCAGTCCAGCGAGCTCGGAGAAGAAAGGGGCTCCTAGGTACCTGCAGAAAATCAAAATCGACCCCAACAGGGGTCCTTTGGCCTCCCAGCACCTGCAAGAAGGGTCAACACACAAAAACAAGGGGTTGGGGGTCTTATTGGTGGCAAAATAAGGGATGGTGGAGCAGGGCAGCGATCTCCGACGAAGGGCGGAGGAAGAGATCGGGTTTCCAGATCTGAGGAAGATCTGGGTGAATGAAAATGCCTGGGGTGTAGAGAAATGGGGGGCTAGGAAGATGGGCATGAAGGCGAGGTCGGAAATCGTCTGGAACACCGCGAATGAGTACGCCAGAGCAGAGCTCCGGCGAACTACGGGTGCTCGATTTGAGGCTACATCTAATGGCTAACAACTAATCTAAATACATAAATAAAAAGCTAACACAAAATTCTAACTAAAATGAGTAAAAGCGCAGCTCGTACCTGGCAAAACACCAAGGAGCAGAGGCCTCACCGGCGACGGTGGCCTTGGGCGCAACCACCGCCTTCTCCGACCGATTCGAGGTACCTGGAGATTCCTACTGTCACCAGGAGTCCACCTAGACCGAATGCGAGGAGGGGAGATACGTAATGGTTGACCAAAATTGAGAAGAAGGCGGAGGTTCTTTATTTAAGAACAGTCGGAGCACCCTTATTGACCGGGCCGTAGCGGCGAATCTGGGCTATATACAAAAGAACAAATGAATGGGCGAGCATGTACAATGAACGAGGAACACTTTTCATGAAGGCGGAGATGGCAGGTGATGGACGGGTCAAGCGTGAATAAAGGGAGAAGACGCATCGTTCTGACAATTGTGTCACATCAGCCGCCTGGAGGTGCAGTTGACCGAGCGGTCAACGTTTGCTGGAAGTTGATTGGTCCACGTCAACCAGAAGTTGACCTATTTATTAAACATAATAAATGAATTAATTAAATTTTATTTATAAAATAAAAAATGTTTATTAATTAATGTACTATTTTTTATGATTTTTATTTATTTTTTTGATGAATTTTATTATGGGTTTATTTTAATAATGTATTTATAAGGGTATTTACATGTATTTATTTTTATTTTGTTTATTTTTATTTTATTATTTTATTTTCTTATTAATTTATAAATTATTTTTGTGAGTATAAATATATTTTATTTAATTTTTATGAGTTTATTTATATTTTTAAATAAATAGCTATATGCATATGTAGGTATACTTATAGGTATTTTACCTATATTTTATATACATTTTATTTATTTAATGTACTTTATTGGTTTTTTATTTTGGATTTGAATTTTATATAAATTGTATATAATATTTACAATATTATTAAAATATAAAAGAACAAAATAATTAAAGAATGTATTCCCCTTTTATTCATGTACATACATAACATAGGTATTTTGCCTATATACATTCTATAGACTTATTTTATTTTATGAATTCTTTTTGGTTTTATTCTAATTTCAATATGTACATGTATTATAGATATTATTTACAAAATTCTAAAAATATAAATTTATAGAAATAATAAATGAAGAATAAATTCAATATTTTAATCGGGTATTATGTACAATGAAGGCCAAAAACCTAACTTTCACAGATGGACTCTAAAAATTATGAAACCAATTTTATTAAATAGTTCTTGAAAAGTTATATACAATTAAAGACGATTTTGGTGGATTTTGAGTTTTTATTTGCAAGATATGGGTCTGCGAAATTGAGATTCTGGCTTTTTATTTTGTGTATAAAATGTACACTGTGTATTATTTTTGTACAAACTCAATTTTGTATTTTTATTCACATTATTATCTACAACTTTCATGTACAAAATATTTTTATTTAATGAATAAATAATTAAATACGAAATAAGTGTCAAAATGCATAAATGAATGAATGAATGAATGAGGTATTTATTGTATTATTGGCCCTTATCTCCCCCAACTTTGTTCCTTGTCGACCAATTCTATGCTGGACTTGGTCTCGGGGTTAGGGTCATAAAATATTTGCAATATTTTATTCCTTTTTCTTTTCTTCTCTTTATTCTATAATTTTGGCATTAAAAACCTTATTTTATGTACAATAAATACAATAGATAATGAATGCTATTATGTACAAATTGATGCTATTTACATGCATTTGCTGGGGCTTTTAAGGCCAAAATGATAGAATAAAGGTGATGAAATGGAGATTCATCACCCCCCTATATTTGCCTTTGCTAGTCCCTAGCAAATACTTATGCAATAAGTACAAAAAGAACAAAGAATAAGAAGAAAAGAAAAAGAAAAAATAAAGAATTTAAATAATAAATTGAATTGATCATGATTATTAAACTTATATGTACAAAATCAAAGTTTGGAGCTCATGTTAGACCTTGATGTGAAAATGTGTGTGGAACTTGGTAGGGAACCAAATTTAAAGCACAACAGCCTCCGAGAGTCACAGAACTTGGTTCAAATCACCTCAATAGCCAGGTCAGAACTAGCCTACATCATACGCAAACCCTTATGACTATGAAGCTGACTTGTACAGTGTAAGTGGTAGTGGCTCTCCCCAACTGAAATGACAAAGGAACTGACTTCTCCAGAATGACAACCCAATGATTCCCCAATCCAACAGCTCTTTCCTCGAGGAGCGGGGTATTCCCTTCTAAGTTCAAGTGACATCCAACTCAAGAGGAGGAGGTGAAGAGAAGAATGGACGGTAGCCAGTGTAGCTACCTATCCTAGGATGCCTAACCAGTGTAGTCAAGTCATCCAGCTGTAGGCTCACATGGTATAACTTTGATGCTCAAGCTTGCTTATTTTCTATACAACATATATACATACTCCGGTAGGAACTTTATTTTTATTGTCAAGCCCGTCCATTTTTTGGAGAGATTGTTTTCAACATACTATTTACAGCAGCATTTACATAAGGACTTTTTCCTCTTGATCCAGAAGACTATCCCTCTTTTGAAGCATTATCGCAACCCACACTCTCCTGTCGTTAGACCTCATGGCTATTAGACCAGGTTGGGGTGCACTTTATTCCCTAGACGAGGATGAATGTTTCCACTCGTGTGCATCTCAGACTGGCAAATCCAACCCCCTCACCACTCCGACTGAGTTGAGCCAAGTGAAAGGTGCAAAGTGTCCAAGTTAGGTCACGGCCGACAAGAGTCATGCATATGTCTCGAAAAGTTCTAGTTAGTTAGTTGAGGTGACTTGAACCCAGCCCTGATTTATGAAAGAATAAGTCTGAATAGACCTGAACTACCTTAAACCTAGTTCCCATAAGGTTCCAGTGCAGTTAGGTGCAGTAAGGTCCAACCAAGCTCCAATCTTCGACTTTATTGGACTAGTTCATTTTATCAAGCTCAATCAAAGATATATGAATGCTATGCAAATGCTATTTACAAATATGCAAAGAGAAATGCAATTTTTCAAAGAATTTGGAAACAAAGAGAAGAATTTTTACACAAAGAATTTTTGCAAATAAAATAATTTTGGCACTCAAAGTATAAAATATGTACAACTATTTACACGGGCGTGCCGCTTTATTTTACAAGAATTAAGAATTTACAATTTATTTTTTTAATTTATAGGTATATATGTACAATTATTAAAGAATTTTGTGTTATTTATTATTTTATTGTTTTGATGTATCTATTCCTTAAATTTATTTGAAAATCATTTTACAAATAATTTGACAAACTATAGTCCAAAATATTTTTTTACAAGCACTTTACAAACATGTACACACATTTGAAAATCATTTTGCAAAGGTTTTTCAAACAATATATATAGATTTTTCATAATATTTTTGCAACTATTTTTCAAACCATTTGCAAATAGTTTTTCAAACATTTTATTTCACACAAAGAAAATAAACTTTACAAAACAAAAGGTTGAAAATATGTAACAAAATGTTTTCAAAATAGTTTTCAAAAGATTTTCACAAAGATTTTCAAACTATTTTTCAAACATTTTGCAAAAAATATTTTTACATGATTTATTAATCAGTATATACAAAAAAAATAATTTGAGGAATGATAACATCTTTTTATTAGGGTGTTTTAATAAATTTTAAAGAATTTTTAGCCATATTATTAAGGGAATATGAAAGTACGAGTTATGGCTAAAGTATATACATAGTATATACGACCCCGCTATACTTATTTGAGTTATGTACTCATAGATCGGAAAAGAGAAAGAGAAGACATAACTCGTACTGAGTATAGAAAAGTCTAAAGAATATATGAAATGAACGAATGAGAAGTTGACCGTCCCCCCTATACTTAGGATCAAGTAATCCTAAGTATAGCAGACTGTACACAAATCAGGGAGGGTCAAGGGTGGGAATAAATAGATGAATAAATCAGAGGTGCACTCCCCTATACTTAGGATAAAGTACGTCCTAAGTACAGAAAAACTGACACAAAGGGGCGACACCTTTTATTGAGATAAAGAAATATGAAAAGGAAAAGAAGAAAAGAAGAGAAGATATATATATATACAGATAGATGAAAAGATTGTGGAGAATATACGCATCACTCCCCCTATACCTAGGGTGAGATATCCCTAAGTATAGGCAACAACAGGAGTGACAAAACTGAAAAGGAAAGAACCACGCAGTGTGTACCCCCCTATACTTAGGACAAGGTACGTCCTAAGTGTAGACACAAAGATATGGCGATAGATCTGGGGCACTCATAACATGCATGAGAAAGAAGGAATATATAAAACACATATATACAACTGGTGAAGAAACTGGTGAAGTACAGGACGGTATCTAGTAAGCGACTACCGTGCTCTCGTCGTCGTCTCCCTGTGAGAACGAGGATGCAGTCAGAAGGTGAAAATACACCCGAATCTACAATCAAGTGGGTGTCAGCTACCGAGGACAAACCTTTCTAAAGGATAGATATCGGGTCCGATAGCGTAAAGCTGATGATCGGCTCATAAGGAGTGATTAAGTGAGTGGAGCCGATACCGTAAGACCGGGAGGAAGCAAGAGCAGTATAGACTCCTCCGGTCAATCAGAGTCTCAGACAGATCGGAAGTAAAGCATATGAGACTGTGTGATGCACGGTGGTGATATAGTCTGAAAGTCACAAGAATACACCGAACAACACAATACAAGGCTCACTCCTGCGAGGGTCCTCAAGGTGAGCAGACTCTGAGAATGATCAGATGACTCGGCTCTGTGCTCCAACAAAGAGGAGACACAACCAGGGAGGAGACCGAGTACACAAGTCAAAAGACCCAGCTTCATGCTCCACCAAAAGGGAGACACCAGAAATGAAGCCGAGTACCTAGAAAATGATGTACTCTCCCGCAGATAACCCTCAGGGAGTAGTACATGCTAGGCAATGAATAATCAGAACAGAAGCTCACCCTTGCGAGGTTCATCAAAGTGAGCGGGCCCAATGGAGCATGATCCATCAGACGGATCATAGAAATGGTCTCGGTAGGCGACAGATCGGCTACCATCGGAAGAGACTGACAAAGCAAGAAAGTCTGGCAGCATCCTGCAGATAACCCTCGAGGAACGTACTGTCAACTAGGCATGGAAATAGCAGATATCAGGAGCTCAACCTCGTGAGGACCGTCAAGGCAAGCAGCCTCAAAGGAGTCAAAGATCTGACTAAACAGATAGGTCCAATGATCCGCAGATGGGATATGCAACTCAGGATGGGACCAAAATCATATATATCAAACGACTCGGTTCTGTGCTCCGCAGAATGGAGACACAGTCAGTAGGGGGAACCGAGCGTGAAGAGAGTGTTGCATGCTCCCACAGATAGTCCTCGATGAGTAATGCAAACTAAGCAGTGAATATTTAGACTGTGTCTCTGCCTTGCGAGGGCCGTCAAGGAGAGAGAAGGGCTTGAAGGAGCCGGATCCATCAGGCGGACCCTCATAATGGTCTCTGTAGTCGATAAATCGGCTACCAACAAAGGAGACCAATCAGATCGGAAATATGCCGTAGTCTCCTGTAGATAACCCTTGGGGAGCTACGAGCTAATCAAGGAATAATCAGAAAAGATCTCATCCTTGCGAGGACCGTCAAGGAGAGAGAAGGGCTCTAAGGAGTCTGAGCAAGTCAGTCTCATGCCCCAACATATCGGACGCATAATCAGAAAGGGAGACCGACTGCCCATATCAGATGAACCGGCTTCGTGCCCCAACAGATGGTGGCACCAGAAGCGAGTGAAGCCGATCATTAAGAAAGTGTCACATTCCTTCCTCAGATAGTCCTCGGGAAGTGATGTGAGCTACACAGTGAATAATCAGAGTACATCTCGTCCTTGCGAGGGCCGTCAAGGAGAGAAAGAGGCTCAAAGGAGCCAGATCCATCGGACGTATCCATAGAAAATGTGGTCTCAGTAGATGACAGAGCATCTACCAGCAGAAGAGACCAAGAAAGCTATAATGTGTCATAGCCTCTCGCAGATAACCCTCGGAGAGCACTATGAACTAGGCAATGAATTTCCAGAATATCGAGGCTCGTCCTTGCGAGGACCATCAAGGAGAGCAATCAGTCTATTGGCCTCATGTACCGACAAGTAGGGTACACAATCATAGGGGGAGGCCAATCAAGCATATCATCTGACTCGGTTACGGGTCCCATCAAAATGGCGACCCAAGCAGTGGATGAAACCGTAGTCCTAGAAATTATCGCATTCTCCCGCAGATAGTCCCCGGGGAGTTATGCAAGCTAGATCAATGTAGGGCATGGGAATGCTGGCAGGTCATCTCAGGTCCTCAAAAGTAATCAAATATTCAATCATTCGGAGGGCATAAGATCATGTGAGGGAGCAAATAATCAGGTCAATCACAATACAGTCCCTCAAGTTGCTCTAATCAGCTGAGATGGCACAATATGTCATCAGGATTCCTCCAAGTGCCAGGGTGGATCAAAGAGTCAGGAGATCAAGGATGGTTCAAACAGGAAAATGAGAGATCATGCAGGATCCGCACACCTTTATCAGGTAATCCAAATCAGAATAATCAGTCAATCCTAAAAATCAAGATGGGTGGAACCTCAAGATAGATAGATCAATAAATACTCATGAATTCATCACCAAATCTTCGCATCATATCACATCCTTAATCCGGTGCACGAGAACTAAATCCTCAATAAAGTATCATACCTAATCATCATGCATCATAAAAAATCCTCAATAAGCTCATATGCATGTATCCAAAGTCAAATCCACCAAATCAATCTCAACATCCTCAACATCATTGGCCTGTCTTACACAAATAATCAAGGTAATCATGAAATCCTCGATGCGGGCTATCGATGTGCACAACATTCCCGGGTAAAGGAAGAGGTGATACGGGGGACATGAGGAAGATGGATAAGAAGGGCAACACAATGGAGTGGAGAAGCTGATTGAGCGTGCGTGCCAATATCATGAGTGGTAGAAGAGTGACACAGAGGGTACGAGGAGGACGGGCGAGAAGATCGGAACACATACAAAATTGGGTGTTCACACAAGGCGGAACACCATCAAAATGGTGGTCCGAAGAGCATGCTCTCCTCGAACCTAAGAAGATGAGGATGACACGGAGAATATGAGGAAAGTGATGAAGAAGAGGGAAACAAAGGACTTGGCGAAGAATGATTGAGCTCAAGCGCCAATATCATGACTCGATGCAAAATGAAGAGATATATGTATAAGAGAGGTAGAGAGACTCAAAGATGAAAAATGCATGACTCACACGGGCGGGACTGACTACTCTAATAATGAATGAAAACACAACGAACTCTAAGTCACAATCAATACACAAGGCAAAACCCCCGATTCACCTACTCAACACAATGAAGACCATCAGGTGACAGTCATTTATCTTTTCAGTTTTAGAGTGAGGTGAGAATCACAAGTTGTGCAAACACTTAGGAGGCTTGATGGGATTTGGGCTCTACTCCTTAGTGTGTACGTGAGAAATTAAAACATATACAATGAGGGGGTTGCTCTCCCCAAGACAAGGAAGTTCATTATGTTTTATTTTTAGGTTTAATAGAGTTAATAGTCCCGATTTTATTTGAGTTATCACTTTTTTGGGTATTTTCAATGCACGTGCCTATCGAGGTTCCAATTTTCATTAAACATCCTAGGTTGGCAAAAACAGAGGGAGAAGGTCGGAAAAGCCATGCAAGTCGGAAATCGATGATGCATGCTAAGTAAGAAGACTTACAGTGCCTCCAACTCTCTCCATGTGGGATGCATAACAGAATTGAAACCTATCCTTAATGCAAATGCAAGCCGAAGAAATCGCCCTAGGATAGTAACTGCTATTATCGTGAAGCACCACAAGTCGCTCGCCGATGTTCAAGCCAGGAGTCCAGTCTAGGCTCACCCCTCCTCCTCTCGACACATCGAGTTCAGGAGAAGCGCTTGGCAGGGTGAGCTCGCGACGCGTAGAGTCGAAGATGGTGAAGCAGCTGTTTAGAGTTTGATCTAGGTCCAAAGTGAACTATAGGTCCATGCAAATATATTAGGGTGTTTAAACCTAACTCTACGAACAAGCAACTCCTATAGCTAAGGGCTCATTCACACAAAATAATAAAAATAAAATAAAATAAAGAAAAGAAAAAGCGTCAAAACCATCGAGGCCCCCAAGGGAACAATCCCTCGGGCAATGTACCTCGGGAGTCGAAGTGTACCTGTGAGAGTCCTGTATTATTACAAATTTTCTAAGTGTCACTCTCTCACATAAATATACATAATAAACTAAAATAAAATGCATAAAAATAGAGACTGTCTTCAAAAATTCTCCTTCATCTGCCCTTGATGCTCTCTCCTATTGGCTGGCGTAGAAGAGCCAACTCCGCCTTGCTTGGGTGCATAGGTCCTCCTTCGCTTGGTGGTCCCTCGCATCAAAGACAAGTAAAAGAGATGGGTCAGAACAATCAATCAATAATCTCAATAAAGATTAAATAAATAAATAAATAATTGACATAAGCAAAGAATTAAATAAATCAATGAACAACCATTCAAAATTCGTTGCCTCCCCGGCAACGACGCCATTTGATGACAAGAGATCCGACGAGGGTCTAGAGTAATCCGCACAAGGCGGGATCACAATGTCGCTGAGGCGACCGCTCACCAAATCCCGAATCGATCAACAATTAACCTACTATGAAATATATGCAATGAATATCCAAAAATGTGGAGTCAAAATTTATTATAACTCTACATGAAAATGTGTATAGGTGTAAGCATGAGTAGAGGTCGAACACTGGGAGGCGAATGGTTGAGTGTAAAATTGGTTGTACAATTATTCAATTCAATGACCATGTCCACTTCTTTATTATTTTAATGGGTTTTTAAATTTTATATTTATTATTATTGTTGTTGTTTATTTTTATTTTGTTTTATATTTTATATTTTTTATTTCCTTTTTATATTTTTAATTTTATAATATATATAGAGATATATATATACAAGAGAGAAGAGAGAGAAGTAATATAAAGATAAATATTTATAAAAATACTCAATATATATCACATATAATATTTTTTTGGCTTTTTTAATTTTTATAATTTTTTTATTTTTCTGGATTTTTCTAATTTTTATGTATTTTTAATTCCAAAAATGTCCCTAATATGGGACTACATAAATAGTGGAATTTAATTTGGGTTTTAAAAATATAAAATAAGTCCAATAATTACCCAAATTAATTTTAATAAGTAGAGAATACTATATAGATAATTATAAAAGAGAAAATTATATTTTTTGGATTTTTTAGGGTTTTTCTATTTTTTGTTGGATTTTGGAGCTTTCTGAGTTTTTTATTTTTCTTTTTCTTGTTTTTAGGGTTTTTCAATTTCTGGACTCAATATGTATATAAATATACCACATATAATTTTTTTGTAATTTTTCAAAAACATTTTGTATTTTTTGGTATTTTATAAATTAGACAATACAAAAAGGCTCCTTTTTCATTTTTAATAATCAGGTTAAATGCAAAAAATGCAAAATAAAATGTGGGCATGAAAGTACACTACATGAAACATCTAACCTAATTTTTGTGGATTTTTAGGAGCTACATAGGTATTTTTAATAAATATAAAAAAGACATAAAAATTAAATAGCATGGCAGGGGCATTTTTGCAAATAAAATAACTACATGGGGCACAATGCAAAAATACCTACTGGAATAAACATTTATTTAAAATTTTGGAACTAATTTACAATTAACAAAAAAGCCAGGGTATACACTGGAAAAATTATGCGCCTCACGTGGGACTGCACGTGAGGCGCGGAGGGACTATTTTGTAATACTAAGAAAAGCAGGGGCCCTTTTACAAAATTTACATTTTTATTTGCACTACATATTTAATTTATAGGATTAAAATCTAAATACAAAAAGTTAGGGGGCATATGTGAAAATTACCCCCAACAGGCGCGCGATCCAACGGCTGTGCGTTCTTCGCTTGACACGCGTCGCCTCCTCCTCACCCGATGACGCTTCGCCGATGAAGGGCTGAGATTAGATCAGCAGAGCTGATTTGACGGTCGTAGCATCGCCTCATCGGACGACTGGCTTCTGATCTGGGCTGGGACCTCGATCGGACGGTGGAGAAGAAGGCACGGAGAACGGGGAAGAACTCCTTCTTCCCTGACCTTCGATCCGGTGCTGCAGTCACGTTTGACGCTCTCTCGGGCTACTGAAGGTCCAAAAAGCTTCCTGGGGGCCCGTTCTGTCGATTGAGGAGCTCAGGGGAACCGGAGGCTCACCGATGCGGTCCAGCAAGCTCGGAGAAGAAAGGGGCTCCCAGGTACCTGCAGAAAATAAAAATCGACCCCAACAGGGGTCCTTTGGCCTCCCAGCACCTGCAAGAAGGGTCAACACACCAAAACAAGGGGCTGGGGGTCTTATTGGTGGTGAAATGAGGGATGGTGGAGCGGGGCGACGATCTCCAGCGAAAGGCGGAGGAAGAGATTGGGTCTCCAAATCTGAGGAAGATCTGGGTGAATGAAAATGCCTGGGGCGTAGAGTAATGGGGGGATAGGAAGATGGGCATGAAGGCGAGGTCGGAAATCATCTGGAACACCGCGAATGAGTTCGTCGGAGCAGAGCTCCGGCGAACTACGGGTGCTCGATTTGAGGCTACATCCAATGGCTAACAACTAATCTAAATGCATAAATAAAAAGCTAACACAAAATCCTAACTAAAATGAGTAAAAGCGCAACTCGTACCTGGCGAAACACCAAGGAGCAGAGGCCTCGTCGGCGACTGCGGCCTTGGGTGCAACCACCGCCTTCTCCGACCGATTCGAGGTACCAGGAGATTCCTACTGTCACCAGGAGTCCACCTAGACCGAATGCGATAAGGGGAGATACGTAATGGCTGACCAAAATTGCGAAGAAGGTGGAGGTTCTTTATTTAAGAATAGTCAGAGCACCCTTATTGACCGGGCCGTAGCAACGAATCTGGGCTATATACAAAAGAACAAATGAATGGGCGAGCATGTACAATGAACGAGGAACACTTTTCATGAAGGCGGAGATGGAAGACGATGGACGGGTCGGGCGCAAATAAAGGGAGAAGACGCGTCGTTCTGATAATCGCATCACATCAGCCGCCTGGAGGTGCAGTTGACGGAGCAGTCAACGTTTGCTGGAAGTTGATTGGTCCACGTCAACCAGAAGTTGACCTATTTATTAAACATAATAAATGAATTAATTAAATTTTATTTATAAAATAAAAAATGTTTATTAATTAATGTACTATTTATTTATGATTTTATTTATTGTTTTGATGAATTTAATTATGGGTTTATTTTAATAATGTATTTATAAGGGTATTTACATGTATTTATTTTTATTTTGTTTATTTTTATTTTATTATTTTATTTTCTTATTCTATAAATTTATAAATTATTTTTGTGAGTATAAATATATTTTTATTTAATTTTTATGAGTTTATTTATATTTTTTAAATAGATAGGTATATGCATATGTAGGTATACTTATAGGTATTTTACCTATATTTTAGATACATTTTATTTATTTAATGTATTTTATTGGTTTTTTATTTTGGATTTGAATTTTAAATAAATATATATAATATTTACAATATTATAAAAATATAAAAGAACAAAATAATTAAAGAATGCATTCCCCTTTTATTCATGTACATACATAACATAGGTATTTTGCCTATATACATTCTATAGACTTATTTTATTTTATGAATTCTTTTTGGTTTTATTCTAATTTCAATATGTAAATGTATTATAGATACTATTTACAAAATTCTAAAATTATAAATTTATAGAAATAATAAATGAAGAATAAATTCAATATTTTAATCGGGTATTATGTACAATGAAGGCCAAAAACCTAACTTTTACAGATGGAGTCCAAGAATTATGAAACCAATTTTTTTAAATAGTTCTTGAAAAGTTATATACAATTAAAGGTGATTTTGGTGGATTTTGAGTTTTTATTTGCAAGATATGGGTCTGCGAAGTTGAGATTCTGGCTTTTTATTTTGTATATAAAATTTACACTGTGTATTATTTTTGTACAAACTCAATTTTGTATTTTTATTCACATTATTATCTACAACTTTAATGTATAAAATATTTTTATTTGATGAATAAATAATTAAATACAAAATAAGTGTCAAAATGCATAAATGAATGAATGAATGAATGAGGTATTTATTGTATTATTGGCCCTTATCTCCCCCTACTTTGTTCCTTGTCGACCAATTCCATGCTGGACTTGGTCTCGGAGTTTGGGTCATAAAATATTTGCAATATTTTATTCCTTTTTCTTTTCTTCTCTTTATTCTATAATTTTAGCATTAAAAACCTTATTTTATGTACAATAAATACAATAGATAATGAATGCTATTATGTACAAATTGATGCTATTTACATGCATTTGCTGGGGTTTTTAAGGCCAAAATGATAGAATAAAGGTGATGAAATGGAGATTCATCAATAGCACACACTAAGTATAGGGGGGCGTGTATATATTACATATATACTTTACCCATAGCTCATACTTTCGCGTATTTTTGCATACCTTTTGTATATAATTTGCAATAATTACGGGTGGGTAAAAATTGAAAAAAAAATTATACTAGCATAATACTTGTAAACCTTTTTAAAAATTGAAAAAAAATATTAAAATACATGTATACTTGTATATTGTATAAGACGTGTATAACGCTTGTATAATACTTAAAAAACTCTTGTAAATTGTTGTAACATAGGAGGTATACCAAAGTTTTGAAAAAAAACACAAAATGCTTCTTATTTACTCTTGCATATCATCCTTGCATTAAAAAAAGTCTTGCATTTAATTCTTCTACATAGCATGTCATCTACATCTCATCTGCATATCTTGCATGTGCAAGGTGAAAAGCTAGTGGGTTCTGCACCACGTTATGAGTAGATGTTGAGGAAGGACTTGATTTGACCTTAATCCACCTAATTTCAGAGGAAACTTATGGGAACTGGAGTTAAGATTTCTCAGGTCAAGTGACATGATTCTTTGAGTCCGCAAGTCTATGTTCACATGTCATCTTGATTAGCCTAAGTAGAATATCTCATGCACACACATGATTCTTTTAGATAATGACCTAACTTGGACAAGCACCATGCCTGTAGCTCTTCATTGATGAGGTGGTGAGGAGGTAGAATCCTTTAGCTTGGAGTAGCACACGGGTGGAAACATCTGTCCTCCTCTAGGGAGGGAAGTGCATCTCAACCTAGTCTGGTGGTGTTGACGTCTAAAGACGGGACACTGTGGGTTGCAATAATGCTTCAAAAGAGGGATAGTCTACTGGTTCAAGAGGAAAAACTCCTGATGTACATGCTGCACCTTGTATATAGTTCAAAAAAAAAGAAAAAAAAGAGAAAAAAAGGGAAAAATGTAAGAACTCCAAAAAAATCAGACAGGTCCAAGTGAAAAAAAACCTGTCGGAGTATGTATATTAGCAATGCAGCTGGATTACTTGGCTACACTGGTCAAGCATCCCGGGATAGGTAGCTACACTGGCTACCGTCCATTCTTCTCTCCACCCCCTCCTCTTGAGCTGGTCGCACTTGAACTTAGAAGGAAATACCCCGCTCCTCGAGGAAAGAGTTACTGTACCGGGTAACTAGAGTTACCTTATTGGAGGACGCTGTTTTTGAGCCATTTCTGATGTGGGGAGTTACATTTAACTTACACAGTACAAGTAAGAATCATAGTCATCAGAAATTTGCGTTTGAGGATTTGTTCTGACCTGACTATTAAGGCGTCTTGAATAGAAGACTTGTGGAACTTGAAGTCTGATAGGTCTTAAGTTCAGGTCCCAATAAGGTTCTGCCACACAATTAATCCAAAGGTCAAGTCAAGCTCCATTTTCAACTTTTGTTCATGACCTAGGTATGGAACCCAAAATCATTTCACTCTTGCATTTCATTTTAGTTGCTCGGGGACGAGTAAGGTTTAAGTATAGGGGGGTGATGAATCTGTGATTCATGACTCTAAAAGTTGAAAATAAAGCTTTGTTCCCGAGTAATTAGATGCATATTTCTACTTATATTGCATAATTAGCATTCATGCATGCATTGATAACATCTGCATTTTAGCATTCATATTTGCATAAAATAATAGCCCACTTCACTTGTAAATATTCACCTGTATATTCACCATATTTCACCTATTTGTATATATTTTATACTAAATATAAATCCAATAAAACCAACTCTATAGTGTATATATTACTAACACTAATAAAGGAAAAATATCTAAAAAATACTAACTTATAAAATTACCCAATAAAATCCCAAACCCAATTGGAGACATTAGACCTTAAAATGCATATATATCTCTCATACAACCTTCGAATTAGGTCTACTCACTTTTAAAATAATATACATTCAGAGACCTTCGAAACAAGACCAATTTCATTAAAATCGGAGCTCGTATGCAAAACTTGGGTTTTGGGCCCCTATTGTATATTGTACATATTGACCGTTTTACCCCTGTATTTTATCTTTTTATTTCCTTCATTATTAAAAATCCAAAAAAATTAGATTAAGTTGTAAATATTATTCTCATATTTTCTCTATTTTTTTGATTTTTCTCTCTCTTAAAAATGACAAAAAAATTTAAAAAAAAGATAAAATACGGTATTTTATATCCATAAGGTACCACCCAAAAATACATTTTTGTACAGATCACTTCCTTTGATTTTCGACCCTTCACAAAAGTTGTAGATCTCGTCGAGACGAGCAACTTTCGTGTTGGCCAATTTTTGATTTAATCCCTTTGTTATTTCTTTTTGATTTTTCTTTACATTTAATTTTTGCATGTGGCAGCTCTTGGAGCCGCCACACGTCACACCATTTTTTATTATTAATTTATTAATTTCGGATTTATTTTATTATTTTTGGATTTATTATTATTATTTTACTATTGATATTTTAATTATTTTAAGTAGCCTACTTATATTATATTATTAATTTATTTATTTTATCCCCCTTTTACCACTTCTTTTCTTACTCCCCACTCCAAGTCACCACTCCCTCCATCTTCTCCACCTCTTATCTAACTTCCCTCCTCCTCTTTATATTCCCATCCCCTCCTCCATTGTTCTTCATCCGCCATTTTACTAGGGAGAGAGGTTCGAGCCTCGTTTAAGTCGAGAGGTGACAACTCCCCTTTAGACGTTGAGCGACGATGACTTGCAGGCGAGATCCGCGGTTAATATCCGCGTAGCAAACTTCCCATCAAGATCATAAAGCTTCTCCAATTTTTCATCGAACCATATCGAGGCCACGACGGAAGCCGCACGATGTGGCTCCACTTTCGGCGAACCGCACATATAAGTATTCTCTATCTTCGCTTTGTCAATTTTTTTATCTAACGTTGTTTGTTTATTTTGTTTATCAAACAAAAACCACACCACCATTTTATTCATCAATCACCATCCTCATCATCACATAATCCACCATTTTTTATTTCATTTCTGCTTCTGTTTGTTGTTCACAAGGAAAATATAAAAAAATTTGTAAAAGAAAATACAAAAAAAAAAATAAAATAAAAAAACACAGGAGCTTCTGGGCCGCTGCCCTCCACAGCCCGGCGTCGCCATCCTCCGCCGAAGCTTGGCTGCTCGTCGCTCCGCCACCCCGGCCTGCTCGACGCTGCCAACGCCCGCCCGCTGTCCAGTCCGCCTCCGGCTCCAAGCCGTTCCCCGCCCGCTCTCCGCCGTGTGGCCCGGCAGCGCCTCCAGCGACATACCACCCTTCGGTCGCGATCCCGTGCACCACCCCAACCTGCTCGACGCCGCCAGCGCCCGCCGCTCGATGCCGCCCAGCTGCGCTGCCCTCTGCGCGTGAGGCGGCCCCACTCCGCCGTACCGTAGATCTTCTTCCAGACCTCCGCGGTGCGCCACGCCCTTCCGCCGATGCAACCACACCTAGCTCCGCCAGCGGTTTCGTGCGTTGGTCACCCATCCTTGCTCCACATTCTCCACGCGCACCCGTGCGCCGCCCATCGCCCCAGCGCCGCCCTCGTTGCCTCCACCCGTCCGTGCGCCGCCTCCTCTTGAGCCCTAGCCCACGTTCGTTGCTTTAGCCCTAGCTTGGGTTGCACGTTGAGGATAAGTGAAGGTCCATTTTTTATTTTATTTTATTTGTCAAATTTGCATTGTCGTCCTCTCACATTTTTGAAATTGCAAACATGTCCATGTACACTTTTTCTAAATTAACTTTTATTTTCTGTATTGCAAAGACACCCCTGAGTTTGAGCATTAATTTGGAAGTCATTTTTGCATCATTTTTTAATAAAAAATAGCATCTTGTAGAGAAACTAAATCTTTATCTCTTAACTATTTATTTGCATTTTTGTGAGCAACCAATTATTTATTAAAATTCAGAAATCGAAAATCAATGACATTTTTCTCATTTAAGCTCTGAAATTTTCACATAGTCATTTATTGCTCCAAAAATTGTGAAAAAATTGTGAATGATGCCTCTAAGTGTTCTTTAATTACTACCCAAATTTCGTCTAATTTGGAGTTGTCTTATACCTAAAATAAATTCTAGAGTGATTTCTGTAGATGATTTTTAATTAAATCCACGAATAAGATTTTTAAGAAATTTTAAAGCTCCTGAATTCCTTATTAATATATCTATTTGAGATAAATAGTTCTTTGGATAACTTAACTTCGTGGATTTATTAGGAATTAAATACTCACAGTTGCTCTGTTTTCAGTAAAAAAATCATAAAAAAATCATAAAGTGTCAGAAAATTCCAAAAAAATCAGTGTAACTTACTTTCATCATGTTTAACTTCCAATATATTTTTCATAATTTTTGCATATCATTTACATGAAAAATTGCATAAAATCCCCCAAAAAATATACATTTTTCAGGTGTGCATTTTAAATCCAAAAATTTCAAAAAAAAATTCAGTTTGCATTAATCATTGGATTAGTTTTATAGGAAAAATATAATTTGGTCAATTTGGATTAATTTCATATTAAAATTAAATTTGGCTAAGTTGTGGATTTTCTTAATAACCTAATTCGTCTGTATTATTGCATTTGGCATTTCTATCGCATAAAAAATACAAAAAAATCTCACTTGGAAAACCGCAATTTAATCCATCTAATATGATCCCGAGTTGTTCCTTTGCCTCCTTGAGTCGACCCTGGAGCTTGCCACGGCTAAATAAACATAAAACCGCTCGTTAATTCATTTGAAGATTCATCGATTCGTGCGGTTATTTTTGATTGACGCAGATCTATCCGACTGCAACGAAATAGTCAATTAGACAACACCATAACAAGGGTAGGTCAGCGGTCCATCAATATATACTCTGGCAGTCATTTTATTTTCAATCAGGCCTGCCCACTTTTTTGGAGTTTTTTTGAAATCTATATACAACAACATTTACATAAGGAGTTTTTCCTCTTGAGCCAGTAGACTATCCCTCTTTTGAAGCATTATTACAACACACACTCTCCTATCTTTAGACGTCTCTGCTACTGGACGGGTTGGGGTGCACTTACCTTCCTAGATGAGGACAAATGTTTCCACTTGTGTGCGTCTCATACCGGCAAATCTAATCCCCTCACCACTCCAACTGAGTTGAGCCAAGTAAAAGGTGCAGGTGTCCAAGTTTGGTCATTATCAACTAGAGTTGTGTGTGTGCTCCGAAATACACTACTTAGGCAGTCAAGAATCCACTGAATCAAGTCTCACAATTCTCAAAGAATTAAGTCAACCAGATCTAAAGTACCTCAATTCCAATTCCTGTAAGGTTCCCGCGATTAGGTACATTTAAGGTCCAATCAAGATCCAATCTTCATATTTTACTTAGACTTGTTCAACTACCAAACTCAATCCGAAAAATGCGAATGCTATGAAAATGCTATGTATAATGCAGAAAATATTTTTCTGATGTAATTTGCAAACTTTTGAACTTTTTATGGATTTTTGAAAAGTGTTTTGGAAATTTTTATGCAATTTTTCAAAAAGATTTTACAAATGTTTTTGGTAATTTTGGTTTTGCAAATGTTGTTGTGATTTTTTAGAGCAAAAGATTTTGGATAAAATAGGTAAAAATATTTACACAGGGATGCATCTAGTATTTACAAGAGTTGGGTTTTTAAGAATTTACAAGGGATAAGTGATTATTTTATAAATACATATAGTTAATAAAAAAATTTAATGTGATGTATATATTCCTCAAAGTTATTTGAAAATGATTTTACAAACAATTTGAAAACTGTAGTCCAAAATAGCATATGCAAATAATTTTTTCAAATATTTACTCACATTTTAAAATCATTTTGTAAAAGTTTTTCAAACATTATATATAGATTTTTTAAAATATTTTTGCAATCATTTTCCAAACCATTTGCAAATCAATTTTCAAACATTTTTATTTCACACAAAGAAAAGAACTTTTTACAAATAAAATATTTTTCGAAGGTTGAAAGCATTTTACAAAATATTTTTTAAATAGCTTTCAAAAGATTTTTCAAATCAATTTTCAAACTCTTTTTCAAACATTTTGCAAAATATTTTACTTGATTTAATAATCAATATATACACAAAGAATTTAAGGAATAATTGACATCCTTTTATTAAGTGTTTTTAATGAATTTAATAGTATTGTAGGCAATATTTATTTTTTTCCATAATTATTGAAAATACAAATGTACGAGTTATGGCTAAAGTATATACGCACTATATACGACCCCCTATACTTAGGTTGAGCTATGTCCTCATAGATCAGAGAGAAAAAGAGAAGACATAACTCGTACTGAGTATAGAAAAGCCTAAAGAATGAACGAATAAGGAATGAATAAATGAATGAGAAGTCGACCATCCCCTCATACTTAGGATCAAATAATCCTAAGTATATCAGACTGTACACAAGGCAGTGAGGGTCAAGGGTGGGAATGAACAGATCATACTCAAACTGTCTCCCCCTATACTTAGGGCAAGGTATCCTTAAGTATAGACAAGAAGATGGGATAGTGTAGAGGATCAAAGAATGAAAGAACTCAGGGTGCACACCCCCATGCTTAGGACAAAGTACGCCCTAAGTATAGAAGTCTGACAAAAAGGGGTGATACATACATATACAAATATTTTTATTAGATAATGAAAATTGAAAACAAAAAGAAGAAAAGAAGAAAATATGAAAGCTTAAAGGAAGAGTTCTTGAGTGGCATTATCCGAATCTTATGATGCTTCTACTGTTGTGGATGTTCCTTCAGTGCATAATACTTGGATAGAGTCGACAACCACCAAAAAAGTGTCATCTTCAAGGTAGGACGTCAATAGCTGACCATTGCTGATAAATGGTTGTGCATCAGGAGGCAAATCTGATATCACAAATACTTCCGTTGTCACACACTTCTTGAACTCTGAATGTCCCTGTTTATTTTCTCTTTATTTTTCTCGAGAAGATCTTTAACTTTGCATCAAATAGACACACTTTTTGTCCAGTCTCAAAGGTCTTTTGTCTGATGTGTCAATCATGCCAGTGGTTAACCCTCTCCTTGTACATCGATGTGTTATCGTATGCATAGTCTCTGAATTCCAAGAGCCTATTCAGATCCTCTTTTCTTTTCTGACCACTTTGTTGGGAGTCTAGGTTGCAAATGTTAATTGCCCATAATGATTTATGAATCAGCTCCACTGACAGATGGCATGGATTCCCATATACAATATGGTAGGATGACATACCCAATAGAGACTTGTAAGTGGTTCTGTATGCCCAAAGGACTGAGTCCAAGAGTTGGGACCAATTTTTTCTGTCCGGCTTGACAAGCTTCTGGAGAATTGTCTTGATTTCTCTGTTATAAAGTTCAGCCATACCATTGGTTTGAGGATAGTAAGGAGATGCAACTCATGCTCAATGCCATACTCCGTCATTAATTTCTTGACCTCTCGATTAATGAAGTGACTAAACCCATCTGATATAAGTTTCTTTAGAATCCTGAACCGTGAGATGATGTTTTCTTTCAGAAAGAGAGACACTGTATGATTGTCTGCGGCTCGAGAGGGGATAGCTTCAATACAGCAACTCACATAATCAAGGACAAGAAGGATGTTCTCATATCCCTGACTATTTAGGAAGGGTCCCATGAAATCGATGCCCCATGCATCGAATACATGTGCAATCTGAATGATCTTTAGGGGCATTGAATCTTTAGCTGTAAGAGTACCTTTCAATCTCTGACAGTCAGTGCAACTCTTAACATATGCTGCAACATTCTTAAATAATGTAGGCCACCAAAGGTCACACTGCAATACTTTCATTGTTGTTCTATCTCCAGCGTGATGCCCACCAGATTCGAGCAAATGACAATGCTCAAGGACACTATGCTGCTCCACCTAGGGAATGCACCTGTGCTAAATACAATCCGCTCCTTCCCTGAATAAGAGAAGATCTTCCCATTGGTAGAAATGGATAGTTGACAAGAATTTGTCCTTCTGAATCTTTGCCCAATCTTGTGGAACTGTGCATGAGACGAGGTAGTTGACAATGTCAGCATACCAAGGGAGTGAATCCACGACCAGAATTGAATCGTCAGGGAAGGTGTCTGTGATGGGTGCACTGCTCCGTGGAGACTCTTGTTGTTTGATTCTGGAGAGGTAATCTGCTACCACATTCTAAACCTCAGGCTTGTCCTTGATCTCCAAATAAAACTCCTGGAGGAGAAGGACCCATCTGATCTGTCTAGGCTTGGCATCCTTCTTCTGCTGTAAATATCTGATAACAGAGTGGTCAGTATAGATAGTGACTTTTGATCCAAGAAGATAGGACCTAAAATTCTCAAGGGAAAATACCACATCCAGCAATTCTCCTCTGTCACAGTGTAATTTCTTTGAGCTTCATATAATGTCTTGCTGGCATAATGAATGGCATAGGGCGTCTTGTCTTTCCTCTATCCTAGAACAACCCCAACTGCAAAATCTGATGCATCTATCATGATCTCAAAAGGAAGAGACCAATATGGTGGCTGTAGGATTGGAGCTTGAGTGATTAGCTCCTTCAGCTGATTAAATGATAAGAGAACTTGCTGAACAACATTGAACTCGATCTCCTTGCATAGTAATTCTGTAAGAGGTCAGGAAATGCGGCTGATATCACGGATGGACCTTCTGTAGAATCCTACATGCCCCAGGAATGACCTCACATGCTAACTGTCTGAGGTAGGTTGGCAATCACATCCACCTTTGTCAGGTCGACTTCCATGCCACGTTTGGAAACCACATGACCTAGCATAATCCCTTCTGTGACCATGAAGTGGCTCTTTTCCCATGAGAACACCAAATTGACTTCATGACATTTCTAAAGTACTCTGCCCAGGTGCTCAAAATAAGAATCGAAGCTGTCACCTTAGACGGAGAAATTATCCATAAACACCTCAAAAAAACTGCCTACCATCTTGGCCAAAACTGCAAGCATGAATCTCTGGAATGTCGCAGGTGCGTTGCACAGTCCAAAGGGCATTCTTCTGAAAGCATAGGTGCTGAACGTGCAAGTGAAGGTAGTCTTCTCTTGATCCTCATGGGCGACTGCCACTTGGTTGTACCCAGATTACCCATCCAGAAAGCAGAAGAACTCCTTGCCAGCCAGTCTTTCTAATACTTGATCAATGAATGGCAAGGGAAAGTGGCCCTTCTTAGTTACTGCATTAAGATGGCGGTAGTCAACACATACATGATAGGATGTCAGTACCCAAGTAGAGATCTCCTCTCCTCTGTCATTTGTAATCATTGTGAGCCCTGATTTTTTGGGAACCACATGCAGAGGGCTTGCCCATTTTGAATCAGAGATGGGATAAATGAAACATGTGTCACACCACTTTGCAATTTCTTTCATGACGACATCCCGCAGGTTTGGGTTCAGTATTCTTTGGAATTCTTAGGATGTCTTGTCATCTTCTTCCAAATAAATGCGATGTGAACACAGGGCATGACTTATCCCACGGAGGTCTGAGACATGCCAACCAAGTGCCTTGCGGTTTTTTTCTTAGAACCTCAAGAAGTCGGTATTCTTGATCCGGAGTCAGCATGTTGCTGATGATGACTGGATACCTATTCGCTGCACCCAGAAAGAAAGCAAATTTAAGGCCTACCGGAAGTGGCTTTAATTCAGGTTCTGATCTAGCCTGCTTCTCGGTCACCTCGGACATTGTACTGGTTAGAGGATGATCTGCTTGAATCTTGGAGGAAGTTCTGTTCACATCAGTCAATTGTTGTTCAACTGATAATGTGCTGAATAGACCTGCAATGAATTCATCATGTTCAGGCTGGAATGAATCATCATAGTCGAAGAGATGCATTAGTGAATCTGATTCTGTCTCCCATGTGCCATCGGAGCTTGTGTAGACTGTGCTTTCCCAATCGTCCTCAAGAGAGAGGAATTCTAGGGTCCAAGTGTCATTCAAAGCGAGGTATGCATATCTTATTTTTGTAGTGAAATCACAGTCTGCTTCAGGTCGTGATGTATGGATTTCATCAGATATTACTTTAGGTTCACTGACCATGTCTATTGTGATGTTGTGATTTCTCGAGCTGAATGGGATCTTACCAGACCCGTAGTCAACTATGGCTTCTGCGATATGCAGGAATGGACACCCCAGGATAATGGGGGTCTGGAATAAGGTTGCAGGAGAGTCCATATCAAGGACAACAAAATCGATCGAAAACTACATATCATGCATCTTTACCGCAACATCTTCCAACAAGACTCGAGGTCTTTTGACAGATCGATCTGCGAACTGCAGGATCATGCGTGTTTGCTTCAGTGGACCCAACCCGAATTCTTGCAGTAATGACGAAGGCAAGAGGTTGATGGAAGAACCATTGTCAAGGAGAGTTTGCTCTAAGACTTGGTCAAATATCTCACATTTGATTAAAGGTGCTCCTTTGTCTACCTTCTTCTGCGGGAGATTACTGATGGCTATGACTGTGGCCATGATGAGAACATGATTCTCTACCTGCCGACATCTGTTGTTCCCGTGTTGATCAATGCTTGTTTGTATATGCCTCCTTCGACCCTTTCTTCACAACATGCATATATTCCATGGCCTTCTTTAATGGCATCTTAACAGTCAAATTATTTAGAATACCCACAACTCTAGGATCAGATGGTGCACTTTTTCTATTTGCATTTTTTTGGATTTTTCCAATGCATCATGAAAAGGATTTTTTATGTTATCGAAATTTAAGACATGGTTCTTATTTATAGAAAGACCCTTGTCCACAAAATTCTATACATCCGGATCACAAAAAAGGTGTACAAGTTGGAATTGACGATTCCGCTACTGGTGGATAAACAAAAGGTGATGTCTATGCTCCGTCGACTACTGATGGAGGTTCCTCCGTGGCTGGCGCAGCTTCACATCGACTGCGGACATCTTTTTGTTCTTTTTGAATTTTATGATTTTCTTGTTTTTGTTGGTGGCGGTGGAGATCGATGGCGGATGACATGACTCCTCCTCCTTCTTCTTCCTCACCCAAATCGATAGCTGGCACGACTGATGTAGAAGATGCCAATTCTCCTGTCAAAGCTTTATTCTCCCCTTCATTTACAGAAAATGGAGGCAAAGTCCTACCGCTCTTGAGAGTAACCACATTAGATAAAACAAAATCATGGCTATCTGACTCGACAGGCACAGACGAAACATCACATTCTACCTGCTCTTTTCTTTTAAAATTATTAGGGTTTTCTTCAATCTACATCGGAATGGGAGTTTTGGTGGTGGTCAGGTCGTCAAATTTCTTTGTCACGTCTACTAGACCCTTCACAAGTTGGGCCAAGCAGTCCAGGGTTGGGTTCATTAGAGTTGCCTTAGGAGTTTCAGAGTGCAGACCACACTGTTGCTTATTGTTGTGGGGTTGAGGCTGGGACTGTTGATGGTGTTGTGGAGGAGGAAGCTGATATTGTTGATACGATGGAAGGGGATACTGCTGTTGATCAGCTGTGTACTGATGATACGGTTGTGGATGGTTGTACTGTGGCTGGGGATACTACTGTGACTGTCTCCAATTGACTTGATACTGTGGAGAATGGTGATTTTGGTATTGAGGCTGAGGTTGGAAGGACTGTCCAAAATGTCCACCCTAAGGTTGGTGGTAAGGTCGATTGGCCTGTGGCTGACCTTGATGTTGCACCGTAAGACGGGTCAACTACGCATCATTGCTTCATACACGGTTGACTTCCTGAACTAGTGGTGGATGTGGAAATGCAATATCAGAGGGGGGAAGGAAGTCTAGCTGGTAGACCACCATTTGCTGCTGCGGCGGACCCTGCTCAGGCACCTGCACGTAATATACGTGCTGGATGGCTGGCGTCTGCTGACTCGACTGAGGCTGATGAGGCAGTGATGGCTCGTCTTTCTTCTCAGAAGGAGTCTCTGAAGATGGTGTTGCCTATTGAACAACGCTAATGGTGCTCACCTACAGTTCCAGCTGCTTGGTGACCAGGTCCAGCTTATCCAAGCTTTGAGTCCTTTGTTAGATCACAGCGAGCTTCTAAATAATGTCAACCTTTGAAAGATGGCCCCCGATGGTACTGAGGTTGGAGCTCTCATCTTTCTCTGCCTCTCTAGTTGCTGCCATGTGCACTAGCTTTTGAAGGGCTTGTGGCTATCTCTGATATGCTCGTGATGAAGATAGGACGACCTCTCCTTTGGCCATTTCTTCGGAAATTTGCTACACCACATCTTCATCCTTGTTGAAGTGAGATCCTCTGCATGCAACATCTACTAGCCTTTGGCTCTCGACATTCAGGCCCCCAAAAAAGTGCTGGACCAGGCTGGTCTTCGGTATCTCATGACGGGGGCACTTCTCCTGTAGGTCTATGAATTGCTCCCGGGCTTCATGAATAGTTTCATGGAGGCTTGGGACAAGTTGATAATCCTGGTTTGCATCTGGTTGAGATGACTAAGAGGGTAGAATTTGTGGAGGAATGTTGATTTAAGTTCCTCCCAAGTCGTCACAACCTTCCCCAAATGATTGACCCAGTAAAGGGCCTTGTCTTACAAGCTGAAGGGGAACGCCATCATCTTGACTATGTCCACGGGAACATTGGGGTAGTGGGTAGTTTGACAGATGCACGAGAACTGTTGCAGGTGAATGTATGGATCCTCGTTGGTGTTCCCGTGGAATGCCGGTAGAAGAGCAAGGAACTTAGGCTTGAGATCAAAGTGAGAATGTACTAGTGGAATGAGGATCCACTCGGTCATCTGGCTGTTTCAAGGATTGTATGTCTCCTTGGGTTTCTGCCTCTCAGGTTCATGTTCTTCTTCGTTAGGGTCATCACAGGTTCTGCCACCTCTTCCTCCTCCTGCTGGTCAGTTCCTGAGATCGTTCAGCATATCCTGAAATACGATCTGAACAAAAGCCTGCTCTGTCAGCTGCTGTTGTATGGAAGCCAATAACTGAGCGCTGACTTGGTTCTGATCGAGTCTCTGACCCGACAATGTCTATGGAGGCTGCTGTCCTATCCCTTTTCCTTGGGGTGCCATCTTTGGGTCTTAGTTTCTATATTGGGATCCAGGATTGGGGATGCCTTCTATCTGAAATGTGAAAGAATCCCCATGAGACCACTTGAAATTGAATCTCGGCTACCAAGATAAATCCGAGATTAGGGTCAACCTGAATTGTTGTGAATGGAGAAAAGATGTAGACTAAAATCGACTCCCATTCACAATGACAGATGTGGGACAAGAGTGGTCCCGGTTTATTAGGTAGTTAATGGAGATGGAAAGAAGACGAGGAGTCTGGAGATCGGCCCACAAGGTACATGCCAGGTTCCCGGGAATCACCTCGAATTATTAGTGATGTCGAGTCTATGAAATCGATGTGGGTGTCGGTGGAGTCCGGACTAAACCATCCCTAGATCGCCATCATGGAACAAAAAGAGATCGATGTAGGAGGAAAGATACAATGGTCAATGAGGAATAAAAAATGAGTGTAAAATATAGAAAGGCTTGAACTGAGCGGGGGTCAAAAGGAAGACACATATGACAAAATTTTATGCAAATACACATGACTTGATCTCTGAACCTTATTCTAGATCCATACAAACACAATAAAAAATTGGGTTTACTAACTCATGCCATGTGAAGCTATGAAGGATCCGTTATTTATTATTTTTCTTTTTTAGAGTTATTATTTCAGACATATCTTTTAACAAGTCCTTAGCACGCTAACCCTATAGGAGAGAGAGTACTGCCAGAAAAGTATCCCGTACTTGTCCTCCTCCTTTGTAACATGTAGTCTGCACTCTTTGTGGTCCTTGTAACCCTTCCTGGATCCCTACTCAGCCAAAGAAATAAAGAGAGGAAGCTGATAGGCGAAATCACTACTTAAGTCCTCGCTCGTAATGGAATCTCCCGTGAGCGTTCAAGGACCTACTCTGACACAAGCCGATGAGACAGACACACCCATGAGGGTGTGACCTAAGCTCAGTACTTCAGATATGTCGATGTTCCACCCAAGGCAGGAACAACATCAATGACAATGACCTACTCAGACACGTATGATAGAAGCACCATTACTTCAAAAATCCAGGCGATACACACGACAGTTACAGACTAGGTTTTTGGCTCTAATCCTTAGTGGGTCGTGCCTCGCTCATGGGAGGGGTTTTGGTCCCCTCCTAAGGTACCTGAAAACAATGAGGGCTTTATGAAATCAAGACAATGATAGTCCATTACAGATTTTAATTAAGGTCAAAGTTTATTTAGCAGTCTCCTTGTTTTAATTTTTGGGTTTTCATTTTTTTGGGTCTTTTTGCATATAAGAGCCTAATGTTTTTGTAGATTTTCATGTAAGTCCTTAGGTGCTCAAAATCATAGGGAGATAGCGAAAAAGGCATGCAAGTCGAGTCAATGATGGAAATCTCACCATTGAATCTAATGATGCATGCTAAGTTAGAGGACTTACAGTGCTTCCCAGCTCTCTCCATGCGGTATGCAAAACATGATTTTAAAACTTAACTACATGGAAAAATTCAACCAATAAAATCACCCTAAACGGTAGCTACTATTAATCATGAAGAACCATATGTCAATTATTCGGAAATGATACCAAGGTCCGATCTTCGATGCCGATCGGTGCCCACCACAACGGGTCCTGCAAGCGCTATATACGACCTCTCTTGGCACGCAGTCTGATGAACGTGGATTTTTCCTCTTTAATAATCGAGAATTGTAGTATAGGAAGAGAAAAATGATTCAGCAAAAATCACAATCTTTGAATGTTGTGGAGCTTTTTTTACTTGGCAAGTCTACCAAGGTCGAACAAAGGTAACGATGATTTTTAGTCGCGTGGTCTTAAATTAAAATAAATAATTAATTAAAATGCTAGGTTAATATCTGTGTTAGAAGATACAATAAAATTGTGATGATGATGCAATGTGAAGAAAATAAACAGAGGGGAAAGCGCATGACCTGGGATTTTGTACGATTTAATTCCTCAAGTAATATAATCAATAAACCCTTGAAATTGAATCACAAATCAAAACAATTGTCTAGGAAATATATTCAATTTTAATTCAAGCTGCAAGTGAAAATGTGAAATAATCCAGCTATTTAGGGAGATCACACAGTAGTTTTATCGATGAATAATTCGACCTCGGAAATTCCCTGTGATTTAATCCTCGAATCGATAATCAATTGATCTAAGGGAATATATCAGGCTGCAAATATTAGATCCTCAAAGAGAGATCAAAGAATTTAATATCTATGAAGGGTCTTCTGCAATAGATCAAATTCCTCAATAATACTTAATAAGAGTTATGAGAGGATTAATGAAATATCCTTAAATAAGATGAATTTTAATCTCAACAAGGAATTAATTCCTTATCCCCTGTGATATACCTGCAAAGATAAATCTAATTATTAGAGCTCCTGCGTAGATTAATATCTCAATAAATAGTTATCAAATGATGCAAGAGGATTAATTTCACAAAATATTCTCAATTGAGTCCCTGCATAAATATCATCAATTTCCTCTATTTAATACAACACAAATATGTCAATTTTTAGCCTACATAAATCAAAATGCTCCTTAAATAATCATCATCATAAAATAGAATCAGATCTATCCAAACTTATATAATATTAAAGAGCATGGAATAAGCTTTAAAACGACATATTATATAGTAAATCAGAGTTCAAGTGAAAAAGATATGCTAAATTGAAATTGTAGGGACTAAAATGGAAATAAAATAAACCTTTTCCTTCAAACAGGTCCCTGGGATGGACTTATCTGTAATTCATCAAAACCTGTCGGGCTTTCTTTCAATTTCCCAGTACATCAGGTGCTAGGCACGTGATGCTGACGTCAGCGACTACGAGGGTCTTCTTGCGGTTTCATGAATGTTGGGGGTGGATGGGACTCCGCAATTTGCCCCTGCCCCCATGTGCCCCTCACGTGAGGGAGGGCTGTCAGCTTGAGGGCGGGGAGTTCTAGGTTGGAAGCTATGGGACGGAGTGAGGGCGATCACACATGGCAGGGCAAAGGTACGGTTGGCGGCACACGACCGTGCACAAAGGGAGGCCGGAGGTGGCATGCGTGGCTCCACACGAAGGCGGCTGGAGGAGCACGAACTGTTTACAAGTGGTGCGATCCTCCAAGCAGTAGAACTGAGGGTGTTGGGCGGAGGTTGGTCATGCTCGAAGGCGACTAGCGGGCCAACGGTGGCAGTTTATCTAGGTAGCGGCGTACACAGGCCGTTGGTGGTTAATGAGCGTAGGACAGACACACGCAATGACTTATGGGGGTAGAGGAGCGATCTGAAGTTGGAGGCCGTACGCGGGGTCGTAGTGGGTTCTTCACCTGATGAAGATAGAGTTCAACAGAGCTCTCCTATTTGTCGCCTCGATTCGAACTGGCGAGCGGCTCGAAGAAGCTCAGCAACAATGAAAAGTTGCTGCAATGAGGAAGGATACCCTCCTCGAATCGCGCCTTGCGCGGGTCATCGACCACTATCACCGGCCTTATGGAGAAGGGTAGATGGGACTGGACATTGATGATGGCGAAGGATTTATAGGGGAAGAAGGTAACATCGGTGAGGTGGAATGCACGGTTGAGTTATGCGTGCGTAGCTATAACGGTCGGTGAGGAGGGACGCGAGGGCGACCGTTATAGCCAATGGTGGTAACGACGGTTACCTGGAGGCGGAGGAAGCGGGAGCGTGCGGTGCTGGGAAGGGGAGGGGGCAAAGGTCACATGCGGAGCACGTGACCGAAGTTGGGTGATGGGTCACGTGCTCTGCACGTGGCTGAGGGTGAGTGAGAGAGGAAAGAGAAAGAGGGGTGCCACGTGGCATGTCCAAGGGCTGCTACATGTCACCCCCAAAAAAATTCAAAATTAAAAGAAGAAGAAAATTGGAAAAGAAATAGAAGAGACATCAGATCGAAAATTTCCTTCATGAAAGTTGTTCGTCTCGACGAGATCTGCAACTTTCATGAAAGAACCATGAGCAAAAGAGGTCATTTGTACAAAATGGTATTTTTGGTGGTCTTCATATGTATAGAAAACCGACTTTTTAGAGTGTTGTAATTTTTTGGTGTTTTTAAAAGCGGATAAAAATTATAGAAAAAAACGATAAAATAAAAGATACTTAAATACACATTAATCTTTTTTATTTTTAATAAAACGAAATAAAATAGAAGTAGGAAATAAGCGCATTTTGAACAGACACACAGAGGTTACTTGGACACAGTCAGTTTCTTTGATTTCAGTCTTGATTTGGATATGGATTTTTATGTTTCTTGATAAAACATTCATCAAAGAATACAAATGAAAAAGAAATAAAATAAAATGGATTAAATATGTACATAAAATCTCAGGTCAAAAATCACAAAAAGATAAAATGTGCAAAAGAGGCCCTAAACCCAACTTTGAATTTTATGAAATTGGTCTTGTTTTGAAGTTATTTGAAAATGGAGTACTTTAAAAATGCGTAGACACAAATCAGACACTGTATGAGGAAGATATGCGCGTTTTAGTCCATCAGATGTAAAATTAGGACCTGGATTTATTTGTCACTTATTTGAGTTAGTAATTTTTTTGTATTTTTTATTTATTCTTGTTAGTAGTATCTACACAATGGAGTTGGTTTTAGGTCAATCAGAATTAGGATGAATTAATTACAAATAGAGAAAATGGGCAGCTTTTTAGGGCAATTTACACATTATGCAATTATGCATGATGAAATGCGAATATTATTTACACATGTATGAATGCTAATGATTATATACTAATTATTAAATGCATATGGATTTTGGGGAACATAGTCTTATTGACCAATTTTAGCATGATGAGTCTGAGATTCATCACGGTCTAAAGTCCAAATAACTAACATTTATTAATTTTGACTAGCTCCAATTGTAAGAGACTATAGGTACATGCATTCTTATTAGGGTTTGGACCTAACTACAGATACACGCAACTTAAGTCTAGGGGCTCCATGCACATAAAAAAATAAAAAGAAGGCGGAAAACTCAAATCAACAGGAAACCGAATAAAAGAAGGCGGTAAAATATGGAAAACTGCGACGAGGCCCCCAGGTGAACAGACACCTAGGTACTGGACCTCGTTGTAGAGAGTAATGCCCAAGTCTTAATTATTACAAATGATAAATGAATGTCTCTCTCTCTCGCCACTATGCATACATATATATATATGCTTTTTATGGGTTTTTAATTATATATATAGGATTTTTAATATATATATATGTTTTTAATTTAATATTTTTGTACTTTCTTTTTTATATTTCTTTTTATTTTTAATGTATAATAGAATATATATATATAAGGCTATTTATACAATATAGAGTAATATAATTATAAAGACTAGTAAAGATACATAAATTATAAAAAATAATTCATTTTTGTGTTTTATATATATTTCTAATGCTTTTTGTGATTTTTCTGGAATTTTTGCTAATTTTTATGGATTTTTAAAATAAAAAAGATCCCAAATCAGGGATGAAATATTAGGCCGAGATTGAAATGAAGATTAAAAATAACAAAAGGCATCTAAAATTCTTTAAATCCCCCCAAATTATTCAAATCAATTTTAATAGTAGATAATCATATAAATAAAACAATTTTTTTGGAGTTTTTGGTGATTTTTCATATTTTATAAAGAATTTTGGAGCTTTTTGACTTTAGTCATTTTCTTTTTCGATTTTTAGCGATTTTTGGCCTAGGGTTAATACATACTAAAATAACAACTATATTTTTTGAGATTTTTAAATTTTTTTTATATTTTTTGGTATTTTATAATACAAACAGGGACAAAAACATGCTCATTTCATTTTTAATAAATAGTTAAAATACCAAAAATGCTAAAATAAAATTGGACGTTAAAACAGATGTCAGCAGGCATCTAACCCTATTTTTGCATAATTGTTATAGCATGGTGGCTATTTTTGATAAATGAAACTCAAGCACCAAAAATACATAACTAGGAAGGTCATATACACAAATAAGATAAATAATAGGGGTATAATTGCAATTTACCCTGAACTTTACAAGTATATTAAAATTTCTTGGACCAAAATTAAATATAAAACAACCAAGGGTATACATACAATTTCTCCACCTCGCGTGGGACGACACATGAAGTGACGTAGAATGGACCAAAGTGTAATATGCAATACATACAAGAGCCTTTATGCAAAATTTCCATTTTATATACACTTTATTTAAGGGACTAATTAATAAACACAAAAAATGTGGGGTGAAGTATGCAATTTACCCCATGATGCGCGGGAATGGACGACTGGATGTGGCTCACTAATACACGCGTCATCATTCGCGCGGTTGATCCCCCTTTGCCCCTAGATAACGGAGATTAGATTGTGGGAAGCGATCGAACGATGCTGGTTCTGGGCGATCCGACGTCTCTGATGTGATCTGGAGCGGAGAGCTCCATCCAACGGTGTTGGGTCCATCTCCAAGAACAGGGAAGAACACGGGCGTGTTCTTCCTTGTTCCGTTGATTCCTCGTGCTATGAGGCTCCTCCCTTGATGCTGAGGTGCTCTCCACATTGCTGCTGCTGATCCGCATCCAATGGTGCGCTTCATGAGATCCAAGACCTAGAGATGAGCCCTGGCGAGTCGATGGAGCTCCGGGCACATGGGAGTCTATCTTAGAGTTGATAGGCCCCCGATAGGGGCCTATTCAACCTGTGACCTACACAGGGGAGTTACTCAGTCTGAGGCGGTGATGTTCGACCCTTCTTGAAGCTGATTCACATAGAAATGAAGGGGGTGGCGTAGGTTGATGAATCCACATTTCATCATCTTTATTTTATCATTTTGGCCTTAAAAACCCTAGTAAATGCGTGTAAATAGGCTTAATCTAGGCATTTTAGCATCCATGCATATGTATGTAAATATTGTATAAAATGCGGTTTTTAAAGCTAAAATTATAGAATAAAGAAAAGAAAAGAATAAAATATTGTAAATATTTTATGACCCGAAACCCCGAGACCTAGGCATCTTGATGAATAGGTCGACAAGTAGGGGGAGATAAGGTCAAAAATACAGATAAAATACCTATATTTTCTATTCATTATTTATTCATTTTGGGACCTATTTTTGGTTCCACTTTTTATACCTCAAATAAAGAAACTTTTATACATGAAAGTTGTAGATAATTAAATAAAGGAAAATACAAAATTGATTTCACAGAAAAATAATGTACAGATAAAAAGTTATGGCCTGAATAAGAATCCAGAATCCCAACTTCCCAGACCCGTATCTCACAACTGACAACTCCAAATGCAGCATACTCACCTTTAATTGTATACAGAATAAAATAATCTATCCAATGGTGGTGGTTTCGCATTTGGCGGAGCTACGGTTTGAAAGTTGACTTTTGGACCCCCATTGTATAAGTATAGAGAATAAAATATTCAATTTATTCTTTATTCACTATTATTGTATTTTTATATTTTTATAATTATGTAAATATTACTTATAATAATTATGTACATTAAAATGGGAATAAAAACCTACAGAAAACTTAAAATAAAAATAAACATATATAGATTATACAAGTATTATACCTATATTTATACCTATACTTTTTGTACTTATAATTTATTAAATATACAAAGTAAATCAGAAAAATAAAATAAAAATATCTTTGTATATAAAAGTATTTTATAATTTTATAAAATAATAAATGAAAATAATAAAATTAAATACACAAATTAAAAAAAATAAAAGAATACAATATATAGATATAGATACATATAGGAGTATAAATGTAAAATTGTAATTATACATCCCATAAAATAATTAAAAATCATAATAAAATAATTTATAAAATTTTAAACATTTTTTTATTTTATAACTGAGATTTAATTAATTCATTTTCTATTTTAAAACGAATTAACAAATCATTTTTTCCAAAGTTTTTCTGGTTGGTCCACGTGGACCAACCAGCTTCAGCCCTTGGTTGACCTCGGGCAACTCTCTAATCGAGGTCTGTACCATGGCAGACTTGCGTTTTCTTGGTATCTTCTCTGAATTTTGGAGGTCGCGCCATGCATCATCTCATGATTCTTCCTCTACAACTTTTTCTCCCTACCATCGAGCATAGCCGCCCACGGCTTGCTTTGAGGATTGGATCACTGTCGCTCCAGTTACACCTCGATTTTCAAGCCGCTTCCATCACCCTTCAAAACCTCCCCCGCCTCCTTCCTCTTGCTTTTGGAACCGCCGTGTGGCCTGAGTTGAGACATCCGAGTGTTGGCCTAGGATCCCCGGTGACAGGGGGTGATCCCAGCGTCTCGTTGAGGTGCAACAAGCGTGCCTAGGCGAGCTCCCAGCCATCTCCGGCGGCTGCACCGCCGTGAGGTTTTTCCTCGCCATTCCTGGGCTTGAGGCTGGTTTTTATTGTCTTTTTCTTGTGTTTTTAGTTGTCTCGTAGCTGTAGGATCATTAAAATACCTTCCATTTCGATTCAGATCACCTCCTTCGTCGAATCCACCACCTCGCCGGAGCTTGCTCCGGCGAGCTTCATCTCCGCACCAAACACCGTCCAACCGCCCCATCTCTATCTTGGGATCATCTTCTGGGTTCGCTGTGTTCATTTGCAGGTCCCAAGGTTGGAGAGACTCCCGCTGGAGTCGATTTTTGGCTCGAGAAGCGCCACCTGGAGCCACACGTACCCCGTGACCTCGCGGCGGAGCAGCAGGGCTCCTTCGGCCATTTTGGCTTCGCCATTGGGTCCGGGATTCTTCCAGGAGCCAGGAGGGACCGTCGGCGGGCTTGAAGGAGCTCGGAGGAGCGCGCGCCACCAGCTCCAAACTCGCCCGGGGCGAGTTCCTCATCAGTTCTTCCTGGCCTCTCGAGAGCCGTCGATCTTCCCCTGTTCGTCGTGGAGAGCAGCCACCATAGGATCAACGCCGCTCCAGTCGTCCGATCGCCAGTTCAAGATCTAATCCTGGGCGTCGAAGCGAAGGGGTATCGGGCATCGTACGCACGCCACGTGGCATAAGTGAGATCTTCTTGGCCGTGCGATTAAAGCGCCTAGGTATTTTGCCATTCTTCCCCCGCGCAATTTTGTAATTTTTAATTAGCATGGAATCTTTCATCTGCCGTTGACTTATTTTTGTAAAATTTATAATTAAACCCCCGCTTTTTGAAACCAGTCACGTGTGTGAGCATGTGCTTTGGTGATTTTGCAAAAGGTCCCTCGGATTTTGTATAATTTAAAGTTCAGTTTAGAAGCTTTCCATTGCAGTTATAAAATTTATGGCCACTTTACAATTTAGCCCTTGAGCTCTTGAATATTTCATCTATGCCCCTCCCAAGCGTGCGTACGGCGCACGTGGGTATGGGATATTTACAGAGAAGCCCCTGCGGCTTTGGGGTATTGGTTTTTGGCCCAGAAAGTATTTTACTCAGTTCAAATTTTGTGGGAAAATTGCAGGAGAGTCCCTGGGATTTTGCCTATATACGTAAATGCCCCTGCCAGCCTTGATATTTTTGCTTGCTTGATATAATTAATTAGGGCACCATTTTAAGTCCAAAAATTCCACAAAAATAGGTTTAAGCTCCTGTTAACTTGTGCTTCCACGCCATCAATTTAGTTTTTGATTTTATTCTATTTTTATATTTATTAAAAATCAAAAACATGCTTTTGATGCACTGCTTAGTTTAGAAAATACCAAAAAAATAGTAAATACCTTTAAAAATTCCAAAAAAATTCCCTAGTGTCTATTTGACCATATTTTAGTGTTAATCCAAAAATCACTAGAAATCTCAAAAGAAAAACACTAAAAATTTAAAAATACGTAAAAACTTCAAAAAATATATATATATATAAAATCAAAGAAAACCTTAAAAAATACAAACTCAGTTTCTGTTTGTTCTACATTTCCTTATCTTTATTTGAAAATTAGTGTGAAAAATTTTGGTGGTTGTTTGCTAATTTTAATTTCCATTTTACTCACAGCCAGTGCCTTACCCACTGTTTTCTCTTATTTCAGTAATTAAAAATACCAAAAACACCTTGAAAAATCCCCAAAAATCACAAAAATAATAAAAAAATCCTAAAAATATCAAAAACAATTTATTTCTGAATTTTTGGTTATTTTTGCACATTTTTATAAATACTTTATCTTGTCTTGTATTACATTGTTTTCATTTTCCAATATTGAAAAAAAATAATATAAAATCTAAAATATAAAAATCAAAAAATTAAAAATCAAAATACAAAAATTAAAAATTAATATATATATATATATTAAAAATTAAAAACCCACAAAAATTCCTTTGATTGCTTGCTTAGTGTAGACACTTGACACATACACACTCACTCACGCACAAATTTTTGAATTACCCTGTTTGCTCCCTGTGTTCGAACTCTCCGCATACTTGCCCTTTACATCATTTGTGCAGAGTTAAAAATAAATTTTAACTCCACATTATTTCTAATTTATTGATCTTTAGTATGGGTTAATTGTTGACTTTAGTCCAGATTTAGTGTGGTCAACACACCGACTAAGTTCACGCTTTGTGTTGGACTTACGACCACCTGATTTTGGCTAAATCAAATGGTGTCGTTGCCGGGGAGCAATAGCGCGTAGATCCGTTTTTGCTTTGTACTTGTGATTGGTTGTCTACTCTGCGACTTTTCTTTTCACTATTTCATTTTTATTTCTATTTGTATTATTTTTGATATATCTTTGGAGCTGTCTAATCCCGCTTCTTTATTGACTTTGTGCGAGGTACCGCGGACCGAGGGAGGCGCGTCACTCGAGGCGCCGAAGCACCCACGTGAAGCCGGCTTAGCCATCCTAGCACCAAGGAGACGAGAAGAGAATTTTTGAAGACCGCGCTCTACTTGAGTTGCATTTTCTTTCATTGCATTTATTCTTGTAATTCAAGTGACAGAGAGACCACTATTATTGTAATAATACAGGTACCCCCGGACTTGGACTCTTGAGCCTAATTTCCAGGTGTTTGTACACCTGGGGGCTCACCGTGGTTTTTGTCGGCTTTTCTCGCATTCTTTTTATTTTGTTTTGTTTTTCGATTTTATTTATTTTGTGTGATTGAGCCCCTAGTCTTAGGATTGCTTACGTAGCATTAGGTCCAAACACCTTAATCAACATTGCATGTACCTATAGTACGTTTTAGACTTAGTCAAATTTTAAACAGTTGATCATCACCTTCAATCCGTCGTGCCGCGAGCTCTCCCCGCAAAGCGCTTTCTCCTAAACTCAAGTGTCTTGAGCAGAGGAGGAGTGAGCCTAGACCGGACTCTAGGGTTGAGGATTGGCGGTCAACTTGTGGTTCTTCCCGCTAATAGCAATTTCTGAAACTTAGGGCGATTTTATCGGCTTTTGCATTTGCATATAGATAGGTTTCAATTCTGCTGAGCATCCTTGCATGTAGAGTGCTGGAGGCAAGGTGAGCATTTCTCTTTAGCATGCATCATTGATTTGACGCTTGCATTGCTTTTCCGACTCTCCCTCTGATTTTGCCGACCTAGGTGCTTAAAGGAATTGACTCCTCGTTAGGCGCGTGCATTTTTCATTAAAAATCCAAAAAAAGTGATAATCAATAAAATTGGGACTGCTAAGATTATTTGACCCTAAAACCGATCAAAAAGGAAAATCTTGTATTGGGGTGAGTAATCCCCTCATTGTCTTCGATTTACTTGCTCGCGCACACACTAAGGTTAGTGCCCAAATCCCATCAAGCCCCCTCAGTGTGTGTGCAATCTTTGACTTCTCACCTAACTCTAAAACAACCAAGATTAAAAGACCGCATTTTACGGTCTCTATCGAGTGAGTAGGTGAATTGAGGGTTTGCATTATTTTCATTTTTGTCTGTGATTGTTTTTGTGTGTCCTAGATCTCCTCTGCGCATTTGCGCCTTTTTCTTCACTCTTTTTGACTTGACCTTCGTGCTCCCCCGAATCACTTCCTTTTGTTTTTGAGATGAACCCCTGGAGTGCATTTTATCCGGACTTTGCGGACCCCTCGCTCGCTCCAGCCGGTCCACCTCCCTTTTATCAGGAGGATCCTCCTCCTATTTTTTCTGCTTTTTGCACATACCCACCTCAGCCACAGTATCAGACCTCAGACTTCTACCCACATCCACCCCCATCTGTGTACTATCCACCTTCACCTTCACAACCACCCGAGTCTGACCTGATGGAGTCACCTCCCTCGATCTCTATGAGTGATATCTTGAATCGGATGACAAAGCGCATTGATTTGATGAATGATGATATTGCTTTCTTGAGGAAAAATCGGATTAATGCTCCTGTCGTCGGGGATACTGCTTCACTTGTAGGAAATCATGGGAGCTTGCAATCGCCCAAAATAAAAAAAATGAGAAAAATTTAAAAATCCAAAAAGATTCCGGGTGACACTTGGTTGATCAAGATTTTGAGGAGAGAGTCCACTTGCCAGACCATTTGACCACACAACCTTTCACACCTAGTCCCACCTTTGACCCAGAGGATGCTGTTGTACAGACTGCTCTTGGCATGCCTCGTGTATATGCTGATTCCGACTTCCTCCCTTGTATGGAGGAAGTCCAAAAATTCAAAAGAAATGCTATCTGAACCCGAAGTGGTGGCCACTATTCATGAGATTATCCGTGCCCCACTTCAGCAGGCCATGACCCAATTATCTGCCCCTCTTCCCAATAAGAGAAAGCGGAGGAGCAGATCTGAGCGTCACATTCTGACCATGGCCACTGCCCTCGCCATCACACACCGTCCCATTCCCAAGAAGAAGAACACAGCTACACCTTTCATCACTTGCACCATCTCTGACCATACTTGTGATCGCACTCTCCTGGACGGCGGTGCTTCTATTAGCATATTACCCTTCTCGCTGGTACAGTCTCTTCACTAAGGTCCTCTCAAGAAGACCAGGATGATCGTTCAGTTTGCTGATGGATCTATCAAGAGGCCGAAGGGTATCCTTGAAAACGCCGTCATTTCTATTCAGGGCACAAGCCACCATGTTGATTTTATCGTGTTGCCCATGGAGAACTCCACATGGGAGCCATCTCCAATCATCCTGGGACGACCATTCCTCACCTCTGTGAGGGTCGTTATTCACTATAGATCAGGAGAGATTCGCTTCCGTCCTGTTGATGAGAGTGAAGTGTTGATCACCACACCCACAGTTGACCAGAGACCTGCACCTGAGGCACCTTCACCGATTATAGCTGACTCTGAGGCCTGTGACCTACCTGATGCTACTAGAGATACTTCCTTAGCGATCCCTGATGAGCCCCGACGGATCCCCCGAAAGGGGAGGAAGTCGGAAAGCATGGACCTCACTGATCCTCCTCCTGGTGTGTGGCGATGTGTTGATGAGATCCAGAGTATTTATGTGATTGAACCATTTGAGCGGGGGGCAGATGACAAGATAATTGAGGATGTTTATGATGTTGCCCATTACTTTGAGAGACCTCATAAGGCAACAAATGACCCAGGTAAGACTAGACAGGAAGGACCTAGTTTGACTACTTCCACTGATAAGTCCGTTCCTGGCCCTTCACATGTCAAGATGATTGAGGTCGGTTATGATGCGAATCTTCACAATTTTTGGCCTCTTGATGAAAAAGATGATCTGGGTGAGAATCTTGAGGATGATCTGAGTTCGTATACTTCCACTGATTATTTCGTTCCTTTTGACTTTGACCTGGACGATCCCTCGCAGGACGACACTGATTACACTTCTTCCGAGGATGATGAGTTTGTCCCATTCCACTTCAATATCTGCGAGACTTCCAAGGCCGGACCTAGTCGTACTTCTTCCACTCACCAATCTGCGCCTCCACAACATAGGACCACCAAGGGAGAACCTAGCCATACTGCTTCCATTGATTAGTTCATCCCTTTCCATTTTGATTCCACTGAGGGCCTTCACCGTGTCGACCCTGATCGGCTTCCGTCCACTGTGGACCCCGATGTCGACATACACCACACCAGATCTATCCCTCAGCGGTCTCGCAAGAAGGTTAGCTTTCGGCCTTCTTGATCATATGTACATCCACCTCTGTTGTACATTCTCCTTTGTTCATCTCTGTCTCTCCCGTATTGCTCGTCTACCCATTCCTCGTGTTTGCCTAGCTTAGGACGCACTTTGTCCTACGTATAGGAGGGGTGGACATACCGAGTGCTCTTTTGTCGTTCTGTGTCGTTACTCCTGTTGTTGCCTATACTTAGGGCTTCTTTTACCCTAAGTATAGGGGGAGTGGCGTGTGTATTCTCATGATTTCTCCTTCCATTTTCAGATCTTTTCTTCTTTTCTTCTTTTCCTTTTCTATTTTCTTTATCTATCAAAAAGGTGTCGTCCTTGTAGATAGTTTTCCATACTTAGGACGTACTTTGTCCTAAGTATAGGGGGGTTGGCACCCCGAGTTCTTTCATTTTCCTTTCGATCCTCTCCATTGTCTCCTCTTTTTGTCTATACTTAGGGATATTTTACCCTAAGTATAGGGGGAGACAATCCGATCTGTTCATTCCCACCCTTGACCCTCCCTGCGTTGTGTACAGTCTGCTATACTTAGGACTATTTGATCCTACGTATAAGGGGGACGGTCAACTTCTCATTGGTTCCTTCATTCATTCTTTAGACTTGTCTATACTTAGTACGAGTTATGTCTTCTCTTTTCTCTCCGATCTATGAGGACATAGCTCAAGCTAAGTATAGGGAGGTCGTATATACTATGTATATACTTTAGCCATAACTCGTACTTGCGTATTTTCCTAATAAATATGGCTAATAATTCTTTAAAAATTCTTTAAAATTCATTAAAAATCCTTAATAAAAAGATGTGATTATTCCTCAAATTCTTTTTGTATTTACTGATTAATAAATCAGGTGAAAATGTTTTTTGCAAAATGTTTGAAAAATAGTTTGAAAATCTTTATGAACACTTATTGAAAACTATTTTGAAAATATTTTGTTACATGTTTTCAACCTGTGTAAAAATGTGTGGTTTGCAAAATTTATTTTCTTTATGTGAAATAAAATGTTTGAAAAATGATTTGCAAATGGTTTGAAAAATGGTTGCAAAAATATTTAAAAAACCTATATATACTGTTTGAAAAACTTTTGGCAAATGATTTTCAAATGTGTGTACATGTTTGCAAAAATGTTTGTAAAAATTATTTTGGACTATAGTTTTAAAAAATTGTGTGAAAAAGCTTGTGTCAGATAAGTTTGAGGAATACATACATCACACCAAAATCCACTATATATATGTATAAAACTGATCACTTACCCCTGTAAATTCCTAAAATCCACTTCTTGTATATATAAGAAGCACTCCCGTGTACATAGTTTTCACCTAGTTTTCAGCCAAAAACTTTTTGTTTTCAAAAAAATCCCAAAAACATTTGCAAAACTAAAATCCAAAAACATTTGAAAAATCTTTTGAAAAATACAAAAAATGCATATGCATCATCATCATGTTTTCAAAAATCCCTAAAAAATTCAAAATCTTTGAAAACTGCATCACAAAAATATTTTCTGCATCGCATTGCATAGCATTAGCATTTTTTCGGATTGAGTTTGATAGTTGAACAAGTCTAAGTAAAATCCGGAGATTGGAGCTTGATTGGACCTTAAAATCTACCTAATAACAGGAACCTTATAGGAACTGGGTTTGAGGTACTTCAGGTCTAGTTGACTTAATTCTTTGAGGATCACGAGACTTGGTTCAATGGATTCTTGACTGCCTAAGTAGAGTATTTCGGAGCACACACACGACTCTTGTTGATAATGACCTAACTTGGACACCTACACCTTTCACATGGCTCAACTCAATTGGAGTGGTGAGGGGATAGGATTTTCCGGTATGAGACGCACACAGGTGGAAACATTTGTCCTCCTTTAGGGAGGGAAGTGCACCCCAACCCGTCCAGTGATTAGGAAGTCTAAAGACAGGAGGCTGTGGGTTGCGATAAAGCTTCAAAAGAGGGATAGTCTACTGGCTCAAGAGTAAAAACTCCTTATGTAAATGCTGTTGTATATAGTATTCAAAAAAAAATTCAGGCTTGTACAAAAAAAAATAAAAGGCCTGCAAAGTATGTACATATGTTGTAAAGTCAATAAGCAAGCTTGAGTTCCAAAGTCATATCATGTGAGCCTGCAGCAGGATGACTTGACTACACTGGTCTTGCATCCAAGGATAGGTAGCTACACTGGCTACCGTCCATTCTTCTCTTCATCCCCTCCTCTTGAGCTGGTTGCCACTTGAACTTAGAAGGGAATACCCCGCTCCTCGAGGATGGAGTCGCTGGATTGAGGAATCATTGGGTTGTCATACTGGAGAAGTCAGTTTCTTTGCCATTCTAGTTGGGGAGAGCCACCATCACTTACACTGTACGAGTCAGATTCATAGTCGTAAGGGTTTGCGCGTGAATTGAGGTATTTCTGACCTGGCTATTGAGGAGACTTGGATAGAGTTTTGGGATTCTCAGTGACTGTTGGATTTCAAATTCGATTCTCAATAAGGTTCTGCCTGCACTAAAATTCCAAAGGTCCTACTTAAGCTCCAAACTTTGATTTTGTGAAGACAAGTTTGATCATTACACTTAATCCACCTTCTTCTTTTTCTTTTCTTTGTTTTTCTTTCTAAACTTGTTGCATAAGTGTTTGCTAGGGACTAGCAAAGGCAAGTATAGGGGGATGATGAATCCACATTTCATCATCTTTATTCTATCATTTTGGCCTTAAAAACCCTAGTAAATGCGTGTAAATAGGCTTAATCTAGGCATTTTAGCATCCATGCATATGTATGTAAATATTGTATAAAATGCGGTTTTTAAAGCTAAAATTATAGAATAAAGAAAAGAAAAGAAAAAGAATAAAATATTGTAAATATTTTATGACCCGAAACCCTGAGACCCAGGCATCTTGATGAATAGGTCGACAAGGAATAAAGTAGGGGGAGATAAGGTCAAAAATACAGATAAAATACCTATATTTTCTATTCATTCTTTATTCATTTTGGGACTTATTTTTGGTTCCACTTTTTATACCTCAAATAAAGAAACTTTATACATGAAAGTTGTAGATAATTAAATAAATAAAAATACAAAATTGATTTCACAGAAAAATAATGTACAGATAAAAAGTTATGGTCTGAATAAGAATCCAGAATCCCAACTTCCCAGACCCGTATCTCACAACTGACAACTCCAAATGCAGCATACTCACCTTTAATTGTATACAGAATAAAATAATCTATCCAATGGTGATGGTTTCACATCTGGCGAAGCTACGGTTTGAAAGTTGACTTTTGGACCCCATTGTATAAGTATAGAGAATAAAATAATCAATTTATTCTTTATTCACTATTATTGTATTTTTATATTTTTATAATTATGTAAATATTACTTATAATAATTATGTACATTAAAATGGGAATAAAAACCTACAGAAAACTTAAAATAAAAATAAACATATATAGATTATACAGGTATTATACCTATATTTATACCTATACTTTTTGTACTTATAATTTATTAAATATACAAAATAAATCAGAAAAATAAAATAAAAATATCTTTGTATATAAAAGTATTTTATAATTTTATAAAATAATAAATGAAAATAATAAAATTAAATACACAAATTTAAAAATAAAATAATACAATATATAGATATAGATACATATAGGGGTATAAATGTAAAATTGTAATTATACACCCCATAAAAAAATTAAAAATCATAATAAAATAATTTATAAAATTTTAAACATTTTTTATTTTATAACCGAGATTTAATTAATTCATTTTCTATTTTAAAACGAATTAACAAATCATTTTTCCAAGGTTTTTCTGGTTGGTCCACGTGGACCAACCAGCTTCAGCCCTTGGTTGACCTCGGTCAACTCTCTGACCGAGGTCTGTACCATGGCAGACTTGCGTTTTCTTGGTATCTTCTCTGAATTTTGGAGGTCGCGCCATGCATCATCTCATGATTCTTCCTCTACGACTTTTTCTCCCCTACCATCGAGCATAGCCGCCCAAGGCTTGCTTTGGGGATTGGATCACTGTCGCTCCAGTTACACCTCGATTTTCGAGCTGCTTCCATGACCCTTCAAAACCTCCCCCCCTCCTTCCTCTTGCTTTTGGAACCGTCGTGTGGCCTGAGTTGAGACATCCGAGTGTTGGCCTGGGATCCCCGGTGACAGGGGGTGATCCCAGCGTCTCGTTGAGGTGCAACAAGTGTGCCTAGGCGAGCTCCCAGCCATCTCCGGCGGCTGCGCCACCGTGAGGTTTTTCCTCGCCCTTCCTGGGCTCGAGGCTGGTTTTTATTGTCTTTTTCTTGTGTTTTTAGTTGTCCCGTAGCTGTAGGATCAATAAAATACCTTCCATTTCGATTCAGATCACCTCCTTCGCCGAATCCACCACCTCGCCGGAGCTTGCTCCGGCGAGCTTCATCTCCGCACCAAACACTGTCCAACCGCCCCATCTCTATCTTGGGATCATCTTCTGGGTTTGCTGTGTTCATTTGCAGGTCCCAAGGTTGGAGAGACTCCCGCTGGAGTCGATTTTTGGCCCGAGAAGCGCCACCTGGAGCCACACGTACCCCGTGACCTCGCGGCGGAGCAGCAGGGCTCCTTCGGCCATTTTGGCTTCGCCATTGGGTCCGGGATTCTTCCAGGAGCCAGGAGGGACCGTCAGCGGGCTTGAAGGAGGTCGGAGGAGCGCGCGCCACCAGCTCCAAACTCGCCCGGGGCGAGTTCCTCATCAGTTCTTCCTGGCCTCTCGAGAGCCGTCGATCTTCCCCTGTTCTTCGTGGAGAGCAGCCACCGTAGGATCAATGCCGCTCCAGTCGTCCGATCGCCAGTTCAAGATCTAATCCTGGGCATCGTAGCGAAGGGGTATCGGGCATCGTCCGCACGCCACGTGGCATAAGTGAGATCTTCTCGACCGTGCGATTAAAGCGCCTAATTATTTTGCCATTCTTCCCCCGCGCAATTTTGTAATTTTTAATTAGCATGGAATCTTTCATCTGCCGTTGACTTATTTTTGTAAAATTTATAATTAAACCCCCGCTTTTTGAGGTTTTACTTTTAAGTCCAACCAGTCACGTGCGTGAGCATGTGCTTTGGTGATTTTGCAAAAGGTCCCTCGGATTTTGTATAATTTGAAGTTTAGTTCAGAAGCTTTCCATTGCAGTTATAAAATTTATGGCCACTTTACAATTTAGCCCTTGAGCTCTTGAATATTTCATCTGTGCCCCTCCCAAGCGTGCGTGCGACGCACGTGGGTCTGGGATATTTACAGAGAAGCCCCTGCGGCTTTGGGGTATTGGTTTTTGGCCTAGAAAGTATTTTAATCAGTTCAAATTTTGTGGGAAAATTGCAGGAGAGTCCCTGGGATTTTGCCTATATACGTAAATGCCCCTACCAGCCTTAATATTTTTGCTTGCTTGATATAATTAATTAGGGCACCATTTTAAGTCCAAAAATTCCACAAAAATAGGTTTAAGCTCCTGTTAACTTGTGCTTCCACGCCATCAATTTAGTTTTTGATTTTATTCTATTTTTATATTTATTAAAAATCAAAAACATGCTTTTGATGCACTGCTTAGTTTAGAAAATACCAAAAAAAATAGTAAAATACCTTTAAAAATTCCAAAAAAATTCCCTAGTGTCTATTTGACCATATTTTAGTGTCAATCCAAAATCACTAAAAATCTCAAAAGAAAAACACTAAAAATTCAAAAATACTTAAAAACTTCAAAAAAAATATATAAAATCAAAGAAAACCCCCAAAAGATACAAACTCAGTTTCTGTTTGTTCTACATTTCCTTATCTTTATTTGAAAATTAGTGTGAAAAATTTTGGTGGTTGTTTGCTAATTTTAATTTCCATTTTACTCACAGCCAGTGCCTTACCCACTGTTTTCTCTTATTTCAGTATTTAAAAATACCAAAAACACCTTGAAAAATCCCCAAAAATCACAACAACAATAAAAAATCCTAAAAATATCAAAAAAAATTTATTTCTGAATTTTTGGTTATTTTTGCATATTTTTATAAATACTTTATCTTGTCTTGTATTACATTGTTTTTATTTTCCAATATTGAAAAAAAAATAATATAAAATCTAAAATATAAAAATCAGAAAATTAAAAATCAAAATACAAAATTAAAAATTAAAAATTAAATAAATAAATAAATAAATATATATATATATTAAAAATTAAAAACCCACAAAAATTCCTTTGATTGCTTGCTTAGTGTAGACACTTGACACATACACACTCACTCACGCACAAATTTTTGAATTACCCTGTTTGCTCCCTATGTTCGAACTCTATGCATACTTGCCCTTTACATCATTTGTGCTGAGTTAAAAATAAATTTTAACTCCACATTATTTCTAATTTATTGATCTTTAGTGTGGGTTAATTGTTGACTTTAGTCCAGATTTAGTGTGGTCAACACACCGACTGAGTTCACGCTTTGTGTTGGACTTACGACCACCTGATTTTGGCTAAATCATAGGTCCAGCGAGCAACAGAAGCGGACCTTCGATTCGCGGATCGAAAGCCGATCATATTGGCTGGGTGGCAGAGTTGGATGGAGAAAACACAGGGGGAGGTGATGATTGTGATGAGAGAGTCGGGAGTAGGTCAGATCGTATTGAAATCAGGTCGGAGCTCGAGAGCTCCGGCGAGGGGATTTGGCTAATCTACTCTGGCTACATATTAAAATGTGAAACTAAAGATCGGAATTGAAAAAAAAGGAATTAAAACTGCCTAAAACAGAAGGTAAATCAGCTATCATACATGAGAGGAGGCTCAGGGAGCAGGGCGGTCGGAGCTCGCCATGGACCTCCTCCTCTCCTTGCTCCGACATTCTCCGGGCATGGGAAAGGCTCAAATGTCACCTGCCCTTCACTCACGAACACCTAGACTCGATCAAGAGCTCCAGCAGGGATCAAGAAGGGAAGGAGGAGCTCGATGATTTATTTATATACAGTGGGTCCTGGCAAACTTGGACGTTGATTATTGACACGCTCAAGAATATTAACAGGATCTGATGATCACACGAGGTAGATGGATGTGAGACACATAATCTTTGTGAAGAGCTCGAGGTGGAAGGATCAACATGGCGGCTTGAAAAAATCAAAGAAGAGGAGGGACTCGAGGCTTTGACAGAAGTCATAGTTGAAAGATGGGAAGTTGACCAGGGTCAACATTCGTTGGAAGGTGATTGGGCCACGTCAGCCCGCTACAAGACAAAAGAGCTCCTTTAATAGAAATTAATTAATAAAAATAGTAAATGATTTTATTAATTTTTTATTATAAAAGAAAAAAGTTTATTATTTTATGTAGTATTTTAGTATGATCTTTATTTATTTTTTGTGGTATTTATTATAAGTTAGTTTTTATAATTGTATTTATAGGTACATTCATGTTTGTTTTGGCTATTTTATTTTTATTTTGTGTATTTAATTTTATTATTCTATTTTCTCATTTTATAAAGTTATAACTTATTTTTAGGTGTTTAAATATATTTTATTACATTTTTATGATGCTATTTGTATACTTAAATAAATAGGGGTATAAATTACATAGTTATAATTACATGTGTTTTATCTATGTATTTTTGTACATCATTTTATTTTTATGTTTTCTTTAGGGTTTTAATTCTATTTTTAAGATGTACATATATTATTAAATAATATTTACAAAATTATAAGAATATAAAATATTAAAAAGTAATAAATAAAATGCATATTTTATTCGGGTATACTGTATAACTGGGGCCCAAAACCTAACTTTTTTCCTTAACTCCAAAAATATGAAACCACCTTCATTAAATATCTTATTTAAAGTTATATACATTTAAAGTGATTTTGATACATATTGAGTTTTTATTTGGGAGATATGGGTATGGGAAGTTGGAATTCTGACTTTTTATTTAGAGTATAACTTTTACACGGTGTATTATTTTTGAATTTTATATTTTTAGTATATTATTATCTACAACTTTCATGTAAAAAGTTTCTTTATGTAAGGGATAAAAATAGAAAATAAAATAAGCCCCAAAATGACTAAATGATGAACAGGTAAGTAGAATTTTTATTATATTATTGGCCCTTATCTCCCTCTACTTTATTCCTTCTCAACCCAATCATCAAGATGCCTATGTCTCGGGGTTTAGGGTCATGAAATACCTATGGCATTTTATTCATTTTCCTTTTCTTTTCTTTATTCTATAATTTTGGCATTAAAAACAGTATTTTATGCAGAATTTGCACCACAAAGAATGAATGTTAATTTGTGCAAATTAAGGCTATTTACATGCATTAGCTAGGGTTTTTAAGGCCAAAATGATAGAATAAAGGTGATGAAATAGAGATTCATCACGTACCCCGATGTATTCCTAGGAAAACAAGTACAAGCGGCTCAATCTCTTTTAACAGACACACTGATCGACATTAAAAATATACAAATGTGTTGAGTATTGGCACTTGAGAGAAACTATGTTCAATGTGATCAAGAGAAAATAAGTACACAATCCTATATCCTCCATAATCTGGCCTTCCATCTTTGCCTTTAAAGTCAGATGAACTAAAGAGATGGTGGATTGAGGCAAGACTAGATTTACGCCCTAGTGTTGAGGGTTTGGTCCTTAGGAAAGCTTCTTAGATTGGAAATTTTGGTGAGATTTTGACTCTACTCTTGTGGATGCAGTCAACACTAAAGCCATACTTCTTATATACATGTATCTTGAGAGTCTGACGATTAGAAGAGTTAAGTTCCTTTTGATTAATATTTGGATCAACTTAGAGCTTTAGGATTTCTAAAACCTAGTGTTCTATGTCAAATCGAGCCTTGTATACTCACTAGCACATGTTAGGGATCTCACTAATTAAGCTAACTCTTTAACTAAATTCTTTATTTATTAGCTCGAGGATGAGGTTAGCTTAAGTATAGGGGGTGATAAATCCCGGATTTATTAGTATAATTTAGTATATTTATCTCTCTTGCTTAAGTAATTCAACAAGATTCATTAACAATTAACATTTACTAATAATTTGTGTTGTATATAATTGACACTAATTACACTATATTATATAACCCTATTATTGTGCTAATTATTTACTTATTATTAAAAATCAAATAAACATTAGTATAATACTGTAAATAAATAATATAACATAAAATAAAATAAAAAACTAAAGAAATAACAAAAGAAAAATTAAAAGAAAAATGTTTTACATTGTTTTAAATCGTACTTAATTTTTATCTATGTATAGATGACCTCTGATCTCTTTGACTTCTACATAAAAATTGTAGATCTCATCGAGATCTCAACTTTCATGTTTTGAGTTTTTCCTAATTCTTCCTCTAGCTAATTTTTTTCGAATTATTTCACATTTCTGTAATTATCTTTAATTCTAGTGGGCCACATGGCATCTCCACGACCGCCCACATATTTGCTTCCCATCGCCTGATCTGCCCCACTTTTGGGCCGTTCGATCTTCATCAAACGGCTGGTGTGTCGACTTCAACCTCAAAACATTGAGCTTTAAAGAGATGCAACTCTTCGCCTCTGCCCAACTTCTCCATATTATCCCAACCGCCTCCGTCAACCACTTCACCAACTTCCATCACCAGAAGTTTCTCCTTTCGACCCTTATCCATGCTTGATCTTTAACTCCCCTCTCCCTCTCTCTCCTAGTTGTTGGTGGTGGTTGGAACCACCACTCTTCTTCACCAACCATCGAACTTTCACCTCCTAAAAAAACCCGACTCTGGCCATTGGCAACCGCATCCGCCTTCATGCGAGGAACCTCCTAGCCCTACCACCTTCTTGTGACAGAGAGTGATGAATCTCATATTTATCATTCTAAAATTGATCAATAAAGCTCAAATCTCCAAAATTCATTAGAATTTCTTCATTTATATTACATAATAGCATTCATGAATGCATACGTAATAATTACATTTTATCACTTATTATTGCATAGAATAAGGAGCCAAAAATCATAACCAAATTAACCTGTAAAATAGGCTAACTTTCCTGATTTTTAATTAATTCAAGCCAACTCCAAACCACCTGAAACCACTTCCATTGTGTACATATTACTAACAAGAATAAATAAAAAAATCATTAACATAAATAAGTTGACCAGAAACTCAAAACCTAATTCCAGTATTTCCGGACTAAAACTATGATATCTTCCTCATATAGTGTCCGATTTGATCCTACTCACTTTTGAACTAGTGTATATTCAATTACCTTCAAAAGAAGATAAAGTTTAAGTGAATCAGAGCTCATATGCGAAAGTTGGGTTTTGGGCCTCTTTTGTACATTTTGTATTTTAGCGGGTTTTGACCTGTTATTCTATGTACATAATTAACTCATTTTATTTTATCTCTTTTTTTCATTTATCTTATTCGAATAAAGTTTTATTAAAATACATCAAAATCCAAATCCAAAACGTGCTTGAAATTAAAGAAATTAACAGAGTCCAAGTCTTCACTAATTTTCTGTACAAAAGTCCTCTTTTTCATACTTTATTTTATTTATTCATTTTCATAATTAATAAAAGTCTAAAAAAATAGATTAATGTGTAAATATTTATCTTTGATTTTATCATATATTTTTCTAGATTTTATTTTATTTAAAAATAACAAAAAATTATAAAAACCCAAAAATCAAGGTGTTTATGTACATAGAATACCCCAAAAGTATCACTTTATGCAAATGATTGATCATGGTTTTGGTCTCTTCATGAAAGTTGTAGATCTCATTGAGATGAGAAACTTCCATGAAGAATTTTTTTTCGAGCCAAGGCCGTTCGCTATTTTTTCCAAATTTATCTTTGTCTTTTTATTTCGAATTTTCCAGGAGTGACACGTGGCTGCTTCTGGAGCCACCACATGTCACTCTTTTTTGCATTTATTTTATAGTTATTTTATATTTTTAAAAAAATTAATTAAATTAATAAAAAGATAAAAATCCCGCACGTGCCTCCTGCGCACGTGTTGTTCCCTTCCTCCTTCCTCCCACGGATCTCGGTGCCACTCACCATCGCGAATATCTCCGCCACCTCTGCAGATCTCGCCGCCCCTTTCCCGAGCGCAGCCTCCACCTTCCATCCTCGTATATGCCCCGATCTCCTTTCCATATCATCCGCTCCTTGTGAACCCAGTCTCCATCTCCAGATCCCCACGCGATTTTTCCCCGATCGTGATCCTCGTCCCAATTAATCACTAGTTTGCACCCCCAATTAAACCCATCACTAATCGCCGCCACCGCCACTCCCTCATCGTATTTAAGAACCTTTGTCCCTCCCTCGTATAGCATCTGCCGTTCAACCAGCAAAGGTCTTCATCTCAGTGGTGACATCACTGACTACTCTCTTGCTAGGCGTGATCCGAGGTTCCACGCCTCGTTGCAGCGTCTACTTGACTCTTGCTTGGCTCCGGTCGCTCACTGTCGAGCCTCAACCTTCAGGTATCTCTGTCTCCTCATTCGCTCTAACTCCTCTCTGATACTCACTCATCAGCACTCCAATCTCCACACACATCGACATCTTCCTCCATTCCACGCCCCACTCACTCGATCATCTTCACTATCACCGCACCTCCGCAATTCATCATCGACGGTTCCACCTCCATCAACCTTGCTTCTCCTACACTGCTAAGCACCTACGCCTCCACCTCTTCCATAGCTCTTCATTGACACCATCTGTAGTTCAACACCTTGCATTTCATCGACACCAATGAGTCACTTCGCCTCAAACTGCTTCTCCGTCGTGGGCTTCTCCGTCATGGGCTTCTCCGTTCTCAACTCCTAGAGCCCCACCTAAGGCCTCTAGCTCCTCCGCCTTCTAGCAGCTCCTTGCCAGTTGACGCTCCTCCGCCATCACTAGGATCCGCCGCTGTTCTGCCTTCGAAGGTTGGAGCCCTGCCTAAGGCCTTCAGCTCCTCTTCCTTCCAGCAGGGTCCCCCTCCGTCCGACACCTCCACCCAAGCCATCGGGCACAAGGGCCGAGGCCCCCACCACTTGCGTCGCACAGGTGTTGGGGGAATGTCTGTAATGAACGCCCCCGACGTGATTGTCATGTGCACAAGGAATTTTTGCGCATGAGCCCCTGGATCTTCACTAAATCACATCAGCATCCCCGTCATCCAAGGGCATGTGCTTTGCACGTGCCCCTCGGATTTGCAGTAACTCCTCTAGGAGTTTAGGTAATTAATCTTTAATCCATTTTCTGCAGCTTCATTCTATGTTATTATTGTAATATTGCAAATAGATTCCCGACTTCTCTCATCATTTTAAATATCATTTTCGCATCTTTTCATCATAAAAAATATCACTATGATCTATAATTAATTCTCTACATTATTGCATGCTTGTGATACTTTTATGTTCTGTGGTTTTATTTAATAATAATTATTCTTCTGGAATCTTGCATACTTTGCCCACTCTGACCTCTGAAGTTTATATTTAATTACCCAAGCCCAAAATTTTCCAAAAATTCAGTGATCGTAGAATTAATTGTATTTAACATCATGCCAAAAAAGAATTGCATTTGCATGCATAGTTTGCTCAATAAAAATTATTTTGTACATTTCTATAATTGATTTTAATATGTATGAAACCCATCATTTTAGGGTTTAAGATTTTCTTGGATATTAAATTTATTATTATATCTTAAATAATTTTATTTCTTGAAAATAAGTCATTTTAATATTTATTATAATTATTTATCGAAAATCGTACAATTTGCATTCATTGATTCATTAAATATTATATTACATCCAAAAATTCCAAAAAAATAAAGAGCATTTATTTCATCATTATTTAGCTCTCGAACAAATTTCATAAATTTTGGACTTCGTTTGATTGATATTTATTTTCTAGTCCTTAAAATCACATTTATTTGCATTTTGTGTTCCAAAATTGCATAAAAAATACCAAAAATATTTCGCCTTGAAAACCACACATGAAATTCGATAGACATTAATTTAGATTGTTCCTTTTCCTCCTCGAGTTCGACCTTGGGACTTGTCCAAGTAAAATAAACATAAAGCCACTCGAATTAAATTGAATTGATTAATTGTGATTATTTTCTTGATTGATTCCGATTACCCACCTACAATGAAAAGACAAATTTTCAAATGCTTAATTAATTCACACAAATGAAAGCAGGGTTTTCGCGACTCATTAGAGAGTAGGTGAGACAGAGAGCCGCAACGAAGTAAAATCCTTCGATGAGATCCTTGGCATTGCAACCAAGTTGCAACACCTTGGTTAGCTACTCAAGCATAGATCTTCGACCCAGATCTTGCAGCGAAGAACAATGAAGTTTTCACGCTTTGTCTCAGGCTTGAATCTTCTTCAATTCGTCTATTCCAATTTCATCTTCTTGGTAAACACTCACTCAATCTTCCCTTCATTCAATGCTTATTTATTTATCCTAGATCATTTGCTTGTTTACATATTGATCTAATCATATGGATGTCTTCTCCTCTCATCACTGATTCAAGCATGCATATCCCTATCACAATTTTGTTTCTCCATAGTTGTGTTCATCTCGATGCCTTTCAGGCATTATCTCATCCTGGAACCTATTTAAGGCTCAATCCTCATTATTCGAGAAGCCTTCCATTTCACCTCATTATTTCCTTAAATCAATTGCTTGTGCATTAGATATCTGCTACTAACGTCCGCAGGATCAAATGGCTACAATGGCTGGAAGTCAAAGACCATCTCCGGTCAAACTTCTCTCCTTCAAATATTAGACGTCGATTGGAGCATCTTCAGACCATTGGACCATCTCCGTTGTAGCGTCATCTTCGTAAAACCTTTAGTTTGGTGTTTGGCGCTTCGTAGCATACAAGGACCAATAGATGAGAGCTACAACATTCGTCAAAGCCCTACCCAACCGCCACCGCTCACGACATAGTCAAAGAATACAAGAGGAGCAGTAATCGTTGGTCTCCCTAAATTGAACGAGATCCGACGGTCTAGAGCACGCCACATTGCTCGCTTGAAGCAATGTTTCATACCTTAGGCTTGGGTTTCGAGCCTAATTTTGAGCCAGATGTGACCTATCAGAAGCGACCATGTGCACCGAGCCTCCTTGCCCGAGCTAGCCTAGACACGCGTATTGCGTACGTGATAGGGTAATTTACAACAGCGACCCTCTAGTTTCTTTTAGTAGCAGATAAGTCCTCCTGCCATAGTAAAATTGCATATTACCCCTTGCAATTTATTTCATTTGCAGTTAAGTCCAATTTGTCCTATTTTGTTATAAAAACTTGTTTTTAATACGAAAATACCCTTAGATTAAACATTGAATATCTTTTTATATATAAATCCAAATGAAGTGATTCTTGTCTCGTTTGAAAGCTAGTTTAATGCTCTATCTCTTGGCATGATTCATTGTAAATTTTTATTTAAAAATCATGTTTAAATTATTCCTTTTCTAAGATATTAATTAAATCTTAAAATTAATTTGATAGAGGACTTTTTATGAGAGATTGAACTTGATTTGCCCATTGAATCTTAGTGACTTTATTCTAGTTATTTTTATCTTTATCATTAAGTCATTAAGTGATATAATTTATTGTAAATTAATAAAGCATCTCAGTGAAATTAAAAGTTAATTTATTATGGAATGCTTTTGAGAGTCAAATCATCTTTCGCCTAATTCAAGCTTTACTTATCATTAAATAAATTCAGGAATTTTTTTCTCAATTAATACAAGTCTTTTGTTGTGCATATATTCATATTGTGAATGCCATGATTGTGTCATTTATGCATTATTATCTTCATCTAATTTAATTTCATAAAAATGTGTTAAAAATCTACCTATTTTGTGTCCTCTGCATAGCTTACTATTATCATCCTAAAATTTCCTATATTAAATATATTAAACTTAGAAATTATTCACTAAAGTGCTCGTGTCTCTGTATTCGACCATGGACTTCCTAGGTTATAAATTTAAGTTGAATCTTCCTCACAGAGATATTTTATTCGGTTCTGCATGATCCGCTAAGTGCCCGTGCTACAACGAATACATATTAATCTATGCATTTAGCGATTCATCAACTGTTAATCCCCCAAAGAAAAGCTGGACCAGGCTAGTCCTAGGAATGCCATGATGGGGACATTTCTCTTGTAATTTTGTAAACCCCTCCCAAGCTTCATTAATATTTTCGTGGGTGGCTTGGATGAAGTTGGTTATGCGGGTACACATCTGGTTAATTCACCCAAAGGGATAATATTTGTACAGAAAGGCAGACTTAAGCTCTTCCCATGTTGTGCAACTTTTTCCAAGTGGTTGATCCAATGAAGTGCTTTGTCCTGAAGACTGAATGGAAATGCCACCATCTTGACTACTGCTAACGGTATGTTAGGGGTAGTGAGTTGTACCACAAATATGTCCGAACTGTTGCAGATGGATATAAGGTTCTTCATTTGCATTACCGTGGAAGCTGTGTAGGAGCGCTGAGAGTTGAGGCTTCAACTCAAAATGTGCATGGATCACTGGGATTTGGATCCGCTCGGTCACTCTCCTGGCTCCAGGGTTGTAGGTCTCTTTGAGAGTCAGCTTGGGCTGCTCTCCTATGGCTTTCTTTGCTGGACCTCCATGGGGTCCATCTTCTCTCTGTTCCTCATCTAATCCTCAGGGATTTTCTCTTCATCTCCTTAGGTCATTGATCATGTCGTGGAAAGCGACCTGCGCTCAAGCTTGGTCAGTGAGCTACTACTGGATTGCCTGGATAGTGGCAATAATCTTGGCCTTCCATGACATTCTGATCTGGCTACTAGCTCTGATCTAGCTGTGGTGGGTGCTACAGTCCTTTCCCTTTTCCACCGAGAGCCATTTATGTCTCTGAATATGAGTCCAACACAATCTTTGGCTCTAGATCGGATCTATACATGGAATGATGCCTCGATCAGTCTGTATTAAAGCATTGGATTTGATGAATCAGTCTGTGTTAAGGTCAACATAGAACTTCATTAAGGATGGAGAGGTACAAGTAGTTGTGAAGAAGAGAGATAAATGGGATATCTATTCCATAGGGCTAGGGTCTCTATATAGAGAGAAAACCCTAGAGAGTACAAGAGGAAAATACATAAATAACCCTGAGGGGTTACAGAACCTGAAGATTAAAGGTTACGGAACCCGAAGGGTTACAAACATAATTATAATATAATAATTGTAACACTCTCCTCAAGTTGAAGCATATCTGTCGATCATGCCCAACTTGAATACTAAGTACATGAGGCGCTTCCTTGGAAGAGCCTTTGTGAGGATGTCTGTAAGTTGAAGTTCACTGGAGATGTATAGAGTGCTAATTCGTCCTCCTCGTACTGTATCATGAATAAAATGGAAATCGACTTCAATGTGTTTTGTTCACTCATGGAAAACTGGATTGGTGGCGACGTACATGGCAGACTTGTTATCCTAGTATAAGGGTACATGAGTGGTGACTAACATGCCAAGTTCTGTTAGGAAAGTAACAAGCCGTGTGATCTCACATGTGGCCTGAGCTATTGCCTTGTATTATGCTTTCGCAGTGGATCTGGATACCACTGTTTGCTTCTTGCTTCGCCAAGTGACAAGGTTATCCCCAACAAACATGGTGTATCCTGTAGTGGATCGGCGGTCCTCAGGAGAGATAGCATAGTTAGAATCTATATAGGCGGAGATATTAGTCTGTCCATTCACCCTATAGAAAAGTACACGTCCGGGAGATTCCTTCAAATATCGAAGGATCAAAAGAACATCCTGCCAGTGACTGTAAAGAGTTATCTCCATATGTTTACTGGCTCTGCTCACAACATATGATATATCTGGCCTAGTAACTATGAGATAGAGTAATTTTCCCACTAAGCTTCTGTATCGTATTGCATCCTCATAAGCTTGATCAGTAAATGCTGAATATTTTCTCACTTCTACAGGGATGCCAGATGGCTTGCATCCAAGAAGTCCTGCCTTAGTCAGAATATCGAGGCAATAATTTCTTTGTGAAAGATGGAGCCCCTATGTAGTGCGTATTACTTCGATGCCAAGAAAATAACGAAGTTGGCCGAGATCTTTTGTGACAAAGATCTTTTGGAGGAAGGTCTTGGTCTCCTGAATACAATCTACATCATCTCCTGTGATAACCATATCATCAGCATAGACAACAAGGATGATTGTGCTAGTAGACTGTCGTCTGACAAAGACTTAGTAGTCAGATGTTGTCCTCTAAAAACCAAGTGTTTTGATCTCTGTAGTGAGCCTGCCAAACCATGCCCTTGGGCTCTGCTTCAGGCCATAAATGGCCTTGTGTAGTCGACATACATGCTCCACCTCGACTACATACCCCGATGGTTGCATCATGTAGACCTCCTCCTCAAGATCACCATAAAGAAAGGTGTTCTTCACATCAAGTTGATAAATGGGTCAAGCATTGTTGGCAGCAATAGAGAGAATGGTACGTATCGACCCCATTCCGACAATAGATGAGAAGGTCTCAAAATAATCAACTCCAAAGGTTTGTGTGAAACCTTTGGCAACAAGTCTGACATTCAACCTATCAATAGAACCATCATGCGATTGTTTGGTCGTGAAGACCCATCGATAAGCCACATGGCGAACTCCTGGGGGGCACGACACAAGATCCCATATGCCCGGGAGGTAAGTGCATCTATCTCCTCATCCATGGCCTGTCGCCAACCATGATACTGCATTACACTGAAATGATCTCTTGGAACGATAATAGCATTCAGAGCATCTACAAATCTCTTGTCACAGCTAGATAAACCATTTGTAGAAGTAAAATGTGACATGGGGTGATACGTACATTTCCTTTGTTGCTTGCGTAGAGCTATAGGAAGCTCCCCATGTACATCCTGGACAACAATGGTGGGAGCACTCGAAGTGGTCATATCATCCTACATAACAGGAAAAGGTACATACACTAGTGTAGAAGGTATAGAGGTACGCTGGCAAGTATAGACGATTGGTGGAGGAGGGAGGTCTAGAGGAATGTCAATCATAGTCAGTGTGAAATAACTTGTTTGCTCAAAGAAGGTGACATCAACAGACACATAGTATTGACGTACAACAGGACAACGATAGCCTTTCTGGGTACAAGAGTACCCAAGAGAGATGCATTTGATGGCACGAGAGGATAATTTGCCAGCTGCATGAAAGTTATCAACAAAGGCAATACAATCAAAAATTCATAGAGGTATGGGAAAAGGAAACTCAATAGGGTAAAGTGAGGAAAATGAGGTTACCCCTTTGAGAACAGATGAAGGAACACAGTTGATGAGATACACTGCAATAAGTATAGCATCTCCCCAATATTGTTTAGGTATACTCATTTGACTAAGAAGAGAGCTGGTAACATTAAGCAAGTATCAGAGTTTCCTCTCAGCTATACCATTCTGTTATGAGGTATATGGACATGATGTTTGGTGAACAGTTCCCTGGGATGCGAAGAAAGAGGTCAAGTCATGTTGGGCTAACTCAAGAGCATTGTCGGTATAAATGATCTTAACAATGCTAGAAAAGTAAGTTTTAACATATTGAAAGAAATTTTTGACAATTTGATTAATCTCTGAACGCTCCTTTATTAGATATACCCAAGAAGTTCAACTATAATCATCAACGAAAACTATAAAATAGCGATGACCACTTAATGTGCGGATCAGACAATGTCTCCAAACATCACAATGAACATGATGAAAAGCAGCAATACTATGAGACTTAATACAGACATGAAACGAAGTTTGATGGTGTTTCCTGAACTCACATGCCTCGCACTAAAAGAGATTCAAATCAGAGAGTTCAGGAAACATCATGGAGATGGCCTTGGCAGAGGGATGCCCAAGGTGTAGATGCCATAGGAGCGGATCTTCAGAAATAGACACATTACCAATAAAATTGGAGTCTGAGGGTATGTCAAGGTAATATAGGTCGTTCTTCTCATGACCCCCACCAAAAATCTGCCACGTCCCAATGTCCTGAAAATAACAAGACTCATCAAATATCACACGACAATGAAGCTCAACACAAAGCTTGTAAATTGACAGCAAGCTAAGAGGAAAATCAAGAGCACAGTGAACCCCTGAAAGTCGGATCTTGGAAGAGAATTCCATGTTCCGACAGTAGTAATCCGTGATTGAGTCCCATTAGAGACTCGAACTAACTTCACAAAGGGTAGATGGTATGGAAGAGGTAAGCAGACTACCTTCTCCAATGAGAAGAGTGGAGGCACCAAAATCAATAATCCAAGCTGGAGTAGGAGTGATAGTAGAGTTAGTTATTGTACTTGAAGGAGTAGCCAGAGCAATAGTTGTAGTGTTACTAGTGGTGGTAGGCCCTGGAGTTTGAAGGATCTGCATTAGGCGGGAGTAATCTGCATCATAAGATGAACAGTCTTGCCACTGGAGGTAGGCGACGCCTCTTCCACATCATAGGCATCCTCATAAGCATTATTGGCGTGATAAGAAGGTACACCAAACTTTTGCCAACATCGTTCAGTCGAGTGGTTCCACCTACAATAATGAGTGCATGGGGCAGTAGAGTCTCGTCCGCGACCAGAGTCACGGCCTCGTCTAGATTCCCGTCCACGGCCATGACTTGGATCACGACCGTGTCTTCCTCGCAAGATGTATCTGCCTCCTCACCCAGATGAGGCGATGTCTGTAAAGTTCTTTGTTGAAGGTAAGACATGAGACCGAGCATCAGAGGTCTTGAGCTCCTCAAGTCAGCCAAAGATAGCCTTCATTGTTGGCAGTGTGTCTGATATAAGAAATTGCTCCTTCGTTGCATGGTATCTAGAATGCAGGCCATCAAGGAAGTGGTATACCTACCCGTCAGAGCGCTCTTATATCTGTTTGGTGCAACATGAGGGCTGGAATATTGCAAGCTCCTCATACATGCTGGATAGATGCTTGTAATACTCGATGAGGGTGAAATCACCCTTAGATGCCAACTAGATTTGCCTGTAAATGTCTGCAAGGAGTGACTTCATCTTCTTCTGGGAGTATGTTTACTCGAGATCCTCCCATATTTCCTTAACCGTATTTTTGTAAAGAAGATTAGAGGCAATGGGAGCCTCAACACTGTTGGTCATCCAGTTGATAACCAAATAGTTGTCAGTCTGCCAGTTGTCATAATATTTGTCCTTTTCATCTAAAGGATCTTTAATCAAGATGCAGAGTTTCCTTTGACCACCGATGAACACCATAAAAGATCGATACCGGAGCATGTAATTTTTAGTGCCCTTGAGTTTGATAGTAGTGCCTTGTGCCATAATATTCATGGCCAAGGGCTTTGTCTCGGTAGAAGAAGGCACCTTGGTGGTCTTAAAATATAAAGAAGATCCTCTGATCAACTAAGGATGCATATAAGAGCTAAAAAATGCCCTATAACTCGCATTTGCCCTTGAAGAAGGGCTGAAAATCCTCAATGGATAGCAAATATGAATTCTTGGAAGCGGTCTGTGATGAGTTTTGGATCTTCAAAGAGTCCTATGGTACCCGTGGAGGGTAGTTTTGGGGTTGACGACCTTCGTAGGAGGTCATGAAAGCGTAGGGTAGCGCTAGCGGGAGGCCTGTTACACTGGAGGCGATTAGAGGGCCTTACGTAGGGCCCTAATTCAGGGAAGAGGACCCGTGCAGGATTTTGCGAGGTTGAAGGTGGCGGTGGGGATTTTAGGTCAAAACCCAAGTCTAGGATTGTTGCTCTGATACCATGTGAAGAAGAGAGACATATGGGATATCTATTCCATAGGGCTAGGGTCTCTTATATAGAGAAAACCCTAGAGAGTACAAGAGAAAAAATACATAAATAACCCTTAGGGGTTATGAAACCTAAAGGGTTAAAGCTTACGGAACCCAAAGGGTTAAGGGTTATAGAACCCCAAAGGGTTACAGACATAATTGTAATATAATAATTCTAACAGTAGTGAAATCAATAACCATCCAAAATGGGCAAAGTTTGAGACTAGAGTGATCCAGATATATTGGAGAAGACGAGGAGTCTAGATATGGTTCGTAGAGTCCACACCAGGTTCTCAAGAATTGCCCCAAATTATTGGAGAAGACGAGCGCATGGAATCGATGTGGGTGTCAGCGGGGTCCTGACTAATCCATCCATGAGTCGCCATGTCGGAAGTGAAAATGTAGATAGAGAATGGATGAAGGACACGGTGTCAAACAAGGAATAAAGGGAGTGCAAAATAGTAGAAGGCTCAAAGTGAGCAAGGGGTCAAATGAGGAATAAAACATATGAAAATGAAAAGGCACAAAATGTGCGGGACTTGATCTTTGGACCTCAATCTAATCAAACAAACACCAAGTAAGTTTTGAATTCACTAAAACAACCCAAGTAGAGCCGCAAGAGTTCTATTATTTTTTATCTTTTCAATTTTATGGTTGTATTGCATGCATCTCTGAACAAGTCCTTAAGTACGCTAACCCTATAGGAGTGTGAGTACTGGAAGGCAAGCACCTCATACTTCTTCCACCTCCTATGTAACATGTGATCTGCGCACTAAAAGGTCTTTGATCTTGTTCATGGGGGGGGTACTCAGCCAAAAAATAAGAAAGGAAGCCAATAGGCGAGACCACTACTTCGGACCTCGCTTGCAACAGAATCACCTGTGAGTGTGCAAGGACCTACTCGAAAGCAAACCGATGAGACAAACACGCCCGTGATGGTGTGGCCTACGCTCAGTACTTCAGACCAAGTCGGATGCTCCACACAAGGTGGGAACATCGTGCTCGACAATGCCCTACTCGGTCACGTATGATAGAAACGCTAATACTTCACCGTCCCAGGTGATAATCAAAGCGCCACAGATCGGGGTTTGGGCTATAATCCTTGGGGATCACACCTCGCTCAGTCTGGAGTGTACCTGAAAGTAATGAGAGCTTTATGAACCCAAAACAATGATGTCCATTACTGATTTTAATTAAGGTCGAAGTTTATTTAGCATCCCCTTTTTAAATTGTTAGGTTTTCATTTTTTTGAGTATTTTTCAGAGCAAGCCGCCTAACGATTTTTTTTATTTTCCTTTATGTCCTAAGTGATATAAACACATGGGGAGAAAGTGGAAAAGCCGTGCAAGTTGTCACTAAGATGGAAATATTGACTTAGTGACTAATGATGCATGCAAAGTTAGAATTACTTACAACATTTCCCAGCTCTCTCCATGTGGAATGCAAGGCACAATATATAAACCTATATTGTACGATGATATGAAAATGGTAGAAATCATCCTAAACCGGAATTGCTATTAAATGTGAAGAACCATATGCTAATTATTCAGAAAGGAGATCCAAAAGTTCAGTCTTGGAAGCTCATTAGTGCCCACCACAATAGGTCCTACAAGCGTTATATAGAGCTTCTCTCGGTGCTCGATCTCAAGTCCAAATAATCAACAATTAAATTTGACTAAGTCCAAACGTAAAGAACTATAGGAGCATACTTCTATTAGGTTTTTGGCCCTACTTTATCGTGCAAGCAATCCTAATGTCCAAGGGCTCATTCCACAAAACAAATGAAACAAAGGCAGAAATCTCAAAACACGTGAAACAAAATAGAACAAAGGCGATAAAACACAAAAATCACGATGAGATCCCCAGGTGAATAGACACCCAAGAACTAGATCTCTTTAAGCGTGGTATTGTCCAAATTATTACAAATTAATTTACAAAAATAAAAAAAGATCTCTCTCACACACAAAATGAAAATAAAAACTAAGGTCGGGATTCTCTTCTCCTTCTTCCTTGCTCCTCTCTCGTGCTCTCTCCCGGTTGGCTCATAAGTAGAAAGCCAACCTCCGCTCGTCTCTATGTGCTCACCTCCTAAGAGATAGACATCGTCAAGCAGTCCCTTGCAAGAAAGATCAACAAGAAATCTAGATTGGAACAATCAAATAATTATACAAATAAAGTAAGCAGAAAATAAAGAAAAATAATTTGCAACTATATACAAAATGTGGTACGATCCGTTGCTCCACGACAACGATGCCATTTGAAACAACCATAATAGTAACTCGAGGACAGTCTCACTAATCTCACACAATTTTCCTTCGTCGTGAGATCGAACTCAAAGTCCAATGGCTAATCAGTAATCAACCAACACCAAATATCAAGCAATGAATAAGCATGTGTGAATCAGAATTTATTATACCCTACAAACAAGTGTATAGTGGACAAGCATGTATGAGTCGAACTCAGGGAACACAAGTGGTAGTACATAATATTATTTATAAATAAATATAAATAAATAATATATGTATAGATGTATATAGGTATGCACACTATTTACTTAGGTTTTTGTGGGTTTTCTGTTAACTTTTTTATCTTTTTTGTATTATTATTTTTTCAATTTTCAATTTGATATTTTTTCTTTTAAAATAAATATAAAACATTTATAATAATGATTAGTATTAGAACTTATATAGATATATATATATAGATATACAACACACTATAGGGTAATATACTAATAAATATAGGTAAAAATAATCAAAAACAAAAAAAAATTGTATTTTTATTTTTTATATATTTATACTATTTTTTCTTATAAATTTCCAAGTATTTTGCTACTTTTTAGATATTTTTAAAATCCAAAATATCTCAAATAGGGATTAAATAAATATGCTGAATTGATTTGGGCCTTTAAAATATCAAAAAGCTTCAAAATTTTTCCAAATCAAATTTAATATGTACTAATATGTATAATAAAAACAAAAACAAAAACATAAAGAAGTATTTTTGGAGTTTTTGGTATTTTTTATATTTTTAAAGGATTTCGGAGCTTTTTATTTTTTTATCATGTTCTTTTTCTATTTTTAGTGATTTTTGGTTTGGGGTACTAGATACTATAATAAACACATCCTATTTCTTTGGGAATGTTTAAACATGATTTTATAATTTTTTGGATTTTTTAAGGCAAACAAGGAATATCTGTGCACTATCTGATTTTTAATATATAGAAAAAGGGAATAAAATGCAAAACTAATTACATGATGTGAAAAATCATGCATCCAGGTAACTCATCCTATTTTTTCATAATTTTTGGAGCAAGGATGATATTTATAAAAATTAAACTTACATAAATAAAAATACTTGAACTAGCAGGGGTATATTTGCAATTAAAATAAAAGTTAGGGGTAATATTGTAAAATATCCAAAAACTAATATTATAAGTTTTAATATTAAAACACAATTACAAAATTTACGAGGGCCTCTCTATAAACCTCCCATGCACGTGAGCCACCAAGTAAGGTGACATGGCAAAGGACTCGCTTGCAATATAAAAATATGAGGGCAAACATACAATTTATCCACAAGTTTTTTAAACAGCACAAAATATTTACATGACTATTCATAAATTACAAAATGGAGGTGGGTTGCTTTGAAATTTACTCCTTCAATGCCTAATAATCAGCCCGTTCGCTGCTCAACACATGGACGATCTAGTGGTTGGTAACGCGTGCCGTTTCGATTAGAACCAAGGGACATGATTAGACTTGGGCCCTTGTTCTTGATTCAACAATACTGGGCACCTCTGGAAGAACTAGCAAGAACACTACCGCCACGATCTTCGATTGGGCCGCACTCCGTCATTCGGCAACACCTTCTTCCTTTGACTGCAACCACAGACTCCTACATGTCGTCCGTGTGTGCTAGGGGGGTCAGATCACGTTGAGGAGGATTAGATAGCTCCGATGGCTCCTGTCCACCTGGAAGAGCTCCATGTATCCTATGAGGGTCCAAAGGATACCTCCAACTCGCTTTCATGCACCAAAAAGTTGGGAAGATCAAGAGCAACTCCCTTGGTCACTCCTTAAAGCTACCAACAGTATGGGTGGATGAAATGCGAAGAGATCCAACAATGTGGATGGAGAGGAGCTCGGATCCCAAATCCAAGAAGGATTTGGGTTGATCACATGGTGGGATCAATGGAGAACATGTAGGGGGTCCGAGTGAGGAGAAAAATGAGGCAGATTAATGGTGAGCTCATGATGGATTAGTCCAGAGGCGTAGCTCTAGGAATTGTGGATTTCGATTGTACGACTAATGAAGCGGTTAAAGTAGAAATTGAAAGTGATAGACGAAAAGAGGACTAAGGAATTACCTAGTAATGGTAGGAAAATGGGCCTCGACTGGTTGAAAAACCAGGAGATAGAACCTCACAACGATGCTTTGCCGGAGATGGTGGATCTCCTAATCTGCCGCTCCCCTCCTCGCTACAGAAGATGGCTTTGCCTTGCTGTCACCAGGACGAAGTTTTAGGGAACACTCCGAGGGGCTGGGATTGACTAAAAAGGGATCAACATTGAAACAAAGACAGAAGGGGGTTACTTTTCAGAAGTGGTTTCCGACCAAAAGGATGGAGAGGTGGTATGTGAATCGAAGGTGGTAGGTGGACATGTTCGCATGGGAGAGGATCAAGGACGGAGCGGCTTCGTAATGTTTAAAGTTTTGAGAGGTATGGAAGCAAGGTGGAGGCGTGAAAAATACAAGAAGATGGCCTGCCCGAGGGTTCTAACAGGGGGCGGGGCAGACCGGTACAGTTGACCTTGGATCAACAGGCATAGGTCTCTGGTTGGTCCACATGGACCAACCAGGAAAAAGATAGCAAAAAATGATTTGTAAAATCAACAAATAATAATAAATGAATTTATTAATTTTAGGTTATAAGATAAAAACTATTTATTATTTTATGTAGTATTTAATCTATCTTTTTATTTATTTTTATGACATTGTATATTACAAGTTACTTTTTACAAGTATATTTATAGATATATTGACCTGTGCTACGAATATTTTATTTTTATTTTGTATTTTATATCTTATTATTTTATATACTTAATTTATATATTTATAACTTATTTAAATTTACATAAATTTATTTTTCTTCTATTTTTCTGATGTATTTTGTACACATAGTTAATTGTAGGTATAAATTACATAAGTATAATTATAGTATATTCATATATGTATGTATATAGGGATTTTTTTAAATAATTATTAAAAAAACCATAATTAATTAAATAAGCATCAAGGGAAAAAATTAAAAAAATAGGTACCTATCGGCACCTGAGGTGCCGATTTGGGGCGCCCCCTCCAAATCGGCACCTCAGGTGCCGATTTGGGCGATACCCGTTGGCCGCCTCTCCAAATCGGCACCTCAGGTGCTGATTTGGGAGGCGGGCCAACGACTATGGCCCAAATCGGCACCTGAGGTGCCGATTTGGGAGAGGGCCGTTGGAAATTTGCCAACGGTCCCCTCCTCCCCATTTCTTATATATAACGCCCCCCCCCCCTCATTCCATCCTCCTCACAATTTCCCCCTCTCCTTCTCCTTCTTCATCATCTCCCCATTCATTCTCTCTGTTTCACTCATTCTGTATTCTGAAGTGCGATTGCTGCTCTCGATCGAGTAATCTTATTCAAGTAAGAATAAGATATTTTTGTTTGTAGATTTTGTTCTACGTTTTTTGCAGGGTTTTATTAGTGAACACGCTATATCAGTGAGGACGCTATATTATTAACTTTTGGATAACATTTCTTGTAGAAGACACGCATCTTTCAGGTAATTTTATTCAAGATTTTTTATTAAATTTTACAAGTAATTAGTTGTGCAAAATTGATGCTTAGTTAAAACATATTATAAAATTGATGCTTAGTTAAAATATATTTCAAAATTGATGCTAAGTTAAATTTAACAAGTAATATGATTTTTTTAATGTCACTCACATTAGACATTTTATGAAGAGATTTTTGTAATAGTTATTTAAATCGAAATTAATTAAGTAGGGGACAGTAGACATTTTATTAGGAGATTTTTGTAATAATAATTAGAAAATTTGAAATTAATTAAGGACAATAGACATTTTATTATGAGATTTTTTGTAATAATTATTAAAAAATTTGAAATTAATTAAATAAGGGACATTACACATTACATTAGCATTTCATTTATTTAGATTTAAAAGTGCACATATTCATGTTAAAATTACTGTCATTTAGTTTTGGAATCGAGCACCGAGAGGGTCTCTATACAGCGCTGGCAGGACTCACTGTGGTGAGCACCGATGAGCCCCCAAGACCGGACTTTTGGATTCCATTTCTGAGTGATTAGTATATCAATTGAATTATTGATTATTAAAGATAACATCCGACTGAAATGTTAATTAAAGTAATTGTTACATCCGATTATTAAGTAATTATTTTGTGTAATTAAACTAATTAAATCATTATTTATTCGTATAGATGGCCTCCAACACCGCTCATGTATTAATATATTGGGGAGGATCGATTGATGTCTCTGATGACCACGTAGAATATATTGGGGGCAAGAAACGGATGGTTACATTACCATGCCAATTAACTTACATTGGCTTACTGTCTCGAGTTTCCGAAGTCACTGATCTCCCGCTCGACAAGTATATACTTACATTAACTTGTAAGTGGTTGTATGAGGGATCAACTTTCTTTGCAGTACCGATTGACGATGATAAATCAACATTAGCAATGTTGAGTTCAATCGTCGATGTGAGATTTATCCATCTTTTCGTACAAGCTACTCCCTTTAATATGGAAAATATGCCGTCATCTTCGAGGTAAAATTATTCACATTCAAATTATATAACATTTTCACCATTTATATATAAACTGACAAAAATTTAAATAAATCAGGCCAACAAATGAGACAATGTTTGAGGATATCGAAGGACCATCACAAGTAAATGTAGAAGATGACTTAGTGACAGAAATATCTGAAGAAAATGAGGAGTCCGAAAATGACGAGTCCGAAAATGAGACTCAAACATTAGAAGAAAATGAGGAATCTGAAAAAGACGAGCCAGAAAATGATACTCGAACATTAGAAGAAAATATTGGTGGTAATACTTGTCATGATTTTGGATATGGTTCGCTAGTTCTAGCTGTAGGTAATGAGGAAAGGGGGAATTCATATTCTGCTAATAACGATGATGCTGAAGAAGAACCGATGGAGGAGTTGCCGAATGTTTTTTATCATGAAATCGCAGAAGCATAAGATGTAGTATTTGTAGAGAGTCAATCAGAATCCACCGATGATTCCGGATTAAGTTATTGGTTAGGTAGGAGTTATAAATCGAAAAGGGATCTTCAATACGATTTACAGAAGTGGAGCATGGAAAATCATGTGCAATACAAACCCAAGGCGTCAAACAAGAATATTTTCACGGTTGTTTGTATTTATGATGATTGTGGGTGGCGTTTACATGCATCAGAAAGAAAATCGCGAGGAGATTGGTATGTTTCAGGATATAGGAGGAAGCACACATGCAGAAATCCTGTCCTTTTAGTAAAACACCGTCAATGCACCTCTATTTTTGTAGCGCAGTATATTTTATCTTCCTTTAAAGCAAAGGTTAGTATGACCCCAGGAGCGATAATGTACAAGATAAAGGACGAGTTGAAAACTAAAATCAACTACATGACAGCTTGGAATGCTAGACGTCATGCAATGGATATAGTTTATGGAAATGAGGTTGAATCATATCGTGATCTCCGGAGATTCATTCGTGCTTTAGAAAGACATAACCCTGGCACATATACGTGGTTCAAGACAGTAGAAGGCCAAAACGGCAGCACTATATATTTTCAGAGAGTGTTTGTAGCATTTGCAGCGTGTCGTAGAGCGTTCAGATTTTGTCGACCTGTTTTGTCTATTGAGGGAACACATTTATACGGGAGATACGCCGGTCACATGTCTAAATGGCCGAGAAAGTGAGTGCATGTGCGGGTTCATGCAGATGAAACACTTCGTATGTCCACATGTTATTGCCGCAGCTGCAAATACTCGTACTCACGTAGATAACTACGATCTATGTTCGCAGTACTTCTCCAGCGATTATTACCGTCAGGCTTACAACTCCTACTTTCATCCCATACCTGATAGACGTTATTGGGGAGAAGAAGATGCTATTGTTATGTTACCTCCAAAAATGGGAAAGAGAAATGCCGGAAGACCTGTGTAGGGAAGAATTAGAAATGAAATGGACGAAATGTGTGTCCGACCGAAATTATGTAGAATCTGCCAGCAACCAGGACATAATAGATTAAGTTGTCCCCGCGGAACATAGGCACACTTGCATTTGTAAGGGTAATTTAATTTCATTTTTAATATATCATTTTCCTAACAATTTTATTGTTATTTTTTCATGACATTTGTAATTATTAATGTAGATGGCACAGATGGATAGGCTTCCTGGACCAGTAGATACCTCAGTATTGTATATGCAGAATGACCATCGATCATCACAACCCACTGGTTCGATAAGTACTTTTTATAATTTTTAAAATTTACTAGTTCGGTAATACTGTTTCTCATTTTTTTATTCAATATATTTTACAGATTCGATTTGTAGAGCATAATGAGTTACTTAACTCCATTTCTGACAAGAAGAGTAGCTTAGTAGAACGATTAATAGAAGCGTCGGGTTTTTCATGTGTGGTGAACATGCGAAGAGTACAAATGGATCCATCATTACTAACCAGCTTACTAGAGAGATGGAGACCTGAGACACACACATTTCACCTACGCTTAGGAGAGGCTACTATTACTCTTCAGGATATGGGATTAATTAGTGGTTTAAAGGTTGATGGTCTACCTGTAACTGGTCCGGATTCTCCGCCTGGTGGATGGGATGCAGAGTGCATGACTTTGTTAGGAGTAGTACCCACTCGGATAAAGAGTGGAAAGGTGAAGCTGTCTTGGATACGCGACGTCTTCTTTAAGACAGAACATCCATTGCAAGATATTGATGACGAACAACAAGCGACCCGTGTGGTTAGAGCACTCATATTTTATCATATAGGATGTAGTGTACTTGCAGACAGCAGCGGAGATATGGTGCCTCTAAGGTATGCGTTAATGATTGACTGTATTACATTAGTAATTGTTGTTGTATTCTTAGATTTGATTAATTTTTTAGGTACCTTTTACACTTACGTGAACTGCATGAATGTGCTCAACTGGCTTGGGGTTCTGCTGCTTTGGCGCATATGTATTCAGAACTCGATAGGGGTGCAAAGATCGACACGTCTAGGATTTATGGTTTCTTCTCAATTTTACAGGTAAGCAGAGTACCCCTACATGTCTCAATTTGGTTTATTTTCATCTTCTAATATTTTTAATTATAGGTTTGGGCATGGGAACATGTACATATTGGACGGCCGATAGTACGTGCTGGTGCTCAGATAACTGGAGGTTCATTAGCGTTGAAGTGGATAGGAGTGCGCAGTTTTAAAGAGAACGTGCATACGGCAACATTAGCATTCTATCGTAACGAGCTCGATACACAAGAACCTCATCAGGTATAAAAACTTTAATACTCATATTAATTTTAAATTATTGTAAACTACAATATCTAATTTTTTTTACTAAAATACAGATGATTTGGACGCCATACGCTGAAGTTGAGATATCACAATTGCATCCTATCTGCAGAAGTGGACAACCTGTATGGATGAGTCGTGTTCCTCTAATTTGTTACGATCTTGTAGTGATGCACCTACCTGATCGTGTGATGCGACAATTTGGGATGCGTCAGCACCTTCCTGTTTCTGTGGAGAGGATAAATGCTATATCTAGACGTAACAAAACCCGAAGTGGGGACATCCTAAATTGGGCTACTATACATCGACAGTACGTGGGTCGTTGGGCTGATAGGGAAGCCACAGTTGTTCATGAGCACCCGGATTCCGATACCGATCTTTATATGCAATGGTATTGGAATATAACAAGAAGATGGATCCAAACACAGATTCCTCCTCCTGTAGTAGCTTACCGACCACACGGACCAATGGAAAGATGTCTGGTATGTATAAAAACTCTACTTATTCTACTGAGATTCAATTAAATTATTCTTAATATATTTGTAAATGGACTAGGTTGATACGATTATACAAGGAAGAAACAGTATGGAACAACTTAGACGATCAACAGACTTACCTACCGACATGAGGACGACAGTCGAAAATGCAATTAGCATGTTCGATGAAACACTCAACATGTTCTCCTTGATGTATCCCTTCCATCAATATGAGCATCAACAATTCATGCCATCACAGGAGCATCATACTTCGGGAGCATCAGGTTTTGTATTTTTTTTCTTACAAATGTAAACTAATTTTGTATCTTAAAATCGTGAATTTAAAAATTTCTATGTTGTAAATTGTACAGGAAGGGAGTACACGGAATATGGTGGGGAGGGGACGCAACCACCACCGATGTTTGCTAGTTCAGGTATTAGTTATTTGTTTATATATAGTTAACTCTTATCCATATATCGATTTTTAGACATATAAATGCAGCTCCTCATAAAATATAGCAGGACTCGGTGAGCATGCATTTTCCCAGGGTCAGACAATGGAGGAGTCAATATTTGGCACCTCAGGAATGACGTCTGCAGGATATGGCGGGCAAGGGTACTCATCAAGTCATCAAGGACTCGCATCTCAATATGACCAAACTGGATTTGGAGCTTCAGGTAATAAAATGACTAAATTAAATAACTAATTTTTATCTTATGTATTATTTTCTAAAAGATGAATATATGATTTTTGTAGGATATGGAGAAGCTTTTAGTCAATCCCAATTTGCAGGATCATCATTTGTTGGTCCTTCGAGTCAGGGATACAGCGGACAGGATGTTCCACCAATTCAACCAGGATTCGTATCTACAGGTAAAATTGTACTTAATTTATTACATTGCATTTTCCTCTTACTTATTAGGTAATTTATGTGACATATAATGTAATTAACATATTTCAGGTATGAGCTATATCGAGTATGGCTTTAGAGGGTCTCAAATCGGTGAAGCCGGATTTAGAGGTTCAGGTATAAATATATTATAGAATATACGAACTCATTTCAATACGTTATGTTTAAATTATGTGATACTTATAACAATGAAAATGACTCAATCTTGTAGGACCATCGCTTGTTGGACCTTCGAGTCAATTTGACTGCGGACCCTCTCAGCTCATACCGTCTACTCAATACAGTTCAGGAGATTTGCAGTCGCAGATATTTGATAGTGTTCGGCAAATGGAGGTAACTGATTTTGATAGACAGTTGTTTGGTATATCCACGATACCACAACAACGTCCAGAGCTGCCTCGAAGACCTTCTCCTGGAGTAAGGATCACTGAGCCTCCTCCATCATAGTCGCCTCGCCATTCAACAAGTGTACGAACGTCAAGGAATCAGGAATCACAAACAATCGAACCGCCACGGAAGTCGTCAGCTAGACCGCATCCTCCAGGGCACGTTCCAATGCATTCAGAACAAATGTCCAAACAGAAGAAGAAGAAGACAACACATGAGGAGACTCACAAAAAATTGGGAGATGGAGGGAAAGGAAACGACAAGGGAGGTGGTGCAGGAGGTGGAGGAGGAGGTTTGAAGGGATTTCTGAAAATATGGAAAGTTTAAGTTATTGTAAATTTTTTCTTATTATTTGTAAACTCATATTTCTTCTCTTATGAATTATGTAAACTCATATTTCTTCTCTTATGAATTTAATAAAATACTTGTAATTTTTTTAAATTAATTCATGTGAAGTTGTACCTTGTTGAGTTCACATATATCAATGGTAAATGATGTTGTTCACACTCTCAATTTCTTTATATTTGCTACAATATTGTTGACATGTCAATTATAAATATTCTAAGTATGTATCAATAATGAAGAATATACTAAAAAAATAAATATATACTTAACATTTTACAATAACGTTATCGGGAAGAAGATGAGAGCACGAAGCTCTACTGATAGATCAAAAATAGTGTGATGAAGGAAAATATTGATAGCTTATTAAATTTATTTTATTTTTTAAATTTATTTATGTAATCCCTCAAATGTACTCAAATGAACATAAATATAATTGTAGAATAATATTTTGTAAAATTATTTACATAATTCCTATAAATATTTTCCATTTATTCATATCTAAGGAACATAAAAATAATTTGTAATCTCCGGCAGTACTGAAATTGAATAACAATATTAAAGGGATTTGTTTTGTAAAATTCCCATCCCAAATCGGCACCTGAGGTGCCGATTTGGCGCCTCTGCCCAAATCGGCACCTGAGGTGCCGATTTGGAGGGGGCGCCCCAAATCGGCACCTCAGGTGCCGATAGGTACCTATTTTTTTAATTTTTTTCCCTTGATGCTTATTTAATTAATTACGATTTTTTTAATAATTATTTTAAAAAAAACCCTATGTATATATATACTATTATTTTAGTGAATTTTATGGTTTTACTTTATTCTAAATATGTACATACACTATAAAGAATATTTACAAAATTATAAAAAATGATAAATAATGAAAATAGAAATAATAAATAAAATGAATATTTTATTCAGATATATTATACAATAGGAGTCCAAAAGTTAACTTTTGCATCTTAACTCCAAATTAAATGAAACACCTTCATTAAGTATCTAATAAAAAGTTATATACAATTAAAGGTGATTTTGACACATTTTGAGTTCATATGGAGAAGACATGGGTCTGGAAGTTTGGGTTTTGACTTTTTATTCTAAGTGAAAAATGTATCCTGTATATTATTTCAATGTGAAATAAATTTAGTATTTTTTAACATATTTTTTTCAACAAATTTCATGTACAAGATTTATTTATTTGATGCATAAATAATAAAGAATAAAATATGTCACAAAAATATAATTATTAGCCTATATTTTAAGGGTTTTGGACTGTGTGATCTGTACAATTGACCACCCTATCTCCCCCTACTTTATTCCTTGTCGACTATGTCATCATGATGATTGAGTCTCGGGGGCTAGGGTCACTCCACCTATGGTGTCTCGTTTCTTTTTCTTTTTTCCTTTATTCTTTAATTTTAGAATTAAATACAATAAATGTACAATATTTTATACAGTATTTTGTACAAATTAAAGAATGTTTATTTTAATCATATACCAAACGATGGAAACCACCTCTATAGTCCATTTACTAGGGGCCTAAAGGGCCAACACCTTTCGAGGGCATGAGGAAAAAGATATACAACTGTTGCTACACTGTCATATCATGCTATGGATCGCAAGTGCCAGCAGTTGAAAACGTAACAAGATAACTACATGAAAAGTTATGCAAATAAATGGGTTATAAAGGTAAACCATTGCAAGTATGCAAGGAAATGATTTATAAAGGTAAACCATCACAAGTTATGAAAGAAATGATTTATAAAGGTAAACCATTCAATGTTATGCAAGAAAATAGTTTACTTAAAGATAAACCAATGCATATTATGCAAAAAAATGATTTAATCAAAGATAAACCAATACATGTTATAAATAGAAATGGTTTAATGAAAGATAAACTATTATATATTATGAGAGAAATGTTTTAAGAATAATAAATCATCACAGTCTTCTAAAAGCTATCTAAGGAGTTAAAATGAAAAATGATCTAAATGATAAAGAAGACACGTGCATGTTATGAATTTCATGTACATACCCTGGTGATGAAAAATCACAGCTTATGCTTTTAATGTATATTGCACTTACATACTTATATTTATAAAAGAAACCAATATGCAACTTGCTAGAGAACGACATAGACATACATGGGACATCAAGTCATGTAATGATATCTTTCCATAAATACTCAAGTACATGAAATGTGACGGGTTAAAAGATCGTTAGAATTCTCATGCATGGACCCCGATGCATACTGGGCATTAGACTCATGCAAAATTGTGTTTATCTATTTCAGGAGTAGGACACGATTCATCATGCAATGATTTCCTCAAGATATTTGGCGTGGTATGATTTATTACATGAACATGAAGGATATCTGTATGCCCACTAGAACCAAGGACATGCTATGGTATTACTTATTTATCTTGTGCAACCATACCATTATTGGTGATGTATTGATGGAACTCTTAGTTTGAATTGGATTTATGGATCTTTTTGAGAATGATTCTTTTGTATGCTTATTGATTACCATGCATGATTCGATAACAATTCGGTCGTGCGAATTTAAGTCAGTACGCTTTGCCGGTCAATGCGATACATTCCATTACACTCACCGGGTTAAAAAACAAACTTCGATTGATATATCTTTTTACTGATTTGTTTAGCTTGTTCATTATCACCACCTTAGAATAATGGTTAAGGCTAAGGGTGGTCCATGGAAATCTAACCATAAGAGGAAATTCGGAGAGAGGATCTCTTCTATGGGTTTGCGATGACCTATTGTCTTTTTCTTAACAAGGGGAAAATTGTTGATCCCTTTTTAGTGCAAAATAAAGAAGGACTCTTGGATTGGACTGCTTCTATTCATAAACCTCGACCAGCGAGCGATTCGACCTTATTTTAGCTTCCGTTGTTGGATGCATCTGGGAGGGGAGGTACAATCGATGGACAACCGGTGCCCAAAGAATCGTTGAGATGATTGTCGACAAGGTTGTACAAACGTATAGCCTGCTGCATTGAGCCATCAGTGGTCGAGTTTTTGTTCCCTCTCGACCTAATTGTTCAACCTGGACTGCAATTTTTGGGAAGTTTTCTTCTTTTTGTTCTGTTGCAAACAAGGCCGATAGTGCCTTCTGTAAATATCCTTTACATGGAATACATATTTACTTACCAAAAAAATAATAAAGAAGGCATACACATAGAATCAAAGCCTACATACAACCACTGATAAGAAACAAAGACGAGTATACTAGAAACAAAAGTAATATACAAAACAAAAGTAACATAAAACACTTCGTAGAATTATGTAAGTTATGTTATTGAAATTGTCCTTAATAAGTACTTGCTAATAATTTAAAAAAAAAATATACAATTACAAATCGATTGCATGCCTAATTACATCAAGTAATTTTCTTAAAACAAATCTAGGATCTCAATTTTCCGAGGACTAGACCCGAATATCTAACAAATTTCATCATAAAAGGATCTTAGATGTTTATTTATATTACACATATATGTATGCACACACGCAAGCACACACTCACACGCGCATACACACATCTACTACTAGAAAACAAAAAAAATATTAAAAAAATCCTACTTTCCAACCACATTACAACTAAATTTCGATTACTCAATATAAAGTACTATGAAAATCCAGTTTAGAACTCGCTCAATGATCCAATAGTTGAATGATCTGCTAAAAAACACGATTAAAATCATAAAATTATGATGCAACTGCATAATGCTTATATAGTAACACATATTTTTTTTTGCACCATTCATTACATACGTTTTAACTATGAAATAATGGTTATTCTCTGCCAAAATTACTCTTTTTTAATTTAAAATGGCGATAAAGAAAATATTTTTTCATATCACTCACAATGGTTAATACAACAAGTATCCGTTAATATCTTTATCAAAATTTATATTTATATCAAAATTTTTTAATAATTATTAAATCAAATTTTAACGAAAAAGATAATAAGTATTTGTTCATGTATGAACCATTTTTTTAAAAAAAATACAGCAATATATATATATATATATATATATTAATCATCTTGTTTAAAAATATAAACGGAAAATATTTATTGTTATATTTTAACCTCGAATGATACATGACAACTTTCACAATATCTGCCCTTAAACACCTGTTATGCGAAGGAATAAAGAAATATAATAACAAGTGGCGTTTATGATTTGATGGAGAAGCAATAGATAAGAGAATTAATGCAATATGTACAAGATTGTCTATTCTCAGATAAAATACTCGTCGTCCGATATAGAGCAAACCCATATTAAGGGTGCATAACGATGCTTTGACTGCATGCATTGCAGAGTATCCAAAATACCATAAAAATCACCGACCGTAACAGTCGCAAGGCCGCCGAGCATTACCATAAACACGCGGTTACACTCCCTCACGATAAAAGAAAAGGGCTGAAGCTCTCGCTCTTCCTCACATCCCCACCCCCTCCCACGCCCGACCTCATCCCCTCCTCCTCAGCCGCCTCCGCCGTCACCTCCATCCACACCCCTTCCTCCGTTCCCCCAACACCAATCCAGCAACCCATAAACAAATATTATTGCGCTAGATATGTCGCTCCCATATTAATAATATACAGACACCAACCTCCAAGAAAAGCAAGCAAACACACTGCATCGATCTCCTGATATTATTCTTTTTTCCCACCCCCTCCCCAGCCCACACTTACTCACCTCTCTCCAGATGCCCAGAAAGCCATGTCCGATCCCCCGACCTCTTCCTTAAACACCCCTCACCCTTCCTCCACCTTTCACCACCAGCACCATCACCATCCACCTCCACTTCCACCACCACTACTGCCACCACCCCCACCCCCCACGAACCCCTCCTCCCCTTCCACCACCTCCTCCCCTCTTGCTCGCGAGTACCGCAAGGGCAACTGGACAGTCCACGAGACCCTCATCCTCATCACCGCAAAGCGCCTCAACGACGAGCGTCGCTCCTCTCGCCCCTCGTCGCTCGACATCAAACCCCTAACACCCTCCTCCACCTCCCCCTCCACACCACCGTGCCGCTCTGCGGAGCTCAGGTGGAAGTGGGTCGAGAACTACTGCTGGCGCAACGGTTGCCTCCGCAGTCAGAACCAGTGCAATGACAAGTGGGACAATCTCCTCCGCGACTACAAGAAGGTCCGCGACTACGAGTCTCGCACAACCACCACCGACACCGCCAACAACAACCACATCAATAAAAACCCCTCGTATTGGAACATGGAGAAGCACGACCGCAAAGAGAGAAACCTCCCGTCCAACCTCGCCTCCGAGGTCTTCCACGCCCTCACCGACGTCCTCAGTCGCCGCAACGCCCACAAGTCCTCCCCACGACCCCCTCCTCACCTGCACCTCCCCCTCCCCACACCCTCTCCAGCCCTCCCCCCGCCCCCTCCGCCTCCCTCCGACACCGGTAAGTGGCTACCCGAACATCCTTTTCCTTCCCTTTTCCCCATATTTCCAGGGGCAATGCACGTAAAAGAAAGTGGAGAAAGAAAAGATGGCCCCTTTTTTGGGGGTCCTTTTCTTTTTACTTGGATTTTCTTTCGCGACTGGTATTTAGGGTTTTCATGGAAAATGATTGAAGGGTATCAAGTTGATGGGTGTCCGTATCTCACAGAAAGATAGCCCACAGTAAACACTTGTGTCTTTATTCTAAACTGCATAACCCCCTTTTTTTCTTGTTTTTTCTCTTTGTTTTCCATCCTGTGGTTTTGACAGTTTCAATTTAATTGCCAAGAAAATGGTCATTATTCGCTACTAGCCGTTTCCATTTTCAAGTGCCAGACCAATGGCCATGTCCGTTATCGTTTTTGCATTAATACCTAAATATTGCAGGCGATCGTCTGTTACAGTTTACGTCCCATTAAGATTTACGATTTAAATTCACGTTGTACTGCATGCGTTACGAGGTGAATCAATGATCCGGTCTTGCACTTTTTTCCAAACAATCGCAATTACTGCGAAAGATGAGATGAGTGCCCTGCTATGCAATGTAATTTTTTTTGCTATGTAAATAAACCATATATTCCAAAAAAAACTGCCATGCAATGTAATTCAACTAACTGCTATGCAATGTAATTCAACTAACTGCTATGCAATGTAATTCAATTAATACCATTTACGGGTTGGATTTGGATCAGGTGCAGAGACCTCTGGTGCCAAATCGGAGTCAGCGGAGGATGATGAGGAGGAAGAAGAAGAGGAGGTGCAGGAGGAGGAGAATGCGAAGACTGAATTGAATGCCAAGCGTCGCAAGAAAGCGCGGGATCTCGGGTCGAGCGTAGCCCGTGGGGCTTCAGTGCTTGCCCGCACCCTCCTGGCGTGCGAGGAGATGCGGGAGAAGCGGCACCGCGAGCTCGTTGAGCTGGAGGCGAGGCGGCTGCGAATGGAAGAAGATCGGACAGAGATGAGCCGCCAGGGAATCTCAGGGCTCATTGCAGCCGTCAACGGCCTGTCAGGAGCCATCCACGCACTCGTTTCCGATCGCCCGCACCACCACCGACGCCGCAATGATGAGTGCTAAGGTAATGGAATCTGATTTAATTTAACCAAATCCACCCGCTGGCTTTTGGATGTAAATGACGGAAATTTATCGTGTTCTTTTCTTCATTAGGCATTTTTCGCCATTATTGTTGACTTAAAATCATCAGTATTGACTTTGACAGCTGAGCTGTAGTGTTAATATATATCATCTCGATCTCGGCCATTCAATTTATCTAGACCTCTATTTATTTACTATTCTCTTTTCATTGGTTTGCTAGATCTGTACTTTGAGGGAGAGAGAGAGAGAAACTGTGGCTGGTGATTTGATTCTTGATATCTTTCTTGCTGGCTTTTTGCTGTGGGATTGGGTACTCGCATCTTCAGACCCTCTGCTCCAATATAGCAAACACCCACTTTCTTTTCGAACAGTAACTTTGATAACAACATATAATTGCACGAGACAGAGTAGACTGTAGAGTGGTTGGCGCTTTTAAGCTGTATTCCACTTTGCGGATCACATAGCTTTTTAGCAAACATCAAGGAGGAGGGATGGATGATATACACTATGATGCACCAGACTGAAGCATGTAGTGTGCTATTAGTCTCCAATTTCCAAGCACGTCTCGGTTTGAGATGGATCAAGTTGGTGGTGGTGGTGGCGGTCAAGGCAAGTGGTCTAGCAAAGACAGCAGTTGCAGAACTACGAAAGGCAACAGCTGGTGATGGAGCATGGGGAGAGAGGGAGAGGTGGGGGGCGGGCAGAAGAGAGGGGCAGAACGGGAAAGGGAGGAGGGTATTGATGGTGTCAGTGGGCATCTTTTGTATTGTTGCACCGAAATGTGAGTCAGGTACTACGGCCTGCAGCAGAAGAGAGCTGACACCTTTGCCAGCCTTTCTGCACTCTCTCTCCAAATATAAGCGCTTCCTTCCGGTCAAAGCCGGATGGTCAAAGCACCTTTGCACCGGCGTCCCACCCAAGATCCATCCACCCGCCTACCGAATTTACCCTCTTGCCCCCCTTCTGCCACCATGCATGTAGTGTGTTTGTTTCCCGATATTATCAAAGAACGCATTTACATGGCCGCTCATAAAAACAACTGGTCTTAATTGGTTACCGTATTATAATTTCATTAAGTTTACGCTCGTTAAAAAATCGTCATTTTCACGTTTTAGACCACTGTACATTTCCGGATTTCGCTTGTTTTCCAGTGGTCCTCTCTGACGTATCCTGCATGCTATACAACTTATACTGATCCTGCTCTTTACCCCTTCATTATTTTATGTAGAACGCTACACTGGAAACCCCATATCGCAATATATATTGGAATTGCAATTTTACTTAGAAAATAGAGTATATTAAGGAAGGCGGAGGAAGGAAATTAGAGGAGGAAGGAGATGGAGAGAAAACCTGAAACCTGTCAAACAAAACGCTGAAATATGCACACTCAGTGGTTCTTCTGAAACGGAAAAACTACTGAAGGAGCAGCAGATTAAACCGACGTTCAAGTTGATGGTACTTTTTAAGAGTAAATTTAACAACGTGGAAATGGGATGTTATGGTCAAAGACATTAATGTAAATTATTCTTTGCCTATGGGAGATCCTTGAAAGCGAAACAGGTGGGGTGGGTGTAATGGATGTGGGGGAGACAAACTTAACGCCTATGATTGATTGGGTGGGGGAGGAGTTAGATGAATGCCGAGGGCAAAGGACGTGGGGACACGTGGTAAGGGGATCTCAGTCAAAGCTGTCCCTCCATCACCCCCAACAGCAACGAGTCTTTTTTGTTCCCATTCAAATTAAAGAATCTGAATTCCATATATAACACAGGGCCATGCACTCTTTTCTCCTTTTGGGATGCCCTCAGTTCCCTACCACTACCGCCACTACACCTTCTCAGGTGGATGTTTGGGGGGTGGAGAGTGTCTGAGGTTGTTCATGGCTGTAGAAAGGCGGGAAATAATGTACGCTGTTGGGGGGATATTATGTGTAGTTGGCTTTTGGTGTCCTCAAGACCACCCAGTTTTGTCATTTTGGTTGGTTGCATGTTTTGTTGTTTCCAAATGCGTGATCGACAGTTGAATGGCTTGTGTCAGTGAGATTTGAGTACCACTATATTATTTGTTGCTTAGAGTTATCACGGCTTAAGTTTAACAATTTGATTTTTTTCCCGATATAAATAATTAAAGTTCAATTTAGAGAATACAAGTGCCTTCTTCCAATTTGTCCTTTCCTTATCCCACCTTCAAACAGTGATTATAATTTATCCACCGTTCACACTACATCTCTCAAGCTCCCCTTACCGAGGTCAAGCTCTAGCGATACCCTGTGTTTGATGGGGGCGGGTCGTCTACTTTAGCATGTCCCAGCCGCAACACAGGGGATGCGTCGGATGAGGGATGAACGACCCAGATAAGAGGACAGGGATAGTCACCCCCTTATCCTGGTCATCCATCCTTCATCCTATTCATCTCCTGCGTAACAACAGGGGCATGCACAACATACGATCCTTTGGCGTGTTTGATGCCCACTAGTAAACAACAGACTTTAGATGGTTGGTTCCATTGATAGCGAAGGAAACATGCACAAGTACATGGAAGGGGGAAGGACATGAAGTCGATAGTGAGTAGGAGTAATATGAATGAACACAAAATTGGAGTGTCATTACCTATGAGCATTATAGAGGTGTGAAGGTCACGAGATTTTGAGAGCTAAAAATGAGAAAAGAAGAGGTTGGTTGATGATTTTTTTGCTCGCGATTGGTTAAAAACACAATTTGAACAACTGTTAAAAAATGTACGTGCTTATCTGTATGAAAATTAAAGTGGATCAATGATTAAAGTTTATTCTTTACAAAGAGGTATATGGATATGGGTTTAATGGGGTTGCTCTCTTGGCTGCCCTGCCTCATATTTCCATGATTTTTTGGAAAACACTGCCATGTATTTTCATCACTATATCATTCTAATGTGACATTTCAATTTCGTCAGAAACAGAGACTCCTATAACCACTATCCAGAACATGTCGATTACAACAATTATAAGACCATTAAAAATACATGTTCTAGATGAAAGTCATAGGAGTCTTCGTTTTAGATGAAGTTGGAATTACATATTAGAGGGATATATTAATGAAAATACGTGACGGTATTTTCCAAAAAAATAAAAAAATTCGTCGAAATATGAGACCAGTTGCCCCCCATTAAACCATATGGATAAATGTTTGGTTTCTCTTTATACTTATCTGTATGATCTTATTATCACTAGGGCATAACTAATTTTTAAAGATATTTTTTTGAATTATAAAAGGTGAATATGGGAACAAAAACTTGAAAAAAAATAAATATGAAATTGAAATGAATATAAAATAGGAAATGAGTTGAAGTACACGGAGCATATTATAACCCTTTTGTTGCGAATCACGGAAGCAAACACGCACAAACACAATCAAACAAGCAAGACACAACCACAAGGATTTTCAAGGTTCACCCGTAAATGGGCTACGTCCTTAGACAGCGGCGATCGGTTTCACTATATAGAGAAAAATATAATACAGAGGGTACTGGGAAGGTACAGATATGAGATGGGAAACATGATCAGAATGAGGATTGTAGTATCTGATGACCTAGGGCCCTTTTTATACTGCAACAGAAGAATACCCTTTGTATTCAGCAATCCATCCCAATAGCTCTCAGCCAATCAGAAAGCAGGACACAGATCAGACATGTCAGCAATCCTGACCCAACAGCTCTCAGCCAATCAGAAGGCAGGACACAGATCAGACATGTCAGCAATCCTAACCCAACAGCTCTCAGCCAATCAGAAGGCAGGACACAGATCAGACATGTCAGCAATCCTAGCCTAACAACTCTCAACCAATCAGAAGGCAGAACACGGATCAGACATGTCTAGGGTGGAGCATTGGGTCGGGTCGACCCAGACTCGACCTTGACCCAGCCCATAAAAACCCGGGCCCAACCCGAATCCGATGTACATATGGGCCGGGCCCGGTCTCCCATTTCATGAAAATATCAAACTCAGGCCAAGCCCAGCCCGAACCCGTGAGGACCCGAGTTGGCCTGACCCGACCCGCTTCCCCATTTTTAGGTGATGCAAATTCATTATATCTTCCCGAGGCATCTCGGCTTTTGATTCCAGCAAGATACGCAAGCATGGCATTGAATCCAAAGATGCCCATAAAGACTGCAAGCACGGTTTGTAAGCCATCATGAATGAACAAGCTGACGAAGTTGAAGATGACAAAAAATGTTGATGGGCATTATAAGAAATCCTATGATCCATGTGATGATGGAAATATGCACAATAAAAAGAGGAAAGGACTTGAGTTAAATAGTTGAAGATTGCATATTATATAATACTGCTATGCAGATAAGCACTTTCCTGGAAAAGTAAACATGAGACCACGGTTCCTCCAGAATCAGTGTGAACATTTGCTCATTTAGGATTTTAGCATTTATTTCTGATTTGAAGTGAATGTGTAGACATCCGAACTATTAGTTCTAGAACTCACAACAAGTTTGTGATAAAGGGCTTCTCCATGCTATCTCAAGAATAGCAATTGGGGGTGGGCTGAGCCCGGCCCAAACTTGGGCCCGAATCGGTGGGCCTTGGACCGGGCTCGGGTCCTTGTAATAAAAAAAATCCAGACCTCGACCCGGCCCAAGGCCCATGGAAAATTAGCGGGCTCGGGCCAGGCATTCTCGGGTTGGGCTGGGTCGAGCCCAATGCTCCACCCTAGCCACATCAGCAGCCCAACAAGTGGTTAGGATTCAAATCAAATTAACAATCTCCACCTTGAATTGAATCCTCATATAGCAGAATGAACCACTACTATTACTCCACCATGAGTTGAATTCTCCACTAGCAGAATTAGGTACTGCTAGACTCCGCTGGGGTTGAATTCTCATATAGCAGAATTAACCACTACTATGCTCCATCATGAGTTGAATTCTCCACTAGCAGAATTAACCACTACCAGACTCCACCGGGGTTGAATTCTCATATAGCTGAATTAACCACTACTATAATTACCACTTGAAATTCAGATAACATGAATCAAGGAATTATAAACAATATTCACCTTGAAATTTCTCCTTAGAAAAGCTTTACTGAGCTTCACCTTGCCGCTGCCAGCCCCTCCTGGGGCTACTGCCAACTGTCGATATTGAGAAAGTCCAAACAATGCTTGAACTTACTCCCAGGAACTGTAGACCCTTGCAAGACATATAGTGTCTTCTGCTTGTTGCCCTTGATGACAACAACTCCAGCTTTAGCAACCTGCATGACTCCACCTTCAGTGTTGTACATGTATCCTTTAGAGTCCAAGACTCCAAGAGATATCAGGTTCTTCCTCAGATCAGGAACATGTCGTACTTCTCTCACGGTCCTCATGACTCCATCATGCATCTTGATCTTCACAGAGTCGATCCCTACAATCTTGCACATTGTATTACTTCCTGTGACGATGTTTCCACCATCTATCTTCTCATAGGTGCAAAACCAATATTCATCAGGAGTTATATGGTAAGAACAACCTGAATCAAGAATCCATGTGTTATATGTCGTCTTCTGATCTGTGACGGTGAGAATGAAATCATCTTCAGAATCTCTGCCACCTTGATCCACTGCAGCAATTGTGGCCTTCCTTGGGCAGTCTTTCTTCCAATGTCCAGGTTCCTTGCAGTAATTGCAGATATCCCTAGCATTGTTATTCTTGAACTTCTGCTTTCCATTCTTTGTGTAGTCAGAACTAGTACGACTCTTCTCATGAGTCATAACCAAACTTGCAGCATTAGAGTCTTGCATCCCAATAGCCATATGTCGAAGTTCACGCGTATGCAGACTCGTGCGAACTTCCTCTATGGTTATGTACTCTCTTCCCACAATGAATGATTGAACAAAATTCTCAAATGATAATGGAAGAAAAATCAACAAAATCAAAGCAGAATCCTCATCTTCAATCTTAACATCTACATTTCTTAAATCCATCAATAATGTATTTAAGCGATCGAGATGTTCTTTAAGAGATGTACCTTCATGCATGCGGAGAGAGAACAGACGTTGCTTCAAAAGCAACTTGTTGATCAGAGACTTCGTCATGTATAGACTTTCCAGTCTCAACCACAGACCGACTGTGGAATCCTCATCGACAACCCCCACGATAATCTCATCCATCTTATCCACCAAACATAGCATGATCGTCGAGTGTACCTTCTCTTCCTGCACCATCAACTCAGACAGCTCAAGTGCCTTCACTCGCTCCTGATCTAACAGTGCCTAGATGCCATGCTGCTTCAGAAGAGCGCGCATCTTAATCTGCCATAGACTGAATTCATTCTTCCCCGTGAACTTCTCGATCTTCAGATTGTGCGATGCCATCTTGTTGGATGATCCTGATGGAACCTGAAGCTCTGATACCAGTTTGTTGCGAATCGCGGAAGCAAACACGTATAAACACGATCAAACAAGCAAGACGTAAACATAAGAATTTACAAGGTTCACCCGTAAATGGGCTACGTCCTTGGGCGGCGACGATCAGTTTCACTATATGGAGAAAAATGTAATACATAGGGTACTAGGAAGGTACATATATGAGATGAGAAACATGATCAGAATGAGGATTGTAGTATCTGATGACCCTAGAGCCCTTTTTATACTGCAACAGAAGAATACCCTTTGTATTCAGCAATCCATCCCAACAGCTCTCAGCCAATCAGAAAGCAGGACACAGATCAGACATGTCAGCAATCCTGACCTAATAGCTCTCAGCCAATCTGTAACGAACCTGATCGTCCGAGAATAATGCGGAAGGAGAACTCAACGGACATTTCAAAATCGTTACTCATAGCATTAATCATAACATAAGAGCAGTACGTAATGGACCTAAAAAAACTTCCTTTTCATATTATTAATAAGAACATGAGTCCAAGAGTTCCTTTAATAAACTAGATGAATCACATCTACAATTTCCTTATTCCAGTAGGCATAAAAGACATCCTTCCAAAGCAAACTCGCAGTAGTTCCATACCGCTCCTATCTCTTGAAGACGGTGTCGTCTCCCTTTAACCGTTAATTAACTAGTCCCCACGTTCTCCTGAAAAAGATTGACAATGCATATTATGAGCATAACGCTCAGTATGTGCCGAGTTGGGGTCAAGCCGGCTAGCGTAGAAAACAAGTCACAAAAGTCATTCTCATATGTTTCATAAATCAACTTATTTAATTCATATAACTAAAGTTTCTTCATAACAACGGATGACATAACATATTTGCACATATATCCGTAAGTTTTACCATATTTTCATGTATGCCCATAATATTTACATAAATTACACATATGCACTTTACAATAACATAATTGCAAATGTACCCTTAAAACTATCATAATTGACAATTATGCACATACCATTGACATAAATTGCATATATGTCCATAACATTAACATAAATTCCATGCGTGCACTTAACTTTAACAGAACTTACACATAAGTCCATAACAGTAACATAATTGCATATATGCACATAATATTAACATATATTGCACATATGCCCATAACATTTTTCATGTTTAGAGTGGTCTTGATTGTTACTTCTTAGGCGGCTTTGATGGCTTTGATGACTTACCGCCAGCACAAGCGGATCATAACAATACATAACATGACAGTGTAGCTACAACTGTAGAGGACTTATCTTTTACCTCACGCCCCCGGAAGACGTCATCCCTTTAGGCTCTTACGACCCCTTAGTTCGAGTCGGTGCCGAAAGTCATAATATCATCTTGACATATTTACTTTTATGGACTAAAAAGTATTTCGACACTCATCTCTTTAATACATAAATATTACGTACTTGATGTCGTCATAGTAAGTAGAATTTTCGTATTACTGTAAATACCTCGAATTTCTCTCCATATAAATAATGACATCAATTTTCAGCGCAAAAACTACGGTTGCAAGCTCTAGATTATGTGTCGGGTAGTTTCTTTCAGCTTCCTTCAATGATCGAGAGGCGTAAGCTACAACTTTTCCATACTGCATAAGGTCACATCCCAAGTCAGAGCATGATACATCTGTGTAGATCACAAATCCATCACTACCTGATGGTAGCGTGAGCACAACAGCAGACGTCAATCTTTACTTTAACTCTTGAAAGCTTTTTTGGCACTTTTCTGACCATTCAGACTTTACATCCCTCCTCACACAATCGGATCAATGGTAGGGAGATCTTGAAAAAATTCTGAATGAATCTCCTCTAATACCCTGCCAATCCCAGAAAACTACAGATTTCTGAGACATTCTTGGGTTGACTTCAATTTAAAACTGCATCTACCTTTGCGGGGTCCACGGAAATACCCTTCTTAGATATCACATGTCCAATGAATACAACTTCCTGAAGCTAAAAGTCACACTTGGATAATTTGGCATAAAGGTGGTGTTGTTGCAAAGTCTCAAGAACTAATCTGAGATGCACTCAGTGTTGTTCCATATCACGTGAATCAACTAAGAAATCATCGACAAAGATGATCACAAACTTGTCCATGTATTCTCGGAATATCCTATTCATCAATTCTATATATGCAACAGGCACGTTTGTGAGGTCAAAATGCATAACTAGGAATTCATAGTGTCTGTATCTTATCCTGAATGTTGTCCTTGATATGTCTTCATTCTTAATCCTAAGTTGATGTAACCAGTCCATAGGTCAATCTTAGAGAAGACCACTGCTTGCTGCTATTGATCGAATAGATTCATCAATGCGAGATAGAAGGTATTCTTATGGTGACTTTATTCCAATTTATGTAATCAATGTCGAGCCTAAGTGATTTGTCCGTTTAACGAATAAAACGGGAGCACCCCAAGTCAAAATACTTAGTCTCAAGAACCCTTTATCTAATTGTTCTTGCAACTACTTTTTCAGCTCATCCAACTCAACAGGAGACATCCAATATGGTGCTTTAAATATAGGTGTAGCACTCGGTAGTACATCAATAGTGAAGTCAATCTCTCTTCTAGATGGAAAACTTGGAAAGTCATTTGAAAGATATCGGAAAAATCTTGTACAACCTCCAAATACTCAAGTTGCACCATAGAGGGTTTTGTACTAATTAAGCTAGCCAAAAAAAACTGCGCACCATGTGGCTATCAGCCATTGCAAACCCATGGATATCTCGTGGGTTGATGAAGACTCACGGTATCCGTTCACCTTATTCCCATGATGAGGGGTCATCTGCAATGACGAAGTGAAATGTTCGATCGAATACTTAGATTTTCTAACCTAATGAACCTAAGTTTGATTTGGTCAGATATCTCATGTCCAGAGGAACTCCTGCTCCGATACCACTTGTAACGAACCCGATCGTCCGAGAATAATGCGGAAGCGAGAACTCAACGGACATTTCGAAATCGTTACTCATAGCATTAATCATAACATAAGAGCACTAAGTAATGGACCTAAAAAAACTTCCTTTCCATATTATTAATAAGAACATGAGTCCAAGAGTTCCTTTAATAAACTAGATGAATCACATCTACAATTTTCTTATTCCAGTGGGCATAAAAGACATCCTTCCAAAGCAAACTCGCAGTAGTTCCATACCGCTCCTATCTCCTGAAGACGGTGTCGTCTCCCTTCAACCGTTAATGAACTAGTTCTCATGTTCTCCTGAAAAAGATTGACAATGCATGTTATGAGCATAATGCTCAGTATGTGCCGAGTTGGGGACAAGCCGGCTAGCGTAGAAAACAAGTCACAAAAAGTCATTCTCTATGTTTCATAAATCAACTTATTTAATTCATATAACTAAAGTTTCGTCATAACCACGGATGACATAACATATTTGCACATATATCCGTAAGTTTTACCGTATTTTCATGTATGCTCATAATGTTTACATAAATTACACATATGCACTTTACAATAACATAATTGCAAATGTACCCTTAAAACTATCATAATTGACAATTATGCACATACCATTGACATAAATTGCATATATGTCCATAACATTAACATAAATTCCATGCGTGCACTTAACTTTAACAGAACTTACACATAAGTCCATAACAGTAACATAATTGCATATATGCACATAATATTAACATATATTGCACATATGCCCATAACATTTTTCATGTTTAGAGTGGTCTTGATTGTTACTTCTTAGGCGGCTTTGATGGCTTTGATGGCTTACCGCCGGCGCAAACGGTTCATAACAATACATAACATGACAGTGTAGCTACAACTGTAGAGGACTTATCTTTTGCCTCACGCCCTCGGAAGACGTCAGCCCTTTAGGCTCTTACAACCCCTTAGTTCGAGTCGGTGCCGAAAGTCATAATATCATCTTGACATATTTACTTTTATGGACTAAAAAGTATTTCGACACTCATCTCTTTAATACATAAATATTACGTACTTGATGTCGTCATAGTAAGTAGAATTTTCCTGTTACTGTAAGTACTTATTTCCTAACTAATCTTTCCGCTGCACTCACACTGCATTGTTTTTAATATCCACGTCAATACATCCTTTTATTTCCAATTCAGAAAAAATTAATTGCAAGATGATTGATCCTATTTATTTTAGTGACACAAAACCATCAAGATCATGAATGATTACCAACGATTGAAAACACTCACATTATACTTTGAAACAAGTTCGACAGATAAAGGCGAGTATTTCAATGTTGTTACGTCAATTGCAAATAAAAGGTAACCGACTAAGTTATCACCTTGTTTATTCTAGTCGAATGCAAGAACAAAAATCAACATATATTAATATCATGATAACTCTATTATTGGAAAATTATCCTAGTACCATCAAGATAACATTATCTAATCCTCCAAGTTCTAGCAATCCTAGTCTATGACGTTAATGCTCAAATACCTATTACCAATTTTGAAAGGATACACACACCATGTTTATTTAAATAAAATATGCTTTTATTTCCTTAGAGGGTGTGAGTAGGGGGGAATTAAAATAAATACATGTAGATAGATTGTGTTATAAACACTAGATCTGTGTTTTTGTAAATAGAATAGCATTAATCCAATTGTTAAATCAGTGACAGAATGTTGATGAAATAATTTCTTCATTGAGCCATCAAGAGAAAGTTCTTCCATTCACCTGATTATGGATGACGAGTGTGTGATAGGAATCAATAACCATGATTAAGATAAAGAATATTTTTCAATCTCGCAATCCTATTATTCAACACATACAGTTATAAGTCATAGTTCTAAATCGAAGACCAACATAAAATGTCACTTAACGATCCTATGTATTCGACATATACCTCGTCGATGCAAGAAATTCGTCGACCAAGATTCCAGCAATCCGGACCGTTGTCGACCACGTCCTTGTTCCTCCAATTTCGTCAGATCAAAACTCCCACGTTGACGGAGAGGGTTGTCGATGCTGAATTCGGAAAAGACGTAACGAAAGAATATCATCGCCGACTTCTCTCTCTCTCCCAAAGGAAATGTGTGGGGAAGTCATTGGAGTGTCATGGTATTTATAGACACAATTCAATGAGATAAGTCATAATAATAAATTGGACTTAATTAAGAGATAAAGAAATAACCAACTTGGGTTGTTGGCTATTTTATCTCTTTTTATCTTATCTGTTATTATCTTAAGGGTGATATGAAGGTGGTTATGTGATTTAGTTTTTATTGTAATTATTTTATTATCCTAACAAAAAACTCATCCGTTACAATATACCCTCCTTAAAGAAATTTCGTCCTCGAAATTTATACTGTAAAAAAGTCACTTACCAAAGAGATGTGGATAGTGATGACGCATTTCATCATCCAATTCTCAAGTCGCTTCTTTCCTCTGATGATGCTGCCAAAGTACTTTAATACGTACTGGTCTTTCTTAATACGTTAGGTTCAGCTGAATATTCGGAACTTCGTGCTCGATCACGTGTGATGGGTCTGAATGATACCTCCTCAGCATTGATACATGAAAAACATCATGTAGCTTGGAATAATGAGGTGGAAGAGCAACTTGATAAGCTACTTCCCCAACTATCCTTATTATCTCAAAAGGTCCCACATATCTCGGACTCAATTTTCCCCTTTTTGTCGAATCACACTACTCCTTTGGTAGGAGAAATCTTTAAAAATACACGATCACCTGTTTCAAAATTCAAGTCTCGTCTTCGACGATCGGCATAGGGCTTTTGTCTACTCTGAGCAGCTAAAAGTCTCTTTCGAATCACCTCTACACCTTTTGTGCAAGCCTGGACTAATTCAGATCCTAATATATATTTTTTATCTACGTCGCTCCAGCACAACGATGATCTACATGGCCGACCATATAAAGCTTCATATGGAGCCATCTTAATGCTTGCATGATAGCTGTAATTATATGCAAATTCAACCAAAGGTAAATGTTGATCCCAATTTCCAGCAAAGTCTAGGGCACAAGCTCTCAACATGTCTTCTAATGTTTAGATTGTTCTTTCGGACTGTCCATCGGTATGAGGATGAAATGATGTGCTGAACTTCAAACTTGTACACAAAGCATCCTACACACTTTTCCATAATCGGGAGGTATATCTGCGTCCCTGTCTGACACAATCGATACCAGAACACCATACAATTTCACTGTCTCATTCACATATAATTCAATAAGGCTCTCTATAGACTGATCCAAACGAATGGGTAAGAAATGTACCGACTTAGTCAATCGATTAAAAAAAATCACCCAAATTATATCAAAGCGACCTTTATTTGTCTTTGGCAATGCGATGGAAAAAATCCATAGTGATATGCTCCCATTTCCATTTAGGGATCTCTAGCGATTGCAAAGGACCTGCATGCTTCTGATACTCAATCTTTACTTGTTGACAGATAAGATACAAATTTTACAATGACCTTTTTCATCATCAACCACCAAAAATTTCGTTGTAAGTCTTTATACATCTTTGTTGTACCGGGGTGAATGGTATACCTAGATCTGTGAGCCTCTTCAAGAATCTCTCCTCTTAATTCACCATTATCCGGAACCCACAATCTATTACGGAACCTCAACGCTCCATCCAACCCAATTGAAAAATTAGATCCTTCTTTCTGAGAAGCGATTGCGAAGTTTTGAAGTTCATTATCATTCTTTTGAGCCAATATAACCTTTTCTACCAATGATAAGTGGATCTTCATTCCTGCCATAATAACTCTAGTGTTCCTTTAAATAAACGGATTCCATTCTTCCAAGTCTTTCATTAGATGCCATTGCAATGTCATACTTGCAAGCTTCCCTTCATTCCTGCTAAGAGCATCGGCAATTGCATTCGCCTTTCTTGGATCATAGTCAATGGAAATATTATAGTATGACAGATCTTCCAATCATCGCCTCTGCCTCATATTCAGTTCCTTCTACGAGAAGATATACTTGAGACTTTTGTGATTAGTAAATACCTCGAATTTCTCTCCATATAAATAATGACATCAATTTTCAGCGCAAAAACTACGGTTGCAAGCTCTAGATTATGTGTCGGGTAGTTTCTTTCAGCTTCCTTCAATGATCGAGAGGCGTAAGCTACAACTTTTCCATACTGCATAAGGTCACATCCCAAGTCAGAGCATGATACATCTGTGTAGATCACAAATCCATCACTACCTGATGGTAGCGTGAGCACAACAGCAGACGTCAATCTTTACTTTAACTCTTGAAAGCTTTTTTGGCACTTTTCTGACCATTCAGACTTTACATCCCTCCTCACACAATCGGATCAATGGTAGGGAGATCTTGAAAAAATTCTGAATGAATCTCCTCTAATACCCTGCCAATCCCAGAAAACTACAGATTTCTGAGACATTCTTGGGTTGACTTCAATTTAAAACTGCATCTACCTTTGCGGGGTCCACGGAAATACCCTTCTTAGATATCACATGTCCAATGAATACAACTTCCTGAAGCTAAAAGTCACACTTGGATAATTTGGCATAAAGGTGGTGTTGTTGCAAAGTCTCAAGAACTAATCTGAGATGCACTCAGTGTTGTTCCATATCACGTGAATCAACTAAGAAATCATCGACAAAGATGATCACAAACTTGTCCATGTATTCTCGGAATATCCTATTCATCAATTCTATATATGCAACAGGCACGTTTGTGAGGTCAAAATGCATAACTAGGAATTCATAGTGTCTGTATCTTATCCTGAATGTTGTCCTTGATATGTCTTCATTCTTAATCCTAAGTTGATGTAACCAGTCCATAGGTCAATCTTAGAGAAGACCACTGCTTGCTGCTATTGATCGAATAGATTCATCAATGCGAGATAGAAGGTATTCTTATGGTGACTTTATTCCAATTTATGTAATCAATGTCGAGCCTAAGTGATTTGTCCGTTTAACGAATAAAACGGGAGCACCCCAAGTCAAAATACTTAGTCTCAAGAACCCTTTATCTAATTGTTCTTGCAACTACTTTTTCAGCTCATCCAACTCAACAGGAGACATCCAATATGGTGCTTTAAATATAGGTGTAGCACTCGGTAGTACATCAATAGTGAAGTCAATCTCTCTTCTAGATGGAAAACTTGGAAAGTCATTTGAAAGATATCGGAAAAATCTTGTACAACCTCCAAATACTCAAGTTGCACCATAGAGGGTTTTGTACTAATTAAGCTAGCCAAAAAAAACTGCGCACCATGTGGCTATCAGCCATTGCAAACCCATGGATATCTCGTGGGTTGATGAAGACTCACGGTATCCGTTCACCTTATTCCCATGATGAGGGGTCATCTGCAATGACGAAGTGAAATGTTCGATCGAATACTTAGATTTTCTAACCTAATGAACCTAAGTTTGATTTGGTCAGATATCTCATGTCCAGAGGAACTCCTGCTCCGATACCACTTGTAACGAACCCGATCGTCCGAGAATAATGCGGAAGCGAGAACTCAACGGACATTTCGAAATCGTTACTCATAGCATTAATCATAACATAAGAGCACTAAGTAATGGACCTAAAAAAACTTCCTTTCCATATTATTAATAAGAACATGAGTCCAAGAGTTCCTTTAATAAACTAGATGAATCACATCTACAATTTTCTTATTCCAGTGGGCATAAAAGACATCCTTCCAAAGCAAACTCGCAGTAGTTCCATACCGCTCCTATCTCCTGAAGACGGTGTCGTCTCCCTTCAACCGTTAATGAACTAGTTCTCATGTTCTCCTGAAAAAGATTGACAATGCATGTTATGAGCATAATGCTCAGTATGTGCCGAGTTGGGGACAAGCCGGCTAGCGTAGAAAACAAGTCACAAAAAGTCATTCTCTATGTTTCATAAATCAACTTATTTAATTCATATAACTAAAGTTTCGTCATAACCACGGATGACATAACATATTTGCACATATATCCGTAAGTTTTACCGTATTTTCATGTATGCTCATAATGTTTACATAAATTACACATATGCACTTTACAATAACATAATTGCAAATGTACCCTTAAAACTATCATAATTGACAATTATGCACATACCATTGACATAAATTGCATATATGTCCATAACATTAACATAAATTCCATGCGTGCACTTAACTTTAACAGAACTTACACATAAGTCCATAACAGTAACATAATTGCATATATGCACATAATATTAACATATATTGCACATATGCCCATAACATTTTTCATGTTTAGAGTGGTCTTGATTGTTACTTCTTAGGCGGCTTTGATGGCTTTGATGGCTTACCGCCGGCGCAAACGGTTCATAACAATACATAACATGACAGTGTAGCTACAACTGTAGAGGACTTATCTTTTGCCTCACGCCCTCGGAAGACGTCAGCCCTTTAGGCTCTTACAACCCCTTAGTTCGAGTCGGTGCCGAAAGTCATAATATCATCTTGACATATTTACTTTTATGGACTAAAAAGTATTTCGACACTCATCTCTTTAATACATAAATATTACGTACTTGATGTCGTCATAGTAAGTAGAATTTTCCTGTTACTGTAAGTACTTATTTCCTAACTAATCTTTCCGCTGCACTCACACTGCATTGTTTTTAATATCCACGTCAATACATCCTTTTATTTCCAATTCAGAAAAAATTAATTGCAAGATGATTGATCCTATTTATTTTAGTGACACAAAACCATCAAGATCATGAATGATTACCAACGATTGAAAACACTCACATTATACTTTGAAACAAGTTCGACAGATAAAGGCGAGTATTTCAATGTTGTTACGTCAATTGCAAATAAAAGGTAACCGACTAAGTTATCACCTTGTTTATTCTAGTCGAATGCAAGAACAAAAATCAACATATATTAATATCATGATAACTCTATTATTGGAAAATTATCCTAGTACCATCAAGATAACATTATCTAATCCTCCAAGTTCTAGCAATCCTAGTCTATGACGTTAATGCTCAAATACCTATTACCAATTTTGAAAGGATACACACACCATGTTTATTTAAATAAAATATGCTTTTATTTCCTTAGATGGTGTGAGTAGTGAGGAATTAGAATAAATACATGTAGATAGATTATGTTATAAACACTAGATCTGTATTTTTGTAAATAGAATATCATTAATCCAATTGTTAAATCAGTGACAGAATGTTGATGCATTAATTTCTTCATTGAGCCATCAAGAGAAAGTTCTTCCATTCACCTGATTATTGATGACGAGTGTGTGATAGGAATCAATAACCATGATTAAGATAAAGAATATTTTTCAATCTTGCAATCCTATTATTCAACACATACATTTATAAGTCATAGTTCTAAATCAAAGACCAACATAAAACGTCACTTAATGATCCTATGTGTTCGACACATACCTCGTCGACGCAAGAAATTCGTCGATCAAGATTCCAGCAATCCGGACCGTTGTCGACCACGTCCTTGTTCCTCCAATTTTGTCAGATCAAAACTCCCACGTTGATGGAGAGGGTTGTCGATGCTGAATTCGGAAAAGACGTAACGAAAGAATGTCATCGCCGACTTCTCTCTCTCTCTCTCTAGACTCTCTCTCCCAAAGGAAATGTGTGGGGAAGTCATTGGAGTGTCATGGTATTTATAGGCACAATTCAATGAGATAAATCATAATAATAAATTGGACTTAATTAAGAGATAAAGAAATAACCAACTTGGGTTGTTGGCTATTTTATCTCTTTTTATCTTATCTGTTATTATCTTAAGGGTGATGTGAAGGTGGTTATGTGATTTAGTTTTTATTGTAATTATTTTATTATCCTAACAAAAAACTCATCCGTTACACAATCAGAAGACATGACACAGATTAGACGTGTCAGAAATCCTAGCCCAGTAGCTCTCAGCCAATCAGAAGGCAGAACATAGATCAGACATGTCAGCAATCCTAACCTAACAACTCTCAGCCAATCCGAAGTCAGGATACAGATCAACCACATCAGCATCCCAACAAGTGGTTAGGATTCATGTCAAATTAACACCTTTTCTAAAGACACGCATGAGTTTATTCCTTCATCATCCCCCTTGCGGCACAAATTGTGAAAGATGAGAGGACATCACCTAAACCCATCTTACATGTTGATTGACCAGTTAGGGTGAAAGCACTTCTTTGATTCATGATATGCATATATGATGCATGATGTACTTTGAGGCTCTTTATATAACACTTAAAAAGTTACAAGTATATGATTTAAAATGAAAAGCCTTGAACATTATCCTGAACTTGAGTTATTTTCTTGAGCATTGCCGACTTTTGCTACGTAACACTTAAAGGACACATTGTAACGTCAAATAATAATAATAATAATAATAATAATAATAATAATAATAATAATAATAATAAGGAAAACATGGAGAGGTAGAGGTCCACTTCTCTCGTAGTCTCTTCTCTTTACACTTAAATTAACTCAAAGCAACTCTAACAATCAGGGACCTCTTTCCTTCTCATATTGCTCCATAATAAAGCACATGTAATGCGATTAGTGACATGTATTACTTAATCTGCAAGCTGCATACATGGGATTGGTATGAGAAAGAATGTTAGAAGGAGAAATGCAAGATGAAAGAAGAGAAATAAAATAAGGAGGAATGGTAAGGAAAAAAAGAAAGGAAAAAGGGGAAACTATTGTATGATCTAGGAGCTATCACCCCTTGGAGGTTGATGGTAAAAATATTACGATAGAAGCAAGGATGACCATGTCTTTGACACCTCTAGCCATATAGCCATTGCAAGTGTTTGGCCATTACTACATAAATGGAAGGGGGATGTAGCAAAGCAAGCAGACCCATCTCTAGTTCATATGCTTGATTTCGGCCTTTATCTTCCTCTCTCCAAAGCCTCCCCCAATCAATAGGAACTTATCGGAAGTTTAAATAAATGCAAGATGATGAGAGATAGAGAATGAAGTTTGATGTGGTCGTAGTTGTTGTGTCGATGTTAGGAGAGGTATGTATGACTCATTGACCTATGTTGAGGTACAAGGTGAAGTTGCAAATTTGTTCTTTTGTTCCCTTAAAACTATTTTCTTACTACTTACCTACCATGTGTATGCATGAAATCTTTGCCTTAACTATCTATTTTATGCCTTAGGGTGGGCATACATCTTACCATGAGTTGGTAATCCAAGAAGAATTCATTATATTGAATATTATACAAAGAGAATGGGGATGAGTGAAAAAGTGATACAAAATGTTGGAATAATGATTCCAAACAGTCATACGTTCATATTAGGCAGGACTTCGATTAAATATTAGCTCTTGTAATACTAAGGATTTGTAGAGTTAGAGGATAAGAAAATAAAAGCGACGAGAAACAAAGATATACATTTAAAATGAAGGGTGTTTATAGAGATGATTAAATTATTATTAAATTATTATAGTGTTCAAATCCCCCCTCCAACTCCACCCCCGCTACTACTAAAAAAATGGTAGTATTGATGTTCCTGGCATCACTCAAAACATTCCATCCAACTTTCTTATGAGTTGGTTGATAATATAGAACTTTAAAATATTATAAATAGGAAAAACGGGGCTCCCCCTAGGGGCAACCAACATGGTTGCCCCCCTTATTTTCCGATATTTTTTTTAATTTTTTTCAAAAATATAGCTACGTATTTTCATCACTATATCCCTTTAATATGTCATTTCAATTTTGCCAGAATTAAAGAATATATGCCTTTCATCTTGAACTGATAATTTTAACGGTCTTAGAAATATTGTAATCAACATGTTCTAGATGAATGACATAGGAGTGTTTCTGACGAAATTAGAATGCCATATTAAAAGGATGTAATGATGAACATGACTTTATTTTAAAAAAAAAATAGAAAAATGTCGGAATCAAGAGATTACATTGTTTATTTTCTCAATAAAGGCTAGATTAGATTAGTAATTCATTCAAAACCAACAGAATTTGTGATTCGTAATCGAGCTGATCTTTATTTTCAACTTTAAAAATTTACGTAGATTATCTTCTAAATGTGCTACTTATTCAATTCCAACATTGTCACTAATTCTTTCCATCCAACTCTAGATAATTATCATAGAAATTTATTTTTTAAATTTTGTCAAACATTTTCATATGATTTAATCTTGTTCTTTCTCAATTTGAAATGTATTATCAATTTCAAATGGTTAGTCTTTCCTTAACTTTTTTCTTATTTTCTTCAAGATGATCCCTTAGTTTTTACTCTAAGGTTTTTATCATGACCATTTAAAGATACAAATAACTATTTCTCATTATCATAATTTTGATAAAATTTTAATACCTTTGCTAATCACTTCCTCACATATCATACATTCTCTTTATAACATGCTCCATACATGAAACACAGACCTTTTTGGTGGCTCGTAATCCATCTCTTCTCATATAAATTCATAATTAGATTCGTTATATTTGTCAATGAGTTCCTTCTCACACATTTTAAAAAGTTTTAAAACTGATATATTTTTAAGTTGAGTTGTCTATCAAAAAGAGTTAAATTACATGAATGTGAAAATATTCGTGTGAAGGATCTCACAAGGATGAGATCTCATAGTTGTTTTAGTGAACATAGAAGTGAACATATATATATATATATATATATATATATATATATATATATAAAAGAAAAAATTGGGTTGCCCCCTAGGGGTAGCCAACATGGTTGCCCCCTTATTTTTTGACATTTTTTTTTGAAAAATATCGCCTTGTATATTCATCTATATATCCCGTCCCACTGAACCCTGTATATATAGGATTTTTATCTAATGGATCATGTGCCCATTAGCATTTCGGTGAGCACCATTTATAGGCCCACACGTGTATTACCAATTGAGTGGTTACCTATTTCGAAGTATGTCATATTTGGAAGGATATTAAAATGCAAAGCGATTTATCAATAAATGCTATTAAAGACTCTCTTTTCCTACTTTTATTTGTACTAAAGTATCTATTGTATGTGTTCCTTTTTCAAAAAGAGAAGAAATTTTTCTTGGACTTGTTCAAAAAGGAAAATTGATCAATAAGATCTTTGTTTAGTAACATAAATAGTGGTTAATATCTACTAACGAGAGCTTTTGGATGTAATTATTATTCATTTGGATTTTCATGTAAAAATACTATGAACATGTGATTTGCATATTTCTTATCGATTTTAAATCTGTGAATATAAATTTTATTTATATTTTACAATTCAACCCACTTGTGTCGAACTCATATTTGGCATCAATGCTTACACTCTTGAATTCATATATGAACGATTTGAGGTGCTATGGGAGGCAGAGGGGTTCGATGATTACGACGTAGAGCGGGGTCCGAGGAGAATTAGAGGTTATGGAGGAGGGGTGTACCACAATGCTAAGGAGAAGAAAGAAGAACATGGTGATGAAAGAAGACGTGAAAGAGGAAGGATTTTATTTTATTTTACTTGTACACAGTGAGTATTTGATAAATAATTTTATTACATTATGGATTCACAGTCAAACTTAAAGGTTTAATTGTTGAACCTTGACAGCATGTTAATACAATCAAGATGGACCACTTTGTAGTGGTATTTACGTAAATATGAACTACACAAACATCAAAAAATGCATAAAAATTGTAGTCATGAATTTACACAAGCAATTATGTGCAAATATATCGCAAAATTACAACAAATAAATAACCTGATACAGAAAATTTTAGGTCTTTACTATCATTAGATTATATGTTAGAAATCGGGTGATTGATAAATCTGAACCGTGGACTTCAAATTTTGGAAATCGTTGAGATTTCAAGAATATCATTCCCTACTCCATTTGTTGGAGACCTTTATAAAAAGGTTATACATCGTATATTATACTCCATCTTTTTTTAATCAAATCAGAAAAAGCTCTCCTTCAAATGTCCATACGTGCTGCCGACACCTGTAAAAAAGAAAACTGTCGTATTTGCACATGCTTGTTCTGTGTCCATTATTCTAGATTAATAATAATGCCTTGACTTGGGGGCTTTAGCTCTGATAGAAGCAATAAATGTACACCATACTTGGTCCCTCTAAAGCATCGATGCATGCATTTTTCTCTTCTGTTCAATGTTTAAAATTCTGCTCCAAACATTTGTAAAAATCAATCTTTACTTTACGTAAATCTAAACAACCAACATCAAGTAGCTCATTCCTACAGGGTTTAGAATTTAGGAGGTGAAGTATTAACTAAAGGAAAAAAATTGGTGAAACGGAATTTAAAGAAGCGAGTAATACCTGTTGGCATTTATAGCAGTCCTACAGGAAGAACTTGATGATGGGCTTATTGGGATCCACTCATTATTGCTGCATGTAAATCTTTTCTGCATATAACTAAATTTAGCCGAAATCTCTGAACCGACCAGAAATGAAATGCTGGCATACATATGCTTGTCCATTTGTATCTGAATTGTGGTGATGCATAATCGATATAAGAGACTACCTTCTTGCAACTTAAGGGCCGAGTCTTATTGCTCGTGAGTCGTAAGGAAATATTTTTTTTATTACATACCGTAGATAAGCCGTCTCTTCAAGAGGTACTTTGATTTTAGTCAAAGCCGCATCTTCAAGATGAGACCTTCTATGTAATTCTTCGCTGTAAAATCAATAATGGAAGCTGCCAAGCTCTTGTAGAAGCAGCTTTTATAGGAATATCCTTGCAAAGCATGGTGGAAAAGTTAAGATCAAAGCCTCCTATTGAAGAAGCGGCTTATCTACGGTACATAACAAAAAAAAAGGTTTCATGATCGTTCGAGGGCAATAAGACTTGCCCCTTGCGGCATGGAGAAATTTTTCTCTCACCAGCAACATCCAACACAAAAATAAAGTGTGCATTTTTCTGAAGCCACAAGGATAGTTTTTTCCTTAGCTGTTGATGAAGGATGTGAAGTATCTCCAAACTTTCAAGAGCATCATCCAACGCTTCAAATGTTAGATCCCGCCACTGTTTCCTTTTTGCCATCTTTGAATGGGAATGAAGATTAAAGCAATACCAAACCAAATACGACGAGTAGTGGGGTCCTGAGCTAAGCCTTGGCTAAACCTTGGAAATCTTAATGCCATAGTGTTTTGATCTAAGATTTCAATTCTTTCATGTTTCAGCAGTAGTATATTGTTCCATGGAGCTAAGGTCCAAAATATGGAATAAACAAAACAAGTGTTTCCACGACTCTACCACCCGGTCAATTCTGTTCCACATATCTTTCTAAGGAATGGGAAATCTTTATCCTGTTACATGAATCAAATGTTTCATTTCATCCGGGAAAAGCCATTTCTTTCTCAACATCTCTTTTCAATTTCCATTCAAGAGTTCTATTCTATGTGTTTCCATGCCCCTTTGATACCTCGAAAAATGAAATGGACAAATTTCTTTTCTTAGGAATGCATACAAGATTCATCACAATTATCAGTATGTTGTTTCTTCTACACATCCGTCTGCACTCCATAATAGAAAAATAGTTAGGATTCAAAAAATGGACGATCTTCTCGAGGAAGAACCCCTTCCCCCATTAGGCACTAATTTATTTTTAACATCTAATTAGATCGGGTAATCATTCAAATTAAGAACATAAGCTCGTTGCTTTTTGTTTCCCTAGAATTGGAGCCTGTACAGATTCTTCAATACCTGGTATCGTCGAATATTCATGTGGTACCTTCTCAAATTTTGCATGTGTGATACACGTACCCTCTATTTCTCCAAGTAAAACCCTTCGCATGGCAATACCTATTGTATCGGCTTGGCCTTTCATAAGTGTGGACAGAATGAAACGTCCATAATAAAGACGTTTACTGTCTACTCTTGATTCAACACACTTCCACTGTAGTGTTCGAGTGGATCCTACTACTTTCTCTCGAACGATACTAATATATTATTATTTAGATTGGTGAATCATTTATTTCTCTTGAAATCTGTTCAATTCTTATTTTTATACACGCCTTTTTTTAGGGGGTCTACGTCCATTGTGTGGCATAGGGGTTATATCGCGTACAAAACTTAATAGTATACCACTTCTACGAATAGCTCGTAATGCTGCATCTCTTCCGAGATCGGGGCCCTTTATCATAACTTCTGCTCGTTGCATACCCTGATCCACCACAGTACGAATAGCGTTTATTGCTGCAGCTTGAGCGGCAAAGGGTGTCCCCCTTCTTGTGCCTTTGAATCCCGAAGTACCGGTGGAGGACCAAGAAACCACCCGGCCTCGTACATCTGTAACAGTTACAATGGTATTATTGAACTGTTAGAGTCCAATACTTCGGGTGAGGAAGGAAGAGATCATGGGCAGACCTACACTATTTCTATTTTGAGGAGGGGCGCATGCCTCCATCATTTCTTGCTGTCATTCTTACATTAGTGACTCTACAACAAAATGACGCTATAAACAATGAAGAATTTGAGAATTTTTTGGTACATCTTTCGATGCTAAATTTATAAGAATAAAAATTATTTATTGCAAAATTATTTTTGAATCTAAAAATCATCAATGAATATTGTATTCTTTGGCATATTGCAAGCAATGAATCATATCACAAACACCGTCATTGGGTTTTCGGATAACTTTACTTTCGATTGTTGTGAAACTAGCGATGATTGCCAATAATTTAACACATAATAATTGTTGTATAAATGATGAGCAATGAATATGATATTCGTTGTGAGTAAAAAATAAAAGAGCAATTTGAAACAAATATTGGTTGTTATAGATTTAACATATCAAAGATACAATAACAAATCATTAAATTACTCATTTCAATAGCTTTGTTTTGTTGCGGTGAAAATTCAGTCTTCATATTCACATAATTCATCTTGCATATTAATAATACAAGTCGCATCATAAATATTGAAATAGAATTTTCAAATATAAATATTATCAAAAATTGATGATTTAATCAAATGGAAGATGACTATTAAATGGCGAATGCTTAGTTGCAAACATTATGAACTAGAATCTGAGTTCAAAGAATAGACAATTGTAAGATATATCTATGCCCTTCTCATTATTCGAATATTTAATCGTAAGATGTCTGGTTTACACCAATATATAACTCATCTATTTCTTTATTTTTTTTAGCACTGGTTGTCTTACATATTATGGTGCCCCCTTTGACTCAAAAACCTGAGTCCACAATTGCAAGAAATTCATGTTGCTTCCACAAGTCATTAGGGATGGAGTGACCCATCTTTTGTAACTATCATACAAAGTTTTTGACAACCTCCTAAAAAACATTGTTGTTTTTTCCCTTTGGAAGTTCGGTTGAGGGGGGGCACTACGGTTTGGGAAGTGGTCTACGTTTAAGAACACATCCCAAGCGATTTTAGGACATAAATCAAACTTCTCGAGAACCATTTAAATGATCTCAAATTTCCTCCTCCATCAAAAGGAACTTCGCTAGTTTGAGTCCTCCATACGTAAATCGGTTTACTGAAGGTGGGACGTGTTGTTCTTTACGAAGGGCGAGTCGTAACGAGCAAATGCCTCATTGTTGGTCGAACCCAATACCACGAGACCATGTTTTCTATCCAACTTTATGAGAATACACATACACAGACAACTAATGCACACAAATATATTAGAAGATGAGAGGGGTGATATATGGATAACTATTGTTGCATAGATGTAAGTTAACTCTATAGTCTCAAACACATCCATATTTCTTTTATTAAATAGGAGTTGTCATCTAATATTATATACACATATAACCTTGTTCTTTTCACTACAACAACAAGTAAAAGTCACATCTATCATATTATTATAATTTACAAACGGTTGTAGACGTAACCCTAATAAAAACTGCTTCGAAATTCATTAATCTATATGCATGTTTTACCGTGATTTAATAATGCATGGGTTTTATTGACTCTTTTAAATATCATACACTATGAGTCATTCTTCATAGAGAGGCATGCTAGTTTAGTCCAATTCAACATTATATTCTTTATTTCAATGGACATTTCAAAAATAGAAGAAGATTGTTACACTAAACAAAATAAACGAACCATCCTTTTAAAATGCGGGATAAATAGCAATTATATAAACCACGAGACTAAATGTCAATCATCAAATTTTTATAGGAATAATACTAGATAGCTATTAACAAAGTTAAATAAAGAGTATTCATACAATTTTCAAAAACATAATAAAAATGATTGATACTATTATTTGTTATTACTGAGAAGAAGATCGATATGGTTGAGAAGATTATTGATATTATTCCACTTTACTATTGACCACTTTAGCGTTATTTATTATGTTTACTCTATCCCCTCTATATATAAAGAGGCACGTGGCCCAATAATGATATGTTCAATCCTTATCATTGCATATGGTATCATAACATCGATTTCTGGTGCCCTAAGCATAATCTTATCCCCCCACACTAATGAACCTAGGATTTACCCTTCGCTAATTACATCGAATTATAGCATGATGTTCGTTGTAGGCGAGCAAATTCAGATTAATCAAAATGACCACTTAAATAATATTTTCAATTCAATACAAGCGGTCAAATTTATTTTACTTGAGAAAGCCCAAGGTCGAACTCTGGGAGGCCACTATCTCCTTAGGTCAATTTTCAGATAATGAAGATGCAAGGTTTTCAAAGAGATTTTTTTTGGCAATTTTTATGCAAATATTAATGATATGCAAATGCAGAATGGTAGATTTTAAGGTCAAATTAGCCCATGTTGAAAAATCCAAAATTAATAAGCAAATTAGCTCAAAAATTCAAAAGACTTTTTTTCTTAATTATTCATGCAAGGAATATTGCATGACATTTTTGTATTTTTAGGACACAAAATGCATGCTGAAAAATGGACACTTTTGGGGTTTTCTGTAATTTCCCATGTAAATGATGTGAAAAATTATGAAAATTTAGCATTAAGTTAATTATGATGAAATTAACATAATATGGATTTTTGGCATTTTTCTGATGCAAAATAAAATTTCTAGAAAAAAAAACAATGCAGACCGTGTGATTTTGAGAAAATTAATTTTAACAAATAGTAAACTTAATATTTCCAAGATCTAAAATTACCCTAGATAAGTCTCATCGATATATATCCAGAAAAATTCTAGTTCTTAAAAATATTGGGTCTACAGACTATTAACAATTACCAAAATTACAACTTAATTTATTCTAAGAACAATTTACGTGTAAATGACTTGATTTTTGGGCGCATATTCGAACCCAATTAATTCTATAAAATGCGAATTTTCGAGAATTTTTTGTGTAATAGTTGAATTAAATTATAGAGCTCACTATGGTACAATATGAAAATAAACCAAAATAATATTAATAAATCAATAACAACTTACAAAAACACAATTATTTCATCAAATGGTAGAGAATTAATTGTTATACAATATGCACTTTTTGGAATAAAAATGTGATGACAAATGAATGTTCAAATTAAAGTGCAAATACATGGATCTAAATGTAATTTATAAAACTTATGTTACTGGAATAAATGCTAAAAGGACTTAGATGTAATTACCAAAACCCGTTGGGGGTCCGTTGCAATTATCCAAAGTGCACGCATACCAAATATGTGCCTCTGGTCAGCGGGGATCTTTGTGTTATTCTTGAGAAGAGCATGGGTCTTGTTGCAATTTCCCCCTACCATCAAGTGTGTCACACGTGCGGGGATGAGGTTCAGACTGGGGTCTAGGCTCGGCTCCCCGAGCCTACACGTGTTGTATGGTGACTGCTTCGGGTTATGAGGCACTGAGCTTGGAGCAAGGCCCAGGTGGACAGACATGGAGGGCGTCAGACCGATGTGAAGGTGATGGCATGGCCTCGACCAACGGTGGTTGTAGGTGATCGATGATGAAGGCGGACAGGCAGATCTTGTGAGCGTGGCGAGCCTTGAAGGTGAAGCGTCGAGGCTTGGGGTTGTCGTGAAGAGTGGCCGAGGACAGTAGCATTGACCGACGAGGCGGAGATGATGTCATCGAGGCGGTGTTGGGTGGTGAAGCACAAGGTCGAGGTGGATGGAGGCATGCAAGTCTGAGGCAAGGGTAGTGCAACGCTAATGGTAGAGCGGAGGTGGTGCATCGGAGATGATGTGGGATCGGTGAGGGGCGAAGATGGTGTGATGCTCCGCTGTGGCGAGGGCGGATATGCGGAGCGAAGTAGATAAAGGAAAAGAAAGAAAAAAAGAAGAAGGAAGAAAAGGAGAAGAAGATAAACAAGAAGAAAAGTGGAAAGGAGAAGAGGAAGAGAAGTCACCTAGAGGAGCTTCGTTTGAGGATGCTAGAGCTCAAAGCTCAAGCCGATCGTCAAAATGAGACGAATATATTTTCGAATCTTTGTAGGGCTTGTTTGAAGCTCTGCAACAAGGAAGCAAGAAGCTCCCTTTGATCACACCCAAGGAAGGCACCTTGTCATCGTTGTTGAAGGTTCTCCTAGTTTGTGTCACCATCTCGTCATGAAGCTATGAGTGCTCGTTCCTCTCACAAGGTGGCTGATATGCGATGATGGGGGGAAGAGCCAAGGTTTTATGGGAGGTTGGAGCTTTGCGAGGTTTGCGGTGAGGTGATGTGGGGAATGGGTCAACGTGGAGGACTAGAGGATGAGTGGTGGACTCGATCGAGGAAGCGGTTGCAATTCTCTAGAGAAGGCGATTGGGTCAACCGCACTGGTTGCGTGGTGGTGGTTGCGATGGAGGAGTGGAGATGCCGCCGCAGGCAAAGGGGAAAGGTGGTGCGCTGCCACAGAAGGAGACAACAGTCGGGGCCGTTAGATCGACCCAGATTGGAGGGCAAGGATGGTGCCATGTGGTGCACTGAGGAGCCGCTGCGTAGAGGGGGGTATAAAAATAAAAAATAAAATAAAAAGGAAATAAAAGGGTGACACATGGCGGATACAGAGCGACCACGTGTCACTCTTAGAAAATTCAGAAAAATAATCAAAGAAAAATCATTAAAAAAAGAAAAAAAGGTCAAATCAAAAAGTGATCTTCATAAAAGTTGATTATCTCGACGAGATCTACAACTTTTGTGAAGGATCAAAATAAAAAAAATCATCTGTATAAAATATGTTTTGGTGGTATTTTATAGATATAAAGTACCTATATTTTTTTATTTTGTAATATTTTTATCATTTTTAAAAAGGTAAAAATCAAAATGAAATCAAATAAAATAGAATATATATTTATAACTATATCATTTTTGGTATTTTTAATAATTAAGAAAATCAGAAATAAAATAAAAGGGACATATATACATACTCAGAGTGATTTATTTTCTTTGATTTTTACTTCAAATTTGATCTGGATTTTTACACAATTTATTAAAGCATAAATCAAAGGAAATAATGAAAAATAAATAAATCAAAAGAGTTATTTTTGTACATAAAATAATAGGGTTAAAATCAGGTAAAACATACAATATACAACGAGGTCTCAAAATCCATGTTTCACATATAAACTCCGGTTCTTTTGAATTTGGTCTTGCTTTGTAGATAACTGAATATACATTAATTAAAAAATGAGCAGGGGTCCAAAGGATAATGCATGATAGATATATTCACGTTTACGACTTTTTGTCTCCGAACTAGGTTTGAATTTTATTGGGTAAATATACAAGTTAGTATTTTTTGGTATTTTTTCTTGATTAATGTTAGTAATATGTACATAAAAAAGTTAATTTTATTTTATTTGGAGTTAGTGAAATATAACTAAATTTAGGGAAATTATGATAGTATACATGTAATAATGTACAAGAGAATTTTGGCTTCTTATTCAATGCAATTATGTGTGCTAAAATATGATTATTATTTACATACGCACGAGTGATTAAAATGTAATTTAGATGATTAAATGCAGCTAATGATTTGAGAACATAGCACTATTTTTAGAGTGATGAATCACAAATTCATTACACACAAAGCAGCCTCGTGTGTCCCTGCCTTTTGTGCGCCTGGCCTCACATGCTCATAGCCGTGCATGATCGGGCCCTTCGTGCACCACTAGACTTGCACGATCAAGACGTTCTTGACCTTATTATTCTGTTGTAGCCATTAGACTTGCACTGTCAGTATGCCTCTCCTATCCATGGATATTTTCTTAGCCCATACTCCACACCCAATGAGGTGCATGCCCACAAGTAATATCTTGGTCTAGATTACATCTGGTATGACCTAGAATTTCTATTCCATGGATTCTTTCCTCTATTTGTCTTTGGTTTGTATGGTTGTTGAGTATATGGAAGTGGAGACATTCCCAAGATGGAGGGAGTTCCAAGTTTTTTAATTTTGGCTCGATCTTGAAGTTCGACGAGACAATTATGCCAAATGGCCATTCTTCTTTCTTATGATTGTGCGCGGACATAATAAATGGTACATGCTTCATGAGACATACCCCAAAGACATGAAAAATGCTCCATATATCACGTGGGAGAAGGATAATGCTATGGTTTGCTTGTGGCTCTTCGTTAGTGTTATTCCACGATTGTTGATGAAATTGTGTTCTATTCTACTTTAATGCTCTAAATCTCAGAGTACTTTTCTAGGCTGAAGGCATTACTTGATTAGTATCATGCAAGTGATCCAGTTTGCAACCATGATGATGCAAGGACAAAGAACAAGATCATGGATGTGGTGATATTTCTTGCAGGTCTCGACCCCGTATGGTTTAGCTAGAACTTAGAAGTCAGATGAGTACAGCTACCACTATGTCGACCCTAAAGGAAGCATACACAAACTTAGCAAATTTACAGTATCCCAGGCTTAATAATATATGCTTGTGGCCAAGCTTTAGCACTTATAGCGCCCTCAGGCAGAGAAAGTCATGGCTCTTTCCTATTATCGAGGTTGTGGTTTCTCTAGTAAAGGTGATGGTTTTACTTAGTGCACCTTCTGTGAGAAGAAGGATCATTCAGAGACAAACTGTTGATCCGAGCATGGCCGTCCATCTACTACTAGGGCTATCACATTAGAGACCGAGACGGTTCAGGTTCCCTAGGAGGCTATGATTCGTTGATGCCATGTCTCACCTTGTATGGTAATAATGAGACATCTCATATTCAACATGGCTGTTTCTTAGATATGACAACAATAATGTCTTCTTCGAAGTACTATTGTTGCTTCTGTGAGTCTGCATACGTGCATATTGGTTTATAGGCTCTTGAGCCTCACATCACTTGTACAATGATAAGAGTCTCATTTTTCACATAAGGCCGGTTGGATGCGGTTTGATGACCCGAAAATTGATGTGGTTAAGATGGAATAAATTATCACAGGTCGTTGTTCTCAACCAATCGATTCTGTCAACGAGAAAAATGTATTAAATCACTTTAAAGAAAATCAATCAATGAAATGCAATGTAAGCGGTCTTCGCTATTTAATTTACTTGGTATAGCGACCAGGGTCTAACACAAGGAGCATGATTTAAAAACTAAGTAGTCAAACTTCAAAGTAAAATAAAATGAATTTTTAGTGGTTTTTATTTTTATTTTTTTATGATTTTCAAATAAGCACACAAGATAAAATATGCACACACATTCTTTTTGTATTTTTCAATATTATAAAAAATGCTCAAAAAATCCAGAAAAATATTTTTGTGTTTTATAGGTTTTAAAATATTTTTGGTAATTTCTGTAAAATTTTCAGATGTTTTTTGTATTTTTCTAAAATTCAAACAATGCTCAAAATATAAAACAATGCACAGCCGGGAGTAATTTACAACTTAAAAATATTTTAAGTACCTAAAACTCCTGAAAATATTTTTAAGCTAAGCTACACATAAAAACTGAAATCACATTTTTTTTATTTTTCTACAATTTTATCCAATTTTTCGAAGATTTTTAGTAATTTGCCATTTTTTGGATTTTATAAATATGTAATGCATGAAATTTGGAAAGAAAATAAAGGACAATAAAATACACCTAATCCTTTTTGAATTTTTAGAGAAATATTCGAATTTTTATGATTTTTCAAATTTCAGGCAGATAAAAAGACACTATTTTATTTTTTAAATATCAAATAAAAACAAAATACGATGAAATTTATAAACAATGAATAGAAACACAATAATAGCATAGCATGATTTTTCCAGAATTTATTGACCATGAAAAACATTTATTCAACAAGGGAAAGCATGCAATATAGATGTCTGTAATACATGGACTGATTTGCAAATATTCAAAATTCTTGCATAAGGATAATAACAGAAATAAACTACGGGAACAAATTCGAAAATTACCTAAGTGAATACTTTCGAAGGCTAGGAAGCAATATTTCTAAAAATAATTATAATACAAAAATAACCTAGGGCTTCTTCGTTGTTCTGTTCTTCTCAAGAAGGATGGGCGCCGTCGCTTACTTTTTCACCACGCGCGCACGGCGGCAGAAGAGGTGGCACGCGCTGGCTCGCGCAGAGGTGGCAAGAGGCGGAGGATGGCGCCACGGTGGGCGAAGAGGTGGTTGTGGTCGACGTCAGGTTTGCGTAGAGGAGGGGAGATTCACACGGTGTAAGAGTCACGATGGGGCGGTGGAGGGGACGAGCACAAGGCCTCGCAATGGAGGCGACGCGCGTGCGGAGGAAGCTGTGGCGATCAGCAGTCCAGGAGGAGTCGGGAGGCGGGTGAATCTCGCAGGGGAGGCTCGCGCGGGGGAAAGCGTTTCAGCGGCCTCGCACAGACGGGTTGTGTTGATGGCAGCGACAGCGGCAGTCGTGGGCTCGCACGACCGGAGAAGGAAGGCGTCAGGGCGGAGGCAATGACAGGCTGGTGGATCTGGGCACGATGTTGGCTCGTGCGGGGGCCGGCAGCGAGGACGTGCGGGCGACGCATTTCTGGTGGTGGTGGGAGGTGGCGGCAGCTAGACTGGTGGGGCGGCGAGCGTCTCCTGTGTTGGTGGGGCGGCAGGCATGCTGCCTTATTGGTTTTATATTTTTTTATTTTTAATTTTTTATTTATAAATGTAAAACAACATCTATAAACAAAAAGAAGATTTTTATGTATTTTTTATATTTTCTATTTTTTAAATTTTCCTGCAAAAAAATATTTTAGGAAAAGAAATATATTTGATTGATTTATTTATTTTGTATAAACAAATGGGGATACGAGCACGATGGCTCGATCCAAAAAACAAACAGGCAGTAGGCCCGCCACCCACCAACACAGGCGCGCCTGCCACCCCACCAGCGCGGCTGCCTCCACCCCCCCCCCCCCCACCGTCGCCTAAAAGGCGTCGCTCGCACGTCCTCGCTGCTGGTCGCCACATGAACCAGCGTCGCGCCCAGATCCGCCAGCCTGCCATCGCCTCTGCCCCAGCACCTTCCCACTCCAGCCGCGCAAGTCCGCGATCGTCGCCGTCGATGCCATCAACGCAACCCGTCTATGTGAGGCCGCGCAACCGCTGACCCCCCTCCCCCCGCGAGACTCCGCCACGAGATATGCTCGCCTCCTGACCCCTCTTGGACTGCTGATCGCCACATCTTCCCTCCGCACTCGTCGCCTCCGCTGTGAGACCCCGTGCTCGACCCCTCCACCGCCCCGTCGCGACTCCTACACGGTGTGAATCACCCCTCATCTACGCGAACCTGACGCCGACCACAGCTGCCTCTTTTGCCTAACGCGGTGTTGTCCTCCGCCTCTTGCCACCTCCGCGCGCGTCACCTCTTTCGTCATCGCACGTGCACGTGGTGAAAAAGTAAGTGGTGGCGCCCATCCTTCTTGAGAAGAACAGGAACAACAAAGAAGCCCTAGGGGAGTTTTTATATTAAAAAATGGAAATATTACACCCTAGCCCCCGGAAGTATTCAAAATTGCATAAACGTCCCTATCTGCACACAACACGTGCTCTGCATGTGATCAATTGGGTAATTTTCGAATTTGGTCCATAGTTTATTTCTATTTTTATGCTTATGCTAGAATTTTAAATATTTGCAAATTAGTCCATGTATTACAGACATCTATTTTGCATGCTTCTCTTGTTGAATAAATGTTTTTCATGGTCAAAAAATTCTGGAAAAATCATGTGATGTTCATGTTGTGTTGCTCTTCATTATTTATAAATTTCATTGTATTTGTTTATTTGATATTTTAGAAAAATAAAAACAGTGTCATTTTCTCTGCTGAAATTTGAAAAATCATAAAATTTGAATATTGCTCTAAAAATTCTAAAAAATTAGATTAGGTGTACTTTATTGTCCTCTATTTTCTTTCCAAATTTCACACATTAATTTTTTTATAAAACTCAAAAAATTAAAATACTAAAAAAACTTCGAAAAATTGGAGAAAATTGTAAAAAAAAAATAAAAAATGTGATTTCATTTTTTGTGTGTAGATATTTGTTTATACTTTAGAATAAAAAGCTCTAGGAGTTTTGGGCACTTAAAATAATTTTAAGTTGCAAATTACTCCCGATTGTGCATTGTTTTGTATTTTGAGCACTGTTTGAATTTTAGAATAATACAAAAAATCTGAAAATTCTACAAAAATTACCAAAAATATTTTAAAACCTATAAAGCACAAAAACATTTTTTTCTGGATTTTTCTGATCATTTTTGATAACATTGAAAAATACAAAAAGAATGTGTGTGCATATTTTGTCTTGTGTGCTTATTTGAATATCATAAAAAAATTAAAAATAAAAAATCACTAAAAATTCATTTTATTTTACTTTGAAATTTGACTACTTGATTTTTCAATCGTGCTCCTTGTGTTCGACCTTGGTCTCTATACCAGGTAAATTAAATAGCGAAGACCGCTTACATTGCATTTCATTGATTGATTTTCTTTAAAGTGGTTTAATACATTTTTCTCGTTGACTGAATCGATTGGTTGAGAACAATGACCTGTGATAATTTATTCCATCTTAATTGTATCGATTTTCGGGTCATTAGAATGACAAATGAGGATACAAGCACGACGACTCATTCCAAGGAACAAAAAAAATAGAAAAACGTGAGTGGATGCAGATCCATGAAATAGAATATACATCTGAGTCTCCGATCACCGTGCGTGACCGAAGTTGAGTGGCCATGTGAGGTAGAATAGGAATGTTTAGAGATAGAGATGTGAGATGAAAAATCGGTGTCGGATTGGATTGGGAAAATTTTTATGATGAAAACTATGGATCTAAAATCTACAATGCATATGAAAATAAAAACTATGCTATGATTACTCTAGAGAAACGACAGAAAATTTGATCCAACCTGAGGGAGGCGGGTGTCGTGATGGCCTTGATGACAACCGATCTGTTGTCACCGGACTGCTTGGGGTTGGTCTCCTCTATCGACCGATGGGATTTCAAGATGGAGGCTCCTTCTCCACCAAAGATTGATCAAGAGCAAATGATGGAGGAGGAGCCCAATAAAAAGAGAAGGAAAATCAAAAAAAGGAAAATATGTACAAATAAGGAATGTGTTTAGTGGTTAGTTAAATAAATAAGTTAAATAAATAAATTAACAAAATAATTACAAATGAAATTCAGAATAAAATAAAATAAATAAAATAATTAATTTACAAAAATCAATTAGCCACCTTAATGATGATTATTTAAGGCATAAAATCAAATCTTTATATACAAGGTAAGTTTTCAAATCAAATAAATGAATAAATTAAATAATTAAATACAAATTTAGTAATTATATTGAATTAATTAATTAATGTTAGATATTAATTTTTTTGGTGATTTTTATGTAAGGAAATTTGGTGTACACAAGTATTATATACATATAGTACAATATACACATGTACAAATAAGGAAATTACTTTTAAATATTTTTAAAATTTTATTTTTAAATTTTATTTTTAATAATGAAGAGAATATTTACAATTATTTATGTTATGTATAAAAATAAAATATGAATAAATATATATAATAAGTAAGTGGTAAAATTACACAACCCAGAAAATTGACTTTTCAACCATAACTCCAAAAATTATGAACTATAGACAATTGAAAGACAATTTAATTTAAATTACAATGGAAGTGAGTTTGATTCAATTTGAGTTTTTTTAGAGCTAGAATTGGTCTTTCAATTATCACTTTACGGCTTTTTCTGAGTGTGGATACTTGTAAGCTGTATATTATTTTATTTTGTAATTATTTTTAATATTTACAAAATATTTTTATTTACAACTTTTGTTTAGAAAAATATTTAATTTAAGATAAATTTATGTACAAATAAAATAGTATAAGTTTTATATAAATATACAAGGAATAAATGTACACACTATTTTTGGATTTTTAGATTAAAGACCCTATCTCCCTCTACTTTATTCCTAGTCGATCAGGTCAAGTCTTGACCTTCTCTCGGGGTTTGGGTCAATCTGCATTTATTTCATAAATACATTCTTTATTTTTCTTTTTCTTTTCTTTTTCTTTTCTTCTTTATTCTTTTATTTGAGTATAAAAAGTGTTAAAAATGCATGTTTAGCAAATGCATGCAAAATGCTAATTTCATGAAATTAGTGGATATTTACAGGTATTCGACTAAGGAAATAAAGCTAAAATAAAAAAATAAAGGCGATGAATCGTGGATTCATCATGGTTGAATAGTGTAAGTGGTTGATGGTAGGTTGTCTCCAATAGAGGGAAAAGGGGCAATTACTTTGATGCTTCAACTCCACTTATCCTATGTCATATTTATTCATGATTTTGCTATTAGTATATTCGTTGCACAGATTTATCAGGATTTGCATTGCCAAGCTATTTCTGATGTTGTGTCGTGTTTTTTAGGATATCTTGACAGGAAAGACGATATGCGAGGGGCATGAAGAAGGGGGTGTATCACCTTACTCAGTCTTTGGTTGCTATTTCTTGCTCCGGGGTTTAGTCCTCGTCTTCCGTTGGAGTTCCTTGGCACTAATCTCTTGGTCATCCCTCCATTCACAAACTCCGTCATCTTTCTTCCACTTACTACCCAGATAGAGTGTAAGGCTTGTCAACTAGAGAAACACCACAAGACTGTTCCCACAAACAACAAGTTGGTTATTTGGTCTATTTGAGTTTGTTCATATGGATGGTTGGGGTCTCAATGGGTATCTAGATTGGTTGGGAAATCGTTATTTTCTTGATCTGATAGATGATTTATCTTGTGTGTATTGGGTTTTCCATTTGAAGAATAATTTTGGTATCAAAGATATTACTATGACCTTCTTAATGAAATGAAATCAGTGTGGTGTCAATGTAAAAACATTCCTATCTAATGATGCTAAAGAGTCTAGGAATCATCCATCATACCTCAAGTAGCCACGCTTCTCAATAGAATGGGGGTGGCTGAGTGCAAGCACTGCCACATTCTTGATGATACTTGTATCCTACTTGTTTGCAACTGTTGAGAAGAGGAAATAATGAGATGTTATTCCATAGAGATAGGGTCTTTTATATAGACATAAAATCCTAGAGAGTACAAGAGTTACAGAACCCGAAGGGTCACATGGGGGTTACGGAACTCGAAGGGTCACAGAGGGTTACGAAACTCGAAGGGTCACGAGGTTTTATGGAACCCGAAAGGTTACAAATATAAATATAAATATAATAACTCTAACACTCCCCCTCAAGCTAGAGCCAAAAAAGCTGCAGGTTGCAACAAAATAAAAAAGTATACACCACATTCACACGATGCATCATAAGAACTTAGTCCACTGTTGGTAGAAGACCTCGCTCGAGGACATGTATACATCTTTCAGGTCACCGGAATGTATCCATGCCATGCTTGAGGAGTCGTTGCGATATCATGTCACTGGAACATATCTCTGTCATGTCTATAAGTCACTGGAACATATCTCTGTCGTGTCTAGAGAACAATCATTGTAGAAGAAGTCCAACACGGAGTAGAAGTCAGGTCGTAAAAGAAGAAGTATACACCCTGACGAAGAAGTTGATACTCGGTGAAGAAAGATGATCTGAGTAGTTGTCTGGAGTGTCGATTTGTCAGTCGTAGTAGGGAAGCGAATGTCCTGAAGAATCATCTCTAACTCCCCCTTTCTCCCATACTTGATAAAATAAAGAGTATGGAATATCAAGTTAGGAGAAATAAAAAGTTGGGAGAAACAAGTCGTGATGAAGCATGAGATGTCGGAGAGGGGGGGCTCTAGGTAGTGCCGGCGACATAGGAGTTATGGCTGGAGCTGCTAGAGCCTCGGGTAGTGCTTTAGGAGCCACTGGAGGTGGCAGTTGGTGCTACTGGAGACTTGGACTGCCTTGCGTGGGACCCCTTCTCTCATCAAGGGGTCCCGCGCAAGGAGAGGGGGCTAGTGGTGGCGACGGGTTTACGGTATTAGGCTTTGGTCTAGGACCGTCGCTCTGATACCATGTTGAGAAGAGGAACTAATGAGATGTTTATTCCATAGATCTAGGATTTCTTATATAGAGAGAAAACCCTAGAGAGTACAAGAGTTACAAAACCCGAAGGGTCACAAGGGGGTTACGGAACTCGAAGGGTCACAGAGGGTTACGGAACCTGAAGGGTCACGGGGTGTTATGAAACCCGAAGGGTTGCAAATATAAATGTAAATATAATAACTCTAATAACGACAATGTTCTTAATACATATTGAGGAGATGCAATTTTAACTATTGCCCTTTTTGTCAATTGCATACCCTCCAGTTCTATTGATAAGCATATCCCCATAGAGGAGTTGTATCTAGTAAAAGGAGTGTTTCCTATCTCTCCCAAAGTTTTTAGTTGTCATATTTGTTCATCTTCTTGGTTCTGGGAGAGACAAACTTGCATCTTAGGCAGTTAAGTGTGTTCTCTTGGATATGCTAGGAATAAAAAAGGTAATGTTGTCATGACCTGTTGTCTCTTAAGCATTAAATTAGTGCCAATGCGACATTTTTTGAGTCAATCCCTTTCTTCTTAAGTTATAGTACCCAGGTGTCCACCCCATTATCCCAGTATATCATTATAGAGATTCCAATTCCTCTCCCTCATACTTCCCCTTTCAAGCTTGATTCATCTACCATCGAGGCGAGTATTCATGTTATTGAGGTACAATCCGATGGTCATATTATTGCAGTGACATAGGGTGAAAGCATAATAATCATAGACACCATACCATCTACAGATATGTGGATCTCTCCACCTACTAACAGTGAGCCATCTTCAAATCTTTATATTAATATTGCTATTAGGAAGCCTCAGAGGCAACACCGACTACATTCCTGGCACCCGACCTCAGCCTCCATTAATTGTTATCTCTAGTCTGGACAGTCTTACGGACAATTTGCTTAGCCACTAGCAACTACAAACTTTTTGTCCCTACACATTGAGGCACTACATGATTCAAAAGGGAGCCAGAATATGGAGGATGAGATGAGCGCTTTTATATCTCGTGGTCCATGGCAACTTGAGGATCCACCCAAAGAGTGTCGAGTGATTGGCTCTAAATGGGTATTTGCAGTAAATATAACCCTGATGGGTTTGTGGAACTATAAAAAGCCAAGCCGGTGGTCAAAGGCTTTACACAAACGTATGGAGTTGATTTCTTTTACACATTTTCTTATTTGGCTCACCTATCTACCATGGGGATTCTTGTTACCATGGAATTGCAGAAAGATCGGCATCTTTATCAACTTGATGTGAAGAATGTCTTTCTTTACAATGATTAGGAAGATGTTTACATGTAGCAGTCCCTGATTTTGAGGTTGAGGGGAGTGTCATAAGGTGTATTTCTTAAGAAGGACAGCTATAGACTTAAGTAGAGACCCCGTACTTGGTTCTAGAACTATCAAAGTCCTCGAGAGCTTGGGGCTCTCCAAACCATCTGCAGACCATTCCTTGTTTGTGAAGAAACCATGAAAATGTAATATTGTCATGCTTGTCTATATTGATAATATTAGTTATACATGAGACGACTCAGAGTGCATTGCTATTGTTAAGAGATTGTTGGCAGAAAGGTTATACATCAATGACCTTTAGCCATTGAGATACTATCTTGGGATAAAGTTTTTCCTACAGCAAGCAGGATGTTATGTCTTGGAGAAAGTATGCTAATGACTTGTTGCACGAAGTTGGGATATCATGTTCTAAGCCAGCATGGAGTTCTATGGATCTCAAAGCATATTTGTATGAGGCAAGTGAGGTTGATGATACTACCAACTATAGGCATCTGGTTGGCAAGATATTGTGTTTGACCATTACCAGACTAGACATCTTCTGTCTGTTGGGAAGTTGAGTCAGTTCATGTTCTATCCTACTTAGGCTCATTTTGATACCGCTATGATTTTATTTAGTAACAATAAATATGCCCTAGGAAAGGGACTTTTATTTGCAAAAGGTGCCTCTATTAACCTTATGGCATATTTGATGTTGATTATGGAAGCTTAGTTGATAGAAAGTCAACTACCAATTCTACACTTATCTGGAAGGTAATTTGATTCCACAGATAAGTAAAAAATAAGAATTAGTTTCTCATCTCTAGTGCCGAAATTAAATAGCGTGATGACCCATGTTGTTGAATTGGTATGGATAAGGGCAGTTATGACTAACCTGCAGCACCTACATGTTGTTGGCCTTTGCATGATGGAGCTTACATGTGACAACTATGTGATCATGTTTAAACAACCCCATGTTTCATGAGCGTATGTAGTATGTTGAGATTGATTGTCACTTCACTCGAGTTTTGATTCAGAAGGGGTTGTTACAAACTTGTAGCAAGTACTTTAGAGGATCAAACTGCAGATGTTTCCACTAAGCCTATATAATGCTCCTAGTTTGAACATTGTGTAAAGCCTTTATGATGCCAACAACTTGAGATAAAGTATTAGGAGATACGATTAAGAAGATGATTAGTACTGATATGATTGAGAAGATAATTAGTACTATGATCTAGAAGAAAATTAATATGATTCAGAAGATGATTGATATTAATCCATTTTAGTATTTACCGCTTTTGTATTATTTACTATTTTTTTCTAACTTGTAAACACACACACATATAAGGTCTTAGGGCTTAGTATTGAAACATCTAGTTCTTTTCTTTCCAAAAAAATCAAATAAGTTTAAAATAATGACTAAAACATAAATTTCTTTAAGAAGGGACAATGAAGAATAAGGAATAAGAGGCATTTTATCCCTTGTTATTATTCAATTGGTCAAGGATAATGAAATAATAGAATATTATATACATAGTCATAAAATGATGTAAGGCTACTTATACTATGATAGTTTATCTCAAGATAACATCCCTTTAATCCCATAGGGTGCGTTTGGTTCGTGGGTTATCCAGGGGTGGATAACCCGATTTTGTGTTTGTGTGTTTGGTTAGTGGGTTAAGGGTTGGGAGGGTTTGTGTGATGTGATTGTATTGGTATTTGAAAAAGTTGGTAGTTATTATGATATGATTGTATTGAAATTTGAAAAAGTAGGTGGTTGTTGTGATGTGATTGTATTGAAGTTTGGAATAGTGAGTAGAAGTTGAGTATTTTATGATTTTTAGATGATATGATGGTATAATGTATATTTTTTTTTATGGGAAGGGAGTGGGCCTCATTAGTGGGTTAAAAGTGGGGGTTTTGAGGGGTTACCCACCCAAAGTTGGGGGTAACCCCCAAACGAATGCACCCATAATAAATGTATGCCATCACACATCTAAACAGTGCAAGCCATTGATTAAAGCTGCATCATAAGGGGAGAACTTGAGAAAGACTTATACAATGGGCGATGGTAGTGAGAAGAGCAAGGGAGTTGCTCCTTTGTTGTTGCATGAACTTCTATTAAAATTTCTTGAATTTTAATTTATATTTTGAGTGTAAAGTATTAGTTTCTACCATTATAATACATGCAAGTAGAAATTAATGATAATTTTTTTGTTATTACGTAGTTGTTCCTTGTTATATTTAACTTGTTTGAAAAGGAGATTAAAGAAATATAAGGAAAGGAAGAAGGCTATGGGGGTATAGGATAATCACAATCCAAGCACCAATGCAAGGAAGAAATGTGAATTGATTTTCAAAACAGAGAAAAATGAAATTCGCTAAATCAAGAAGAAGATGTAAAAGAATTGCATAGGGATTTAATCCCATATTTTAACAATATCCAGCATCTTGGTTCTCATGAAATCACAAGAGCATGACATTCCATCTATTAGTAGTGGCATTATCTTTTCACACGCCATCATACATTTAACTAAGACCTGATCTCATGATATTTTTAGCTCTAGGTTTACTTTGAACCTTTGTCATTCATATTATCCCCTCTACCAAGTGATGCAATCATTCTCTCAAAGAAATAATAAGTATGAGATTTTGGGTAATAAAAGAAATTCTATATACTCTAGGGGAGAGAGCATACATCTTTTTGTATGAACAACAAATACAATATGTACAACAACAAAGTCTTTTCCAACATTAATTAGGGCCGGGTACATGGATTCTTTGTCTCCATTTAGATATATCTTGGGTCATTCTCGGGCTTATATCAAAAAAACTAAAATCCCTTCGTATAGTCTCATTCCAACACTTCTCAGGCCTTCCTCGCCCACTATTAGCCAGCTCAACATCCCAAAACTCACATTTCGTAACTGGTTCATGAGATGGCATCCTTTGCAAATGGCCGAACCACCTTAAGCGATTTTCTCGCATCTTATACTCGATAGGGGTTACATAACTTTCACTCCTCGCATCATTCTGAATCCGATCTTTACTTGTTTGTGTGAGTGTCCACGCATCCACCATAGCATTTTCATTTCTGCTACTGTCATTCTCTACACATACCTATTGTTCACATGTCAACATTCAGATCCATAGAGCATAATGTTCGATAGATTCCCCTCTTTGTGGAAACATAATCCATATATACGGTAATCCTATTTGAAAAAGAAAAAAAGTCAAATTCTATTTTGAGAAGGAGATCAATTACCTTTTAGGAATAGGAATCATTTTTTTCTAATCCTATTGGAAGTAGGAGTTTATATTTCCTTATTTTCTCATCTCTATGGAGTATAAATAGAGGGTATGGGATGCACATTTGGATCACCCCAACACAAGCTCTCCTAGTACAAGAAAGAAATAAGAAAGAGAGGGAGAAGAAAGAAGGTCCATGGTTGCCGCGAAGTTTGGAGGGAGTAATCCTTGGAATGATTCTTCTCCAATATTCTTTCCTACAGTTTGGCGACAGATTCCTCGTTCTGGTGATATTTCTCCTCTCTATTATTCTCCATTGTTTTGTGATTTGTAGCACCGTATAGAGGGCTGGTATTTTGTAAACCCCTCATGAGAGATTATTTCGGTTATAGTGCTTGGTTTTGGGTTACGATCAACCCTGTGGTTTTTCCCTCACATTGAGGGTTTTCCACGTTAAAATTCCACGTGCACTTGTGATTGCTTTTGTTCTTGCTTGTAGTTATTTGCTTGCTATTCGGATTGTTCATTGTTCTTCTGCCGTTTGATTTATAATTAATCCATCAAGTGGTTATTTCGATAACGATTCCACAGTATCTGTGGGATTGATTGTTCCCAACAAAGTGATATCAGATCCGGGTTTAATGACATATTACAAGATGGAGTTTGGTTCGAGTTGGATGATTAGTCTTAGTGGGATTAATTGCAATTTGTGGAAGAACAAGATGAAGGTTCTTTTATATATATAAGCTATGCATCTTCCGGTGTTCTCCACGTAGAAGCTCGAAGTCAAAATCAATGAGGAATGGGAATTTGAACATGAGCAAGTTTGTAGCTTCATAAGATAGTTTGTTGATGAAAATGTCTACAATCACATCGAAGATGAAAGTTACACTATAAACATGTGGTTGAAGTTGGAAAATATTTATGCCTCTAAGATGAGAAGTAACAAATTGTTTCTTCTCAAAGATTGGTGAACTTGAGGTTCAAGGAGGACAGTTTTGTGCTAGATTTTTTTAATGAATTCCAAGAAATTACAAATCAGCTGACGAGTATGGGAATAAAATTTGAAGATGAGATGTTGAGACTATTATTGTCTGCTACTCTACTAGATTCTTGGAGACTTTTAGAGTCTCACTTACTAACTATGTACTTAATGGGGTTGTTTCTTTGGAGGTTGTCAAGTCTAGCATTCTCGATGAGGATATGCAAAGAAAAATCGAAGGAAGCTCTTCGCATTCAGATGTTCTTGTTGCAGAGATCATGGAGAGGAGTAGAATCAAGAATTATAAGGGTAGGTATAATAACAGGAGCAAGTCCAAGTCTAGATATAAAAACATGAAGAGCCACTATTGCAAGAAGAAAGGACACATCTAGAAGTATTGCTTCCAATACAAGAGAGATAATAGGAATGGTTATGACAAGCAAGAAAAGGAAAAATGACAATGTTGTTGTAGCTATGCAGCATGAGCTTCCCATTGTATGTGATGAGGAGATGGTGAACGTCGCACGGGATGATACTTCTTGACTGGTTGACAGTGGTTATGCCTTATTTGTTAAATCTCAGAGAGAGTTTTTCTCTTCATACACAGCTGGTGATTTTGGCACATTGAAGATGGCAAATGGTTCTTTGTACCATATTGTTGCATTGTCAATTTTGCATTAAAGAATGCCAATGGAGCGATGTTGACGCTGAAAGATGTGAAGCATGTACCAGATACGCACTTAAATCTCATTTCTATAGGCAAGCTTGATGATGAAGGATACCTCAATACTATTGATAGCAGGCAATGGAAGCTTACTCGAGGATCCTTAGTTGTTGCTCGTGGAAAGAAGTATAGCAATAGTCTTTACATCATGAACGCATCCATATACATGATATTGCACATGTGACTGGAGATGCAAAATCCATTGAGCTGTGGCTTGTATTCCACACAAAGCGGGAACACAGAAGTCGTTGCGGTGACCGCTAAAAATCCGGATTTAATCAACAATTAACCCACAATCAAATCAAACAATGACAAGCAATAGTGGAGTTAAAATTTATTATTAACTCTACATAAAAATGTGTATATGTGTAAGTATGTAGAGGTCGATCTCAGGGAGCAAGAAGGATAGATCAAGCAAAAAGCAAAATGAGTGACTGATGTGATTAAGTGTCTACAATATGCAAATATTTTTATGGGTTTGTAATTTTTATTTTTTAATTATTATTTTTTTATTAATTTTGTATTTTGATTTTTTAATTTTCTGATGTTATATTTTCTTTTTATATTTTATATTTTTGTGTTTTTATAAATAGAATATATAAATAATATAAGAAAAGAGGTGACAAGCTATTTATAAAAATAAGTAAAAATGCTCAAAAATTAGGAAATAAAATTTTTTTTGGTCTTTTTATATTTTTCTACTATTTTTGTGATTTTTGGGGATTTTTCGAAATATTTTTGGTAATTTTAAAAGCCAAAATACAAGAAACAGTGAATAAAACTACTAGTCGAAATTAAAATGGGAATGAAAAATAGCAAACAGTAACAAAATTTTCCCAAATTAATTTTAAAATAAAGATAATAAAATAGAGAAACTACAAGAAATGAGTTTGTATTTTTAGGAATTTTCTAGGATTTTTTAGATTCTTACGAAGTTTTGAGGTGTTTTTTTTAAGGTTTTTGTTTTGAAATTTTTAATGATTTTGGGACAATAGTTAAAAGACACTGAAATAGATAAAATACAATTTTTTTTGAATTTTTCAAGGAGTTTTAATATTTTTGGTATTTTCTAATGCAAACAGTAGCTAAAATGCATGTTTCTTATTTTTAATAAATATTAAAAAGCAATAAAAATACAAAATAAAAATATATGCATGGAAGTACAATGCAACAGGATCCTATGGTATTTTTTTTGGGAATTTTTCGAGTTAAAATGATGCACTAAATAAATAGGGGAAACATACAAAAATGCAAGGCCTGACAGGGGTATATATGTGAATATGCAAAAGTTTAGGGGCCTCTTTGCAATATTCCCACAAAAGTTATAACTGAATAAAAGAGATTCTGGACCAATTACAAAAACTTAAAGCTACAAGGGCCTCTTGGCAAAATGCCCACCCACGCGCATGCAACGCACGCGCATGGGGAGGACTAAACAACAATTACACAAAACGTTGGGGCTTCAGTGCAAAAAGTCTAGAACCACGTGAGGGACCACGTGCGCCACTGGCAGGGGTATGAGTGCAATATTACAAAATACCATGAGCAATCATGCAAAATATACAAAACTTTTAAAAGAGCAAATAAAAGTTTATGGATTTGATATAAAATACAAAACTGGCGGGGCTTATCTTGCAAAATGCCACGCCTGGCGGGAACGGACGGCGCTGATTCACTCACTTATACCACGTGTCGACACGGAGACATCCGATACCCCTTCGGTTATGACGGCCCAGATCAGATCTTGATAGTCGATCGGACGGCTGAAGCTCTTGAAGATCCGACGACCGCTGCTGCTTCTGGAGAAGGCCCCTTGATCGGACGGCGACGGGCGACATTGGAAGAACAGGGAGGGAGTCTCGCCGCTGCGAGCTTCCCCTGACGATTACGCCCTCTGCCGGCGTGAAACGAAGCTCGAAGGTAGCCCAAGAAGCTCCTGCAAGGACCCTCAATGCGCTGGAGGCCTCAGGATGCACCGGGGGCCACCGGAGCTCTCCCACGACGGCGAGGAAGGTAGGGAGCTCCAGGTACCTCCGGGCTTCCTCAAAATCGCTCCAGCTGGTCTTCGATGATCCTTGGTCCTGCACAAAAAAGGTTAAACCGCAAGGGTAAAATGCCATGCGGTTGGCGGTGCAGATGGATGCAGAAACGACGAGATGGAACTCGTCGGAGCGAACTCCGACGAAGGGTGGTTGGTCGTGATTGGATGGTTGTGAGAGGAAACTGGAAGTGTGGATATGAATCCTGACGCTAAGGGGATAAAAACACGCAAGAAAATGGAAGAAAAATGAACCTCAAGGGCTAGAAGCCCAAGGTAGAACCTCACGGCGGCGCGGCCGCCGGAGATGGTCGAATGCGACTTCAGGTCTTCGCCGCACCTCGGCTCAGATGTGGGGAGACTCCCCTGTCACCAGAGCACACCTCGACCCACACCCGGAGGATTTAGGTGTCCAAAATCGGTTCCAGAAGGAGAAGGAAGATGGCTGGGGTATTTTGAAGGATGGTCGAGCGTGCCCAAAGATCGAGGGTCAACGGGAAGAGCAGTGATGCTCTCCCCGAAAAAATCATAGGGCGAGCATGAGGGATGATAGAGGAATAATTTTGCAGAAGGATGCGACACCAAAGGATGAAAGTTGTGGCCTCGATAAATCCGCAAAGGCGGGACAAAAACGAGGACTGATAGAGTCTATAGGACCTAGGGCCAGAGAGTTGACCCGTCGGTCAACTCTCCAGGCCCCCTGGTTGGTCCACGTGGACCAACCAGGAAAATTCCTGGAAAAATGATTTCTAAATTCATTTTAAAATAGAAAACGATTTATTTATTTTCGGTTATTTAATAAAAAAATATTTTTTATTTTATAAGTTATTTTATGGTAATTTTTATTTATTTTTATGAGGTATAAATTTACATGTTACTTTTTATAGCTTTATAGGTATATTATCTATATATTTTATTATTTTAATTTTTTATTTATGAATTTGATTTATTTATTTTTGTTTATTATTTTATAAATTTTTAAAATACTTTTATACACTTAATTATATTTTTATTTTATTTTTCTGATGTGTTTTGTACATTTAATAAAATATAAGTGTAAATTATACAAGTATAAGTATAGGTATTATACCTATGTATTATATATAGGTATTTTTATTTTATGTTTTATTTGTATTTTTGTTCTGATTTTAATATACACAATTATTATAAGTAATATTTACAAAATATAAAAATATAAAAATACAAAAATAATGAATAAATAATAAATTGAATAATTTAATCTTTACAATTATACAATGAGGGTCCAAAACTCAACTTTCAAACCGTAGCTCCGCTAAATGCAAAACTACCACCATTAAATAGCTTATTTTGAATTATATACAATTAAAGGTGAGTTTAATGCATTTGGAGTTTTCATTTGTGAGATACGGGTCTGGGAAGTTGGGGATTCTGGATTTTTATTCAGACCATAACTTTTTATCTGTACATTATTTTTGAGTGAAATCAATTTTGTATTTTTCTTTATTTAATTATCTACAACTTTCATGAACAAAGTTTCTTTATTTGATGTATAAAAAAGTGGAACCAAAAATAGGTCCCAAAATGAATAAAGAATGAATTAAGAAGACTAGGTATTTGACCCTTATCTCCCCCTACTTTATTCCTTGTCGACCTATTCATCAAGATGCCTAGGTCTCGGGGTTTCGGGTCATAAAATATTTACAATATTTTATTCTTTTTCTTTTCTTTTATTTATTTTATAGTTTTGGCTTTAAATACAGTTTTTTATACACTATTTACATGCACATGCCTGAATGCTAAGATGCTCTAATTAATAGTATTTACACACATTTGCTAGGATTTTTGAGGCCAAAATGATATAATAAAGATGATGAAATGTGGATTCATCATCCCCCTATACTTTACCTTTGCTAGTCCCTAGCAAACACTTATGCAATAAGTGCAGAAAGAAAAAGAAAGAAAAGAAAAAGAAGAAATTGGATTTAGTTTAACTATCAAACTTGTCTTCACAAAATCAAAGTTTGAAGCTTAGGTCGGACCTTTGGAATTTTAGTGCGGGCGGAACCTTAATGAGAATCGAATTTGAAATCCAACAGTCCTCGAGAATCCCAAAACTCTGCCCAAGTCTCCTCAATAGCCATGTCAGAAATACTTCAACTCATACGCAAACCCTTACGACTATGAGTCTGACTCGTACAGTGTAAGTGATGGTGGCTCTCCCCAACTAGAATGACAAAGAAACTGACTTCTCCGGTACGACAACCCAATGATTCCCCAATCCAACAATTCCATCCTCGAGGAGCGGGGTATTCCCTTCTAAGTTCAAGTGGCAACCAGCTCAAGAGGAGGGGGTGAAGAGAAGAATGGACGGTAGCCAGTGTAGCTACCTATCCTAGGATGCAAGACCAGTGTAGTCAAGTCATCCAGCTGCAGGATCACATATTTGACTTTGGAACTCAAGCTTGCTTATTGACTTTACACATATGTGCATACTTTGCATGCATTTTATTTTTGTACAGGCCTGACCATTTTTTTTAATACTATTCACAACATCATTTACATAAGGAGTTTTTCCTCTTGAGCCAGTAGACTATCCCTCTTTTGAAGCTTTATCGCAACCCACACTCTCCTGTCTTTAGACCTCCTCACTGGACGTGTTGGGGTGCACTTCCCTCCCTAGAGGAGACAAGTGTTTCCACTTGTGTGTGCCTCATACCGGCAAATCCAATCCCCTCACCACTCCAACTGAGTTGAGCCATGTGAAAGGTGCAGGTGTCCAAGTTAGGTCATTATCAACAAGAGTCGTACGTGTGCTTCGAAATACTCTACTTAGGCAGTCAAGAATGCATTGAACCAAGTCTCGTGATCCTCAAAGAATTAAGTCAACTAGACCTGAAGTACCTCAAAGCTAATTCCTATAAGGTTCCTGTTATTAGGTAGATTTTAAGGTCCAATCAAGCTCAAGTCTCTGCATTTTACTTAGACTTGTTCAACCATCAAACTCAATCCGAAAAATTCTCATCATATGCAAATGATATGCAGAGTGCAGAAAATATTTTTGTGATGCAATTTTCAAGATTTTAAACTTTTTATGGATTTTTGAAAAGATGATGATGCATATGCATTTTTTGTATTTTTCAAAAGATTTTTCAAATGTTTTTGGATTTTAATTTTGCAAATGTTTTTGGGATTTTTGAAAACAAAAAGTTTTGGCTGAAAACTAGGTACAAATATTTACACGGGAGTGCTTCTTATATATACAAGAAGTGGATTTTAAGAATTTACAGGGTAAGTGATCAATTTTATACACATATATACATATAAAAAATTTTAGGTGTGATGTATGTATTCCTCAAACTTATTTGACACAAGTTTTTCAAATAATTTTTGAAAACTATAGACCAAAAAAATTTTTACAAACATGTACACACATTTGAAAATCATTTTGCAACGGTTTTCCAAACAGTATATATAGATTTTTCAAAATATTTTTGCAACTATTTTTCAAACCATTTGCAAATCATTTTTCAAACAGTTTTATTTCACACAAAGAAAATAAAATTTTACAAACCAAAATATTTTTACAAAGGTTGAAAATATGTAACAAAATGTTTTAAAAATAGTTTTCATAATATTTTCCACAAAATTTTCAAACTATTTTTCGAACATTTTGCAAAAAACATTTTCACCTGATTTTTTAATCAGTATATACAAAAAGAATTTGAGAATGATCACATCTTTTTATTAAGGATTTTTAATGAATTTTAAAGAATTGTTAGCCATATTTACTAAGAAGATACGAAAGTATGAGTTATGGCTAAAGTATATACGTAGTATATATGTCCCCCTATACTTAGCTTGAGCTATGTCCTCATAGATCGGAGAGAAAAGAGAAGACATCACTCGTACTAAGTATAGGCAAGTCTAAAGAATGAATAAATGAATCAATGAGAAGTTGACCGTCCCCCCTATACTTAGGATCAACTAATCCTAAGTATAGCAGACTGTACACAACGCAGGGAGGGTCAAGGGTGGAAATGAACAGATCGTACTCGGATTGTCTCCCCTTATACTTAGGGTAAGATACCCCTAAGTATAGACAAGAAGAGGAGACAATGGAGAGGATCGAAATGAATGAACTCGGGGTGCATACCCCCCTATACTTAGGACAAAGTGCGACCTAAGTATAGAAAACTTTCTACAAGGGGCGGCACCTTTTTGGTAGATAAATAAAATAGAAAAGGAAAAGAAGAAAAGAAAAAAAGAAATTAAGAAGATGGAAGAGAGATAGATCGTGAGAATGTACACACCACTCCCCCTATACTTAGGGTAAAAGAACCCTAAGTATAGGCAACAAAAGGAGTGGTGAAACAGAACGAGGAATGAACACTCGGCTCGTCCACCCCTCCTATACTTAGGACAAAGTACGTCCTAAGCCAGGCAAACACGAGAATGGGTGGAGGAGAAATACGGTAGAGAGAATAGAGCTGAACAACTGAGAATGTACAACAGAGGTGGATGTACATATGATCAAGAAGGCGGAAAGCGAACCTTCTTGCAAGACCGCTGAGGGATAGTATGGTGCAGGTCGACATCGGGGTCCATAGTAGACGGAAGCCGATCAGGGTCGACAGAGTTAAGGCCCTTAGTGGAGTCAAATCGAAAAGCCATGAACTGGTCAATGGAAGCAGTATGGCTCGGTTCGCCCTTGGTGGTTCTATAGTGTGAAGGCACAGACGGGAAAGTGGAAGAAGTATGACGAGGTCTGGCCTTGGGGGTCTCGCTGATATCAAAGTGGAATGGGACAAACTCATCATCCTCGGAAGAAGTGTAATCGGAGTCGTCCTGCGAGGTCTCTTCCAGGTCAAAACCAAAAGGAACGAAGTCATCAGTGGAAGTAATAGAACTCATATCGTCCTCAAGAGTCTCACCCGGATCATCTTCATCATCAGGAGGCCAAAAATTTTGAACATTCGCATCATAATCGACCTCAATCATCATCACTTTTGAAGGACCAGGAACGGACTTATCAGTGGAAGTAGTCAAACCAAGTCCGTCCTGTCTAGTCTTGGTATCTACCCGCCGCTCAATAAGATCAACTACGTAAATTCCTTAGATTTCATAAACACATCGCCACACACCAGAAGGAGGAACTGTGAGGTCTATGCTTTCTGATTTCCTCCCTTTCGGGGGATTCTTTGGGTCTCATCAGGGGTCGCTAAGCAAACATCTCTAATATCATCAGATTGGTTACAAGCCTCGGAGTTAGCTAGAATCGGTGAAGGTGCATCAGGTGTAGGTCTCTGGTCAACTGTGGGTGCGGTGATCGACGCTTCGCTTTCGTCAACAAGACGGAAACGAATCTCTCCTAATCCATAGTCAATAATGACCCTCGCAGAGGCGAGGAATGGTCGTCCCAGGATGATTGGAGATGGCTCCCCTGTGGAGGTCTCCATGGGCAACACGATAAAATCAACATGGTAGCTCGTGCCCAGAATTGAAATGACGGCGTTTTCAAGGATACCCTTCGGCATCTTGATAGATCCATCAGCAAACTGAACGATCATCCTGGTTTTCTTTAGAGGCCCTAAGTGAAGAGATTGTACCAGCGAGAAGGGCAATACGCTAATAGATGCACCGCCGTCTAGGAGAGTGTGATCACAAGTATGGTCAGAGATGGTGCAAGTGATGAATGGTGTAGCTGTGTTCTTCTTTCTGGGAATGGGACGGTGTGTGATGGCGTGGGCAGTGGCCATGGTCAGAATGTGACGCTCAGATCTGCTCCTCCGCTTTCTCTTCTTGGGAAGAGGGACAAATAAATCAGTCATGGCCTGTTGAAGTGGGGCACGGATGATCTCATAAATGGTAGCCACCACTTCGGGTTCAGTCAACATTTTTTTGAATTTTTGGACTTCCTCCATACAAGGGAGGAAGTCGGAATCAACATCTAAACGAGGAATGCTAAGAGCAGTCTGTACAGCGGCATCCTCGAGGTCAAAGGTGGGACAGTGTGTAAGAGGTTGTGTGGGTCAATGATCTGGCAGATGGGCCCTCTCCTCACGGCATGAATCAACCAAGTGTCTCCCGAACTCTTTTTGTATTTTTAAATTTTTCTCATTTTTGTATTTTTGGCGATTGCAAGCTCCCATGATCACCCACAAGTAAATCCGTATCCTTGACGAAAGAGCACTAGTCTGATATTCTCTGAAAGTGGCAAGATTCTCTCTCATCAAATTAATGTGCTCTAGCATTAGGTTCAAGACTACACTCATGGAGATCGAGGGAGGTGACTCCAACAGGTCAGACTCAGGTGGATGTGAAGGTGGAGGTGGATAATATAGAGGTGGAGGTGGAGGTGGGTAATGAATCCACGTTTCATCATCTTTATTCTATCATTTTGGCCTTAAAAACCCTAGTAAATGCGTGTAAATAGGCTTAATATAGACATTTTAGCATTCATGCATATGTGTGTAAATATTGTATAAAATGCGGTTTTTAAAGCCAAAATTATAGAATAAAGAAAAGAAAAGAAAAAGAATAAAATATTGTAAATATTTTATGACCCGAAACCCCGAGACCTAGCCATCTTGATGAATAGGTCGACAAGGAATAAAGTAGGGGGAGATAAGGGCCAAAACACAGATAAAATACCTATCTACTTTATTCATTCTTTATTCATTTTGGGACCTATTTTTGGTTCCACTTTTTATTCATCAAATAAAGAAACTTTGTACATGAAAGTTGTAGATAAATTAATAAAGAAAAATACAAAATTGATTTCACAGAAAAATAATGTACAAATAAAAAGTTATGGTCTGAATAAAATTCCAGAATGCCAACTTCCCAGACCCGTATCTCACAAATAAAAACTCCAAATGCAGCATACTCACCTTTAATTGTATATAGAAGAAAATAATCTAATTAATGGCGGTAGTTTTGCATTTGGCGGAGCTACGGTTTGAAAGTTGACTTTTGGACCCTCATTGTATACTTGTACATATTAAAATATTCAATTTATTATTTATTTATTATTTTTATAATTTTATATTTTTATAATGTTTTAAATAATACTTATAATAATTATGTACATTAAAAGAAGAATAAAAACCTAAATAAAAACAAAAATAAAAATACTTGTATATATTCAAATACATAGATACATACCTATACTTATACCAATACAAAACATACTTGTATTTTATTAAATATACAAAATAAATCAGAAAAATAAAATAAAAATATATTTGTGTAAATAAAAGTATTCTATAATTTTATAAAATACTAAATAAAAATAATAAAAATAAAATACCTAAATAAAAATAAAATACTTAAGAACATAGATATAGATACCTATAAGGGTATAAATGCAAACTTGTAAAAATATACCTCATAAAAATAATTAAAAATAAGAATAAAATACTACATAAAATTACAAACACTTTTCATTTTATAATTAAAAATTAATAAAATCATTTCCTATTTTTTATTGAATTTAGAAATCTTTTTTTCCAAGGTTTTTTCTGGTTGGTCCACGTGGACCAACCAGACTTCTCCCTTGGTTGACCTCGGTCAACTCTCTGACCGAGGTCTGCTGCCTGTCAGAATGATATTTCTTGGACTTCGAGGATTTTTGGAGGCCGATCCTTTCATCGAATCAGGTCGACCTCTTCACGAGATTTGTAGTCCTACCATCCAGCTATCACGCCTAGCCTTTACCTCGGGGAATGGAGTTGCGATTCGCAAGATACGCGTCCTCGAAGATCGCTCCTCGCCCATGTTTCAAAAACCACCCAGCCACCTCCATTTCCCTTTGAACCCTCTTTGACCAACCCTAGCCCCTTCGACTTGTGCCCTGGACTGGCGCGCGTGACAGGCGAGCCTCCGGCCGAGTTCGCGGCTTTTGGAGAGGCTAAGGAGTGGCTCCAACTACCCCATCTCCGGCCGCCGCCGTGAGGTCAACACCTTGGGCTCACCTCAGCCCTCGAGGTCACTTCCTTCTTGTTTTTCTTACTTGTTAGGTAGCTGTAGCATATAGCGTTTATCTCGTGAACTTTGCTTTACATTTCGTCGCACCAGTCGTGTAGAATCTTCGCCGAACATCCCCGCCGGCCCCCCACGGTCCGGCCGCCATCATCACCCCCTCATATACGCCACATCCGCCTCGATTTCAGCCCATAACCGCTGGGTTTTGCATTTTGTCGCTGCTGTGTTTACTTGCTATTCGCAGGACCCAAGGGAGGTAGCGAGCCTCATCATTTTTGCCCAAGGAAAAGCCGCAGGGACGCTGGGACTTCGACGCGCAGCCAAGGACCCTCCGTTGGTCTTTAGCTCGATCTGGAGCACCTGGAGGCTCCGCCGGAGCCGCAGCAACGTTAAGAGCCCCTTGGTTGGGCCTCAGGCCGGCGGAGGAGAGCGCATCACCACATCACAGCACGCCTGGAGCCTGTTCTTCGTAGTTCTTCCAACGCGCTTCCACGCTGTTGGATCAAGCATTTCGCCCAGGCAGTGCAGCAGCCATTGGATCACCTGCGGCTCGCACCGTCCGATCTTCATTCATCTTCTAATCTGGGCCGTTGGGACGCGAAGGGGTATCACCCTTCATATTCGCGCCACGTGTTAAGTGGGAGGCCCGCCTCCGTTCGATCGCGCCAAGGCTTTGGGGATTTTGCAGGGTACACCCCAAGCAATTTTGCATTTAAATATTTATGCTAAAACATTTATCTGCCGTGTATAACTTTTGTAATATTTGCAACTGTGCCCCGCGCGTTTTTGTTAATTGCGAGACAACCCTTGCCAGACTCACGTGCTTAGCGCATGAGTTGAGGCATTTTTGTAGGATTAACCTTGGCTTTTGGGAAATTTGCATTTAGTCCGCGAATTATTTTATTAGTTAAAATCTTTCTGGAAATATTGCACGCAGGCCCTCAATCTTTCATTCTATTACACAAACGCCCCTGGCCGCATGCCTTTTCTTTTTGTTGCTTGTATTTTTTCCATGCATCTATAGCACCCTAAAAAATCTACAAAAATTAACTTAGACATCTGTTGCACAGTACTTCCACGCCATATTTTTATTTTCCATAAATATTGCATTTTAATATTTATAAAAATTCAAAAACTTCCATTTTCAGCACTGTTTGCATTAGAAAATCACTAAAAAATATAAAAACACTCCAGAAAAATCCCAAAAAAATATATTTTGTGTCTTTTAGTTTGTTTTAACTCACAGCCAAAAATCAGTAAAAAATATAAAACCAAACTCCAAAAAATTGCAAAACTCTAAAAACCTTCATAAAAATTTATAAAATCCATAAAAAATCCAAAAATAGTGTTTTCTTTTCCTAAATTTTCTTGATTTCATTATCTTTCACTAAAAATTAAGTTGGGGAATTTTTGCCACTGATTGCTATTTTATTTCTCCATTTTAAGTTTCAGCCTTGCTTTTTTTTACCACTGTTTTCTTTATTTTGATAATTAAAAATACGAAAAACATTCTAAAAATTACCCAAAAATCACAAAAACAGTAAAAAAGTATAAAAAGACCAAAAAGACTTTATTTCCTTATTTTTGAGTATTTTTATCTATTTTTATAAATACTTTAGTTTCCCTTTTCTTACATTGTCTTTAATTTCCAATATTGAAAAAGAAAATATAAAAATATAAAATACAAAAAGAAAATACAAAATCAGTAAATTAAAAATCAAAATACAAAATTATAAAATTAAAAATTAAATAAAAAAATATAAAATTAAAACCCACAAAAAAAATAGCATAGATAGACACTTTGATCACTTGCACACACATTTTTGAGCACTTGTGCCCCGTTCTACCTGTCTGCTCCCTGTGTTCGACCTCTACACATACTTGCACTATACACATCTTGTTGTAGAGTTATAATAAATTTTAACTCCGCACATTTACTTTCATTGCTTGATATATTTGTCGTGGGTTAATTGTTGTTTGAATCGGGATTTCGAGCGGTCACCGCATCGACTGCGGTTTCGCCTTGTGAAACCGTACGACCCTCTATTTCTCGGTTCAACAGTGGGTAGAAGTCTGAGGTCTGATACTGCGGCTGAGGCGGATATGTACAAAATTCGGAAAAAATAGGAGGAGGATCCTCCTGATAAAAGGGAGGCAGACCGGCTGGAGTGAACGAGGGATCCGCAAAGTTCGGATAAAATATACTCCATGGGTCCATCTCGAAAACAAAAGGAAATGATTCGGGGGAGCACGAAATTCAAGTCAAGAGAGTGAAGAAAAGGCGCAAATGCGCAGAGGCGATCTCGGACACACACAAAACAATCACAATCAAAAATGAAAATAATACAAACCCTCAATTCACCTACTCAACTCTGTAGAGACTGTAAAATACAGTCTTTTTATCTTCTCTATTTTAGAGTTAGGTGAGAAGTCAAACAATTGCACAAACACTTAGGGGCTGCATGGGATTTGGGCACTAACCTTAGTGTGTGCGCGAGCAAGTAAAGGAGAAGACAATGAGGGGATTACTCACCCCAATACAAATGTTTTTCTTTTTGGTCGATTTTAGGGTCGAGTAAAGTTAGCAGTCCCAAATTTATTAATTGTCACTTTTTTTGGATTTTTAATGAGAATGCACGATCCTATCGGGGAGTCAATTCCTTTAAGCATCTAGGTTGGCGAAATCAGAGGGAGAGTCGGAAAAGCAATGCAAACGACAAATCAATGATGTATGCTAAAGAGAAATGCTCACCTTGCCTCCAGCACTCTACATGCAAAGATGCTCAGCAGAATTGAAACCTATCTAAATGCAAATGCAACCGATGAAATCGCCCTAAGTTCAGAAATTGCTATTATCGTGAAGAACCACAAGTCAGTCACCAATTCTCAATCCAAGAGTCTGGTCTAGGCTCACCCCTCCTCCTCTCGATAAATCGAGTTCAGGAGAAGCGCTTGGCAGGGTGAGCTCGCGGCGTGACGGCTCAAAGATGGTGAGCAACTGTTTAAATTTTGACTAAGTCCAAACGCGTCTATAGGTACATGAAAATATATTAGGTGTTTAGCCTTAATCTATCGCAAGCAACTCCTAAAAGTAGGGGCTCAATCACACAAAACGAATAAAAATAAAAACTGGAAAACAAAATAAATAAATAATGCGAAGAAAATGCGAGAAAGCCGTGGTGAGCCCCCAGGTGTACAAAAACTTGGAAAATAGGCACGGAAGTCCAATGCTTGGGGGTACCTGTATTATTACAAATTAGGAGTCCCTCTCTCACTTAAATTACAAAATAAATACAATAAAAGAAAATGCAACTAAAGTGGAGCACGGTCTTCAAAATTCTCTTCTCGTCTCCTCGATGCTAGGCTGGCTAGAGCCGGCTTCACGTGAGTATGTCGGCGCCTCGGGTGAAGCGCCTCACTCGGTCCGCAGTTCCTCGCACAAAGTCAACAAAGAGAGGGGTTAGACAGCTCAAAAGATATATCAAATAAAAAGCAAATAAATAAATAAAGCCTCAAAAGTAGACAACAACTACAAGCACGGGCAAAAACTGAACTATACGGTGTTGCTCCCCGGCGACGGTGCCATTTGATAAACCTGAATTTCTAACGGTCTTGTATTCCACATAAAGCGGGAACACAGAAGTCGTTGCGGTGACCGTAAAAAATCCAGATTTAATCAACAATTAACCCACAATCAAATCAAACAATGACAAGCAATAGTGGAGTTAAAATTTATATTAACTCTACATAAAAAGGTGTATAGGTGTAAGTATGTAGAGGTCGATCTCAGGGAGCAAGCAGGATAGATCAAGCAAAAAGCAAAATGAGTGACTGATGTGATTAAGTGTCTACAATATGCAAATATTTTTGTGGGTTTTTAATTTTATTTTTTAATTTTTTTATTAATTTTGTATTTTGATTTTTTTTAATTTTCTAATTTTATATCTTCTTTTTATATTTTATATTTTTTTGTTTTTATAAATAGAATATATAAATAATATAAGAAAAGAGGTGATAAACTATTTATAAAAATAAGGAAAAATACTCAAAAATTAGGAAATAAAAAATTTTTGGTCTTTTTAGATTTCTCTACTATTTTTATGATTTTTTTGGGATATTTCAAAATATTTTTGGTATTTTTAAAAGCCAAAATACAAGAAACAGTGAATAAAACTGCTGGCCGAAATAAAAATGGGAATGAAAAATAGCAAACAGTAACAAAATTTTCCCAAATTAATTTTAAAATAAATATAATAAAATAGAGAAACTACAGAAACTGAGTTTGTATTTTTAGGAATTTTTTAGGATTTTTTAGATTTTTATGAAGTTTTGAAGTGTTTCTTAATTTTAAAGGTTTTTATTTTGAAATTTTTAATGATTTTGGGATAGTAGTTAAAAGACACTGAAATAGACAAAATAGAATTTTTTTGGAATATTTCATAGAGTTTTAATATTTTTTTGGTATTTTCTAATGCAAACAGTAGCTAAAATGCATGTTTTTGATTTTTAATAAATATTAAAAAGCAATAAAAATGCAAAATAAAAATATATGCGTGGAAGTACAATGCAACATGATCCTATGGTTTTTTTGGGAATTTTTCGAGTTAAAATGATGCACTAAATAAATAGGGGAAACATACAAAAATGCAAGGCCTGGCATGGGTATATATGTGAATACGCAAAAGTTTAGGGGCCTCTTTGCAATATTCCCACAAAAGTTATAACTGAATAAAAGAGATTCTGGACCAATTACAAAAACTTAAAGCCGCAAGGGCCTCTTGGCAAAAAGCCCACCCACGCGCGTGCGACGCACGCGCCTAGGGAGGACTAAACAGCAATTACACAAAACGTTGGGGCTTAAGAGCAAAAAGTCCAGAACCACGTGAGGGACCACGTGTGCCACTGGCAGGGGTATGAGTGCAATATTACAAAATACCAGGAGCAATCATGCAAAATATACAAAACTTTTAAAAGAGCAAATAAAAGTTTATGGATTTAATATAAAATACAAATTTGGCAGGGCTTATCTTGCAAAATGCCCATGCCTGGCGGGATCGGACGGCGCTGATTCACTCACTTACGCCACGTGTCGACACGGAGATGCCCGATACCCCTTCGGTTATGACGGCCCAGATCAGATCTTGATAGTCGATCGGACGGCTGAAGCTCTTGAAGATCCGACGGCCGCTGCTGCTTCTGGTGAAGGCCCCTTGATCGGACGGCGACGGGCGACGTTGGAAGAACAGGGAGGGAGGCTTGCCGCCGCGAGCTTCCTCCGACGACTATGCCCTCCGCCGGCGTGAAACGAAGCTCGAAGGTAGCCCAAGAAGCTCCTGCAAAGACCCTCTATGCGCTGGAGGCCTCAGGATGCACCGGGGGCCACCGGAGCTCTCCCACGACGGTGAGGAAGGTAGGGAGCTCCAGGTACCTCCGAGCTTCCTCAAAATTGTTCCAGTGGGTCTTCGATGATCCTTGTCCAGCACAAAAAAGGTTAAACCGCAAGGGCAAAATGCCTTGCGGTTGGCGGCGCAGATGGATGCGGAAACAACGAGATGGAACTCGCCGGAGCGAACTCCAGCGAAGGGTGGTTGGTCGTGATTAGATGGTTGTGAGAGGAAACTGGAAGTGTGGATATGAATCCTGATGCTAAGGGGATAAAAACACGCAAGAAAATGGAAGAAAAATGGACCTCAAGGGCTAGAAGCCCAAGGTAGAACCTCACGGCGGTGCGGCCGCTGGAGATGGTGGAACGCGACTTCAGGACTTCGCCGCACCTCGGTTGAGATGTGGGGAGACTCCCCTGTCACCGGAGCACACCTCGACCCACATTCGGAGGATTTAAGCGCCCAAAATCGGTTCCAGAAGGAGAAGGAAGATGGCTAGGGTATTTTGAAGGATGGTCAAGCGTGCCCAAAGATCGAGGGTCAACGGGAAGAGCAGTGATGCTCTCCCCGAAAAAATCATAGGGCGAGCATAAGGGATGATAGAGGAACAATTTTGTAGAAGGATGCGACACCAACGGATGAAAGATGTGGCCTCGATAAATCCGCAAAGGCGGGTCAAAAATGAGGACTGATAGAGTCTACAGGACCTAGGGCCAGAGAGTTGACCCGCCGGTCAACTCTCCAGGCCCCCTGGTTGGTCCACGTGGACCAACCAGGAAAATTCCTGAAAAAATAATTTCTAAATTCATTTTAAAATATAAAATGATTTATTTAATTTTAGATTATTTAATAAAAATATTTATTATTTTATAAATTATTTTATGGTAATTTTTATTTATTTTTATGAGGTATAAATTTACAAGTCACCTTTTATAGCCTTTATAGGTATATTATCTATATATTTTATTTTTTTTATTTTTTTATTTGTGGTTTTGATTTTTTTTATTACTTTATAAATTTGTAAATTATTTTTATACACTTAACTATATTTTTATTTTATTTTTCTGATGTGTTTTGTACATTTAATAAAATATAAGTGTAAATTACACAAGTATAAGTATAGGTAGTATACCTATGTATTATATATAGGTATTTTTATTTTATGTTTTAATTGTATTTTTGTTCTGATTTTAATACACACAATTATTATAAATAGTATTTACAAATTTATAAAAATATAAAAATACAAAAATAATGAATAAATAATAAATTGAATAATTTAATCTGTACAATTATACAATGAGGGTCCAAAACTCAACTTTCAAACCGTAGCTCAGCCCAATGCAAAACCACCGCCATTAAATAGCTTATTTTAAATTATATGTAATTAAAGGTGAGTTCGATGCATTTGGAGTTTTCATTTGTGAGATACGGGTCTGGGAAGTTGGGGATTCTGGATTTTTATTCAGACCATAACTTTTTATCTGTACATTATTTTTAAGTGAAATCAATTTTGTATTTTTCTTTATTTAATTATCTACAACTTTCATGTACAAAGTTTCTTTATTTGATGTATAAAAAGTGGAACCAAAAATAGGTCCCAAAATGAATAAAGAATGAATTAAGAAGACTAGGTATTTGATCCTTATCTCCCCCTACTTTATTCCTTGTCGATCTATTCATCAAGATCCCTAGGTCTCGGGGTTTCGGGTCATAAAATATATACAATATTTTATTTTTGTCTTTTCTTTTATTTATTCTATAATTTTGGCTTTAAATACAGTTTTTTATACACTATTTACATGCACATGCTTGAATGCTAAGATGCTCTAATTAATAGTATTTACACGCATTTGCTAGGATTTTTGAGGCCAAAATGATAGAATAAAGATGTTGAAATATGGATTCATCATGCATCGACGATTACGTCACATGAACGAGAAGGGCTGCAGTATTTGATGAGGAGGAATATGCTCGCAGATGTCAAGAAAGAGAAGTTGGAGAGATGCACACAATGATTGGCTGGGAAGCAGACAAGAGTCTCCTTCAAGAGCCATCCACCTTCTAGGAAGATGTAACCAACATAGCGTGTTCATATAGATGTTTGTGGTCCTTTGAAGGTAAGTTCTCTTGGTGGTGCACTTTATTTTGTTACATTCATTGATAATTTTTCTAAGAAAATTTAGGTCTATGCCTTAAAGAGGAAGGGCCAAATCCTTGGTGTTTTCAAAGACTTCCATGCGCTAGTGGAGCAACAATCTGGGAAGAAACTTAAGTGCATCCACAGTGATAATGGTGGTGAGTATATTGGACCATTTGATGAGTATTGCAGATTTCATGATATCATGCACCAGAAGACTCCACCCAAGACACCACAGTTGAATGACATAGCAGAGAGAATGAACATGACCTTGATGGAGAGAGTCAGATGTCTCCTTTCTGAAGATAAGCTTCATAACTCTTTTTAATGTGAATCACTTAATAATGTTGTTCATGTTATTAATCTATCTTCACATGTACCTTTGGATGGCGATGTTCCGAACAGGGATTGGTATGGAAATAATGTCTCCTGCAACCATTTGTGGGTCTCTAGATGTCGTGCTTTTGTCCATGTCTCAAAGAATGAAAGGTCCAAGTTGGATACAAACATGAAGCAGTGCATTTTCTTGGGATATGGCAAAGATGAGTTTGGTTACATGTTGTAAGATATAGTTGAGAAGAAGCTAGCGAGGAGCAGAGGTGTGATCTTCTTTGAAGATCAAACTATTGATGACAACCAAAAGGCAACTAAGGACTCTCCTTCGAGCAGCCATGAACCAGATGATGTGCAGCCGGTTCTATTACAGAGTGCTCCACATGTGGTGCCAAATGATGCTGATGAACATGTTGGACATGCGAGCCCACGACGAGCCATTATGCAATAAATGTTATTGCAAATATGATTCCCTGATCTGAAATGAAGAACAACCAATTTGCATAATAGGTCCCTTAGTGCAATTAGGGTTATGTACCAGGTCCACCTTGATGATCATACAACTGTTGATTCAGTTATTGAATCATAGAGGCTGGTGTTTGGATGAATATCTAAAGAGTTAGATTGAGGACTCATCAAGCACCGTCAAATGATTGTTGAGAGATGATCTTCAGCCTGAGTAAGAGATGGCAATCCTTTCTCTTTTAGGCTGATATCTGACCGGCCTCTTGATGCAGGTCCTCTGCATGGGAATAGTGATTCAGAGGTGTCAGATTAGTTGAGTCAAAGGGTTGACTTAACGAGATCGAGATAACCAAAGACCTATGTTGAATAATATCACAACATAGGCACACATCCTCTGACCAGAGACAGGTGTGTTACTATATGTCTGAGTGTGTACATTTGGCAGACCAATAGGTTGATGACCTAACCAAGGTCAATACACCGACGAGCTGGTTTGCATGCAAGGGCATATGAGTAATACGATCTCTCAAAGGGATCATACAGGTTCACATGTGAATCGGGAGACATGAGCTCACTCATGAGGTATTGGAACTGATCAAATTCCATGCATGGTCATCATGCTTTGGAAGCATGACATGAATTTGAAGATAAGATATATGCTTTGTGAAAGCATATGATCTATACCAAATCCCGAAGACCAAGATTGAGAAACTTAGTGATCAAACCCTGAAGATGACAGTGTAAAAGTGATTTATATCTTCAGGATGATCATAGGCCTTCCAGTATGCAGGATGTACATGTGTTAGGAATACCTGAGGGTGATTTGATCATAAACGATTGTATAACCATGACGCTTCCATTTCGAGGGAGTGATGAAACAGGTTTGGATTTTAGTGACTCCTCTCAGTAGAGAAGTAACCTAATCTTAGTCCAAGTGTTGGACATTGATCCGAATAAGATTCAGATTCAATGAGAAGATTAGATTTGCGGTCTTGATTTAATCAAGCATCTATAAGAGGTCCGTGAGATCTGGATTTGAGATGAGATCTCAACATCCAAGTCACTATACGTGGAACCATACAATCGCCATGTCCTTATCTCCTAGTATCTGCGGAGAAATCGCATTATTCTTGAAAGGGTTCAAGAATAATTCCTAGTTGAAATATATCTAAGCATTAAGAGAATGATAATTAAATATGATTTAATTATCTTGATGTATGTAGAAATTATCCAATATAATTAAATGTGATTTAATTATTGTGGATAAGGATAATATGGATAGCAATATCCAATTATTCATAATATATTATAAATGTGATTTATAATGTATTAGAGAGAACTAATTATAATTTACATTAATTAATTAATTATTGATGTGTATTCGATACACATTGTGTAATTAATTAAAAATGTAAATTATATTTTGTTTTGGGTTGTGAATGTGATTCACAAATTTCCAATGGCAAGATTGCAATATTCTCAAATTATGAATTATTTTTGAAGAATAAATCACAACAAAAGTTGTTGGATTAAATAATGGAGATTTTCATGAAGATGTGCAATCTCATGAAATCTCATGAGATTGCTCCCACTTGCAATCAAGTGGACGGCCACCATAGCCAATATGGAAATTGGTGGCCGTCCACCATGATGCATGGGAATGCAATCTCCATGTTGGTTAATCTCCCTTATTTAATTGGTTTGATTTAGGATTGATTTGTATTTGATTTGTCAAATATATTTGATATAAAATAAACTATTAATTGTTGGCTTTTACCAACAACAATCTTGGCCATGGGATTAAACATAAATCAATTTCATCCATTGATTTTATGTGTCCCATGGATTGAGATCCATGGATCCCAAAACCCTATAAATAGAGAGGCACACCATGCTCTCTAAGGCTATGATTTTTGAAGCACATCTCTCTCTCTCTCTTATTCTACACGCCAACCTCTCTCCTCTCTCCATGGTGGCCATCCACCAAACCCTAGAGGAGATAGTCGTCGTCGCCCTCGCCACCGTGCCACCGCTTCGATGCTCTTTGGTTATCCGTCTTCTTGGAGTGTTACACTCACGAAGAAGGCGTTCATTCTCGTACGACAAGATCAGGAGTTCACTATGCTTGGATCAACTCGTTGGATTGCGAGGATCATGTGACTCATCCCTGCGCTCGCAAGCTTCTTCTCCGACGATCGGACTTGAGACGGGAGGTCTCTTTTCATAGAGACTCGATCAACCACGCTTCAAGAGGTATTCCTTTATACTTGTTGTATTTATAGATGAAACGATCTGAGAATCGTTCTTGGATCATGTGGTTTCATCATATGAAAATTTTAAATTCAGCTGCAAAGAACAACTAGTACGACTAGTCGTTCTTCGTCGTATTCGATACGATGCTCATGCTTCCGTGATGCGCTTGAGGATTAAACCATATCCTACAAGTGGTATCAGATCCTTAGGTCGAAGGTTTTGAAACGATCCGCAAACCTAGGACGTCTTGGGTTCGTTAAGGTCGTGAAAGTTTTTGTCGCATTTGATTTTCGCACATCTGTTTAATGAATAAATTCGGCCCTGTTTAAAATATTTAAACACGAATTAATTACTTGTAATTTGTTCCCCATTAAATAAGGAAACCATAGGATCTGAGTTTACATAATTTGGATTCCGTTTGCTCGAGATATGGTTGTTTTAATGAACATGTATTCACTGTTGCGGGGACTGCGAATCTTAACATGATTAATGAGTTAATTACTGTTTTGATCCACCTCGAAATGCATGAAATATCACTTAGGTTCTATATCAAATTAGCAATCTTTGAAATTAGTTTTGTCTAATTTGGATTTAAATTGATTGGGATATGTTAATTTTAGTAAGTAGGGGTCATTGCTGAAATTATAGTCCTAATCAAGAACCATGTGATTGTCAATTAGTGAAATTAATTGTTATTTTCATGAAATAATTATGGGAAATATTTGAAAAATATTTAATGATGATTATTTCTTTAATTGACTTTGCCTCAACCAATAAATTGATTAGATTTGATCTGGACCATAATTAGAAACACAATCATCAAACTCCTTGCTTGAATAGGATTGGGAATTTGTCCAGCAAATTTCCTTATAATAAAAAATATTTTGATTATTATTATATGTATAATTTCGGTTGAAGAACTGATGATCATCTCAAGTACAAAATGATTGACTCGGTATTATTTTTTCCTGAGGCAGATATGCTGTCTAGTCGGGGATCGCTGGGGTAGCGGGTCTCACAGGTTGCGGTCCGTCCCACTCCCGCCGGTACTGGTCATAACATTGGGTAGGGAACGAATGATACCTGAGAGATCATGATGTATTTTTCTACTTATTAAAATTCGAATTAATATGTACTTTGAGATAATACCATATATTCAAGTAAAATCAAGTTTGTTGATTGAATTGGATTGAAAATTAATTTAATATGATTAAGTTAATTATATCCAATTAAAAATACTCTATTATAAATAGATGTGTATTTCCCTTGGAAGAATTAATTATGTGAATATGATTCATGATAATTAATTAAAATTTGAATATGAGATGGAGGATCACATAAGTGACATCCATGGTCTCCCGTCAAGGCAAAGTGTTCCGTCGTCAGATATTGTATGTAGGAGACGCATGTCCGAAGTGACAGCTCCTGTATACAATCCATTTGGATCGGGCTCATCGCTTCTCGAAAGAGTAAGGACGTATGCGTAGTAACACCAATATCGAGTCCTCATATTATTGGGGCGATATTAGATTGCACATAGCGAGTTGCATTCAAGTTGACGATTGGTTCAATTAATGACAAGTCAACATCACCTTAGGGGTGGTGGGCCTGGGTGTTAAAAACTGAATTGGGAGATGCAAGTTGGACTTGTAAGGCGGAATATGTTCCCGCTTCTTTTTATCCGAGTCACAGATTCTCATATTATTGGGATGTGACAAAGATAAAGAAGGAGATCCCAGATCTTGCTTGAGATATATTGGTAAGTATATCTTTTACATTGAAAGTGATTAAGGGAATGAACTTTCATTGTTGACAAAGCAAGACAACTTTGATATAAAAATTCCTAAATCAAAGTAAAATATGTATATATATATATATAAATATACACTTATGCAAATTTCTTATTTCAGATAATTCTTCATTAAACCCACTCAATTTTATACTCAATAATAATCAGTAAAATATCATGGATTGGATCCATGATTAAGATATTGTACCTGCAATTGGACACATATTGTATGTAGTTGCGATGTGCAAGTTTCCTCATAATAATGAGGAATGACAATTAAATAAACAATAGGACTACAATCCTAGGGTTTGTATGTCTCTATAGTCTTGATCTCTCATCGAATGTACTTTGAAAGTGATATATCGATGATGATCGCAATTGCCAAATTATCCTTATAAAATTCTAAGAAGATGATCTGGCATACATATATGCTCTTGACATTTAATCATGAATGAAATGGTTCACTATATTATGCAGAATGGTGGCTCTATAAGAGATGATGTATTTAAAATATTTGAATACCTACCTGAACCTGAGTCTTTAAGAGTTAAGATGTTTGTAGATATGATGAATGTCATCATCCTATTGTCTATACTCTAGTCATTCATGAAGCTTCATAATGTTCATATTAGATGAATTAAATAAAGCATGTACAAATGTTGAAATGCTCTTATATTGAAATCTTTTGAATTCATCATAAGTAATCCTTCGTCTAAAGCAATGGTTGTTTATAGATAAAGAGAGCGCAGTGGAAGCATGGGTTGGATCCAAGTAAAAAGGAAAGACAAGGAGTTGACCGTACTTTTGTGACTTCCATATGACATCCAAATAGTTGATGAATGCCGATACTGCAATAAGCTGATGTATAGATAGTATGACTATCAATTCTATCTAGATCCTTAGAGAAGGACTCGGATAGTGCATCGGAATAATCTACATTTAATCATTGAAATTGACTTTCTTATTGGATAAGATAAAAGACTGATAATTGTATCTCATTCTTTTAATGATACTTGCAATTAGTTGCATATGTATTAGAAGACTATAAAATTTTGATCTTAAGGTTCAATAGTCATCCACATGGATGATAATGCATTTGTTGCAACAACCTCTATTGGATAAATAGACTTTCTAATTTCAATGGGAGAGTCCTTAGTCTTAGAGAATGTCTCTATGACCTAGATATTAGAATACACTCACTGTTTATATCTACATGTTGGAAATAAGCATGAATTATGTAATAGACCTATCATAAAGAGTTATGATGGAGATATTTCAGATAGTAATCTAAAATCTAGTGGACTCTACTAAATTAGAAAATTAATGAATGGTTCATTAACATTTCTAATACTGAAATTTAAACCTTAAAAGATCAATAGGATGATGAAGATCATTTGACGATGATCTGGCATCGAGTCTTGGACATTTGTCTATTGATGAGATCAACAGACTAGTTAGAGATGAATTTTATAATGTCTAGAATTTCAAACCTTACATACTTGTGAATATTGTATTCAAAAGTAAAAAATATCCAATACACCCTTCCTTGGGAATGGTATAAGATGTCAAGGTATTCAAGATCTCATACATATTGATGCATGTGAATCATCTATATCAGAATAAATGTTATGGATATGTGATGTCTATTAATGATAGTTGGTGATATGAGACTTCTTCTCTTCACTTAGAAACCTTTGAAATGTTCAAAGATTTCACAATTTTTGGTTTAGAACCAAAAGTTTTGAAGGAAGATTAAATGAATTTGATCTAATCTAAGTAGTACGTACCTATTAGATGAATTCATGGAATACCTTATGGAAATATGAATATTATTTCTATCTCACTCCTCTTAATAAACCTAAACTCAATGGAGTTGTAGGGAGATACAATTGGATCATGTGTGACACGATATGATCAATGATGAATCTTAGCATAATTATCTCCTAGTTTCCAAGGTATATGTATATGTAGTATATATATTCTTAATAAGGTTCCAGGAAAGTAAGCTGGAATCTGGCACCAGAAAGTGCTACTTCATTACGAAATAAAGGATGGTATTGGATACCTACTTTATGACCTTGAGATTCTTAAAAGAAAGCGTCTCTAAGGACGAGATTCTTAAAGGATGAAACACTTGATATCAAGATAAAAATGAAGTAAAGGAACTCATTTAATCTTGAGAAATATAATGAGGCTCCTGAAATTGGAAACTAAAAGAACAATTAAAGATGAAACACTAATACCTCTTCAAATAAGGTTAAGGATGGATTCCATATGTCAGTTGAGTATGACAATGATCTGACTTCAAGTGATGAAGCTTCCGAGGATCGTGACATGGAAAGATGGATGTTAGCAATAAAGTCTAAAGTAGACTTCATATACAAATGTTGTATATGGACCCTCGAGGATACACCTATATGGGTAAAACCCATTAAGGTGTAAATGAATCTTCAATAGAAAGAGGGAACCTGATGAGAAGGTAGAGACCTTGAAAGTACGGTTCGTAGCCATGAGCTGCACATCGAAGAGAAGACATCGCTTGCGATGAGACTTGCTCTTTAGTGACCATGCTTGAACCCATCAGAATATTGCTAACTATAGCTACACAACTTGACTATGACATATTTAAGATGTGAGTCAAAATTGCATTCCTCTATGAATACCTATCTGAGGATATTCACATGAAGTAGCCCCAGGGATTCTTGGTTGAGGAAAGCAAGATGTGCAAGCTAAGGAATTCCATCTTTGGACTCAAATAAGCTTCTTGTAGTTGGAACATAAGATTTGATGAAATTATAAATGTTATGATTTTAAATAGAATCTTGATGTACCATGTGAAGCTTAGTGGGAGTGCCATTATGTTCATCGTGCTAAATGTAGATAATATCCTAATCACTTAGAATGATATAAGGATGATGATAAGTGTTTTATAGGCTGGTTGTTCCATACCTCGAGATATGATCTCAAGGATACCTCTTAGATCTTAGTTCTGAAGTTGTTCAGAAGCAAAGAAAAGAGGGTATTGGGACCGTCACATTAATGGTACACCTTGGACATTTCCATATTCTGGAAAATTCCAAGAAAGGCCTCTTTCCCTTATGATAAGCTACTGACTTATCTAAAGGGATAGCACCTCAAAGATTTGAGGAAGTAAATGCTAGAACTACTTGCCCTTGTGCATTAGTTACGAGAAGCCGAGTGTATGCTAGATGTGTACAAAAGTTAGATATCTGCCATGCAGTGGGAGTAGTAAATGTTACTAATCCTACTAAGGAGATAAAACACTTAATTGCAGTAATAACAATATCTTCAAAGATGAAAAGATTTTTGAGATAGTGAACTCAAAGTCTTATCTTCAAGAGCTTAAGACTTTATAGATAGTGATCTAAAAGGTCTTAATTATGGATATCTTAGGAGATAGAGATCTCCGGGAATATGGGTATTTTGATAAGGATTATGGAAATACTGGTTATAATGATTGTTAAGCTATAGTGTCAAGGACACTATAACTGACATGATTGAGTATTGATTGCATAATATAAAATATTCACATTGGATGCAAGCACTGTTACCTTGGGATGTGCAAGTACCGTAAAAGGACTTGGTGTAGTCTCTCGGGAACAGAGTAACTGATCAACTTACCTAGCTATTTTTCTAAATAGCCTATGATTGTCACATGAGTGTGGGTTTAAATGATTTGCCCATTAATGGCTCTTTGGGCTAGTGGGAGATTATTGGACATGCGAGCCCACGACGAGCCATTATGCAATGTTATTGTGAATATCATTCCCTGATCTGAAATGAAGAACAACCAATTTGCATAATAAGTCCCTTAGTACAATTAGGGTTATGTACCATGGCCATCTTGATGATCATACAGCTGTTGATTCAGTTATTGAATCATAGAGGCTGGTGCTTGGATGAATATCTAAAGAGTTAGATTGAGGACTCATCAAGCACCGTCAAATGATTGTTGAGAGATGATCTCCAGCCTGAGTAGGAGAAGGCAATCCTTTCTCTTTTAGGTTGATATCTGACCGGCCTCTTGATGCAGGTCCTCTGCATGGGAATAGTGATTCGGAGGTATCAGATTAGTTGAGTCAAAGGGTTGACTTAATGAGATCGAGATAACCTAAGGCCTATGTTGAATATTGTCACAACATAGGTACACATAATATGACCAGAGACAGATGTGTTACTATATGTCTGAGTGTGTACATTTGGAAGACCAATAGGTTGATGACCTAACCAAGGTCTATACATTGGCGAGCTGGTGTGCATGTAAGGGCATATGAGTTATATGATCTCTCAAAGGGATCATACAGGTTCACATGTGAACCGGGAGACATGAGCTCACTCATGAGGTATTGGGACTGATCACGGGTCAGAGAGGGGTAGTTTGCACCTACTAAGGTTAAGTAAGGGTCTTTCGAAAGATCAAAAACTCTTGCCAAGGCCCTCCAAAGTTCCTGACCCTTATGCACGAATTTAGGAATCAACCATCTTCCTATCAAGGGGGAGGAGTCAACTAAGCATCTCAGCGCGATCGGTCCAACACAGATTGAAATAGGAGTCGGTTCGACGGGAAGCTTTTGAAAACACAGTGCACAATTTCCAAGTTCCCGCTTGTTCAAAGTGTCAACCAAGAGTCCCCTCGGGCAAAGAGCCAGGGAAATCCGCAAGGCTATCAGAATAGAAGCTTCTCGAGGGTAGGATCTTGACACCAATATGCATATTGGTACCATGATTAATAAAAATACTAAAACTAGAATTAATAGTTATCAAAAATTTCGTATGGCTCGCCTTCGAGCTTGATGGAGAAAAGCTTTGTGGTATGTATTCATACTAGATAATAAGCATGACATGAATTTGAAGGTAAGATATATGCTTTGTGAAAGTATATGATCTATACAAAATCCCAAAGACTAAGATTGAGAAACTTAGTGATCAAACCCTGAAGATGACAGTGTAAAAGTGATCTATATCTTCAGGATGATCATAGGTCTTCTAGTATGCAAGATGTACATGTGTTGGGAATACCTGGGGGTGATTTGATCATAAACGATTGTGTAACCATGATGCTTCCATTCCGAGGGAGTGATGAAATAGGTTTGGATTTTAGTGACTCCTCTCAGTAGAAAAGTAACCTAATCTTAGTCAAAGTGTTGGACATTGATCTGAATAAGAATCAAATTCAACGAGAAGATTAGATTTGTGGTCTTGATTTAATCAAGCATCTATGAGAGGTCTATGAGATCTGGATTTGAGATGAGACCTCAACATCCAAGTCACTATACGTGGAACAATACAATCGCCATGTCCTTATCTCCAAGTATCTGCAGAGAAATCGTATTATTCTTGAAAGGGTTCAAGAATAATTCCATAGTTGAAATATATCTAAGCATAAGCATTAAGAGAATCATAATTAAATGTGATTTAATTATCTTGATGTATGTAGAAATTATCCAATATAATTAAATGTGATTTAATTATTATGGATAAGTATAATGTGGATAGCAATATCCAATTATTCATAATATATTATAAATGTGATTTATAATGTATTAGAGAGAGCTAATTATAATTTATATTTGTTAATTAATTATTGATGTGTATTGGATACACATTGTGTAATTAATTGAAAATGTAAATTATATTTTGTTTTGGGTTGTGAATGTGATTCATAAATTTCCAATGGCAAGATTGCAATATTCTCAAAATTATGAATTACTTTTGAAGAATAAATCACAACAAAAGTTGTTCGATTAAATAATGGAAATTTTCATGGAGATATGCAATCTCATGAAATCTAATGAGATTTCTCGCACTTGCAATCAAGTGGACGGTCACCATAACCAATATGGAAATTGGTGTCAGTCCACCATGATGCATGAGAATGCAATCTCCATGTTGGTTAATCTCCCTTATTTAATTGGTTTGATTTAGGATTGATTTATATTTCATTTCTCAAATATATTTGATCTAAATTAAACTATTAATTGTTGACTTTTACCAACAACAATCTTGACCATTGGATTAAACATAAATCAATCTCATCCATTTATTTTATGTGTCCCATGGATTGAGATCCATGGATCCCAAAACCTTATAAATAGAGAGGCATACCATGCTCTCTAAGGCTATGCTTTTTGAAGCACATCTCTCTCTCTCTTTTATTTTACATGCCAAAATCTCTCCTCTCTCCTTGGTGGCCATCCACCAAACCCTAGAGGAGATAGTCGTCGTCGCCCTCGCCACCGCGCCACCGCTTCGACGCTCTTCGGTTCTCCTTCTTGGAGTGCTACGCTCGCGAAGAAGGTGTTTGATCTCGTACGACGAGATCAAGAGTTCACCATGCTTGAATCAACTCATTTAATTACGAGGATCACGCGACTCATCCCCGCGCTCGCTAGCTTCTTCTCCGACGATCAGACTTGAGACAGGAGGTCTCTTTTCGTAGAGACTCTATCAACCATGCTTCAAGAGGTATTCCTTTATACTTGTTGTGGTTATAGATAAAACAATCTGTGAATCGTTCTTGGATCATGTGGTTTCATCATATGAAAAATTTAAATTCTGTGGCATAGAACAACTAGTACGACTAGTCGTTCTTCGTCGTATTCGATACGACACTCACTCTTCCATGATGCGCTTGAGGATTAAACCATATCCTACAGAATATGTGTCAGATGCAAGAGATGAGGATGATGTGTCACATATCTCTACTCCCAACGATGATGATGCAGATGATGGTGATGGTTGGCAGGATGATGAGAGTTCTTCTTCTTCTGAAGCTCTCCCACCCAGAGATCTGTGAGGGAAAGGCGGCCCTCAACCAAATATCATGCACGAGAATACATTTTGCTGACAGATAGTGGTGATCCTTAATGCTATGAAGAACCCTTGCAAGATGCAAACAAGGAGAAATGGGCAGAAGCTGTGAACGAAGAGATGGAGTCCCTTCATGATAACCACACCTTTGAACTTGTGAAGTTGCCCAAAGGCAAGCGTGAATTGAGAAACAAGCGGGTTTATAGAGTGAAACATGATGGATACTCTACAAACCTAAGGTACAAAGTTTGGTTAGTTGTGAAAGTTTTAACCAAAGGAATGGAGTTGACTTTGAGGAGATCTTTTCTCCTGTTGTGAAGATGTCTTCTATCAGAGTGGTTCTCAACTTGGAAGCTAACCTTGACTTGGAGGTTGAACAGATAGACATGAAGACAACCTTCCTCCATGGTGATCTTGAGGAGGAAATCTATATGTTGCAACCTGAGGGATTTATAATCAAAGGCAAGGAAGACTATGTTTGCAGATTGAAGAAGAGTCTATAAGGCTTAAAATAAGCGCACATGCAGTGGTATAAGAAGTTTGACTCGTTCATGGGGAGCACGGTTACTCCAAGACCACTTCAGACCATTATGTCTTCGTAAAGAAATTCTCAGATGATGATTTCATTATTTTGTTGCTTTATGTTAATGACTTGTTGATTGTATGTAACAATGGAGAGAGAATTTCTAGCTTGAAGAAGGAGTTGAGCAAGTTCTTTGCTATGAAGTACTTGGGGCATGCAAGTCAAATACTATGCATGAAGATCACTCGAGACATGGGAGCAAGGAAACTTCAACTTTCTTAAGAGAAGTACATTGAGAAGGTACTTCAAAGGTTCTTCATGAATAAGGCCAAGCCCGCTAGCATACCTTTGATAGTACATTTCAAACTAAGATTCAAGGAATGTCCTAAGATAAATGAAGAGAAGAAAGATATGGAGAAGGTTCCCTATAAATCCGCCACAGGTAGTTTTATGTATGCCATGCTCATGCAGTTGGAGTTGTTAGTGGATTCATCTCAAATCTAGAGAAATGATATTGGGAAGCACTCAAGTGGATCTTGAAATATCTTCGAGGCACTAGTAGCTACTCTCTTTGCTTTGGAGCAGAAAAACTTATACTTTTTAGCTATACAAATGCAGACATGGCAGGTAATTGATGGACGAAAATCCATATCTGTATACCTGATGTCCTTTGCAGGTGGCTCAATTTCTTGGCAGTCCAAGCATCAGAAGAGTATCGCACTGTCAACTAAAGAGGTTGAATTCATTGCAGCTACAGAGGCATGCAAGGAGTTGTTATGGATAAAGAAGTTCACTTAGGAACTTGATTTTCATCAGGACAAGTATGTGTTATATTGTGATAGTCAGAGTGCTATTCACCTTAGCAAGAACTCTACATTCCATGCAAGATCGAAACACATCGATGTCAGATATCATTGGATACATGATGTGTTAGAGTCGAAGCAACTTGTACTTGATAAGATCCATACAAATAACAAACGATGTTGATATGATGACGGAAAATTTACCGCTTGGAAGTTCGAGATTACCGCTTGGAAGTTCGAGAAATGTTGTTCCCTTGCAGGTGTGGACCAGTTTCCACATCATCGGTGAGGGGAGATTTATTGGATGGATTCTCCTCTTTTTGGGAACATAATCCATATATAAGACATTGGTAGTCCTATTTGGAAAAGGAAAAATTAAGTTCTAATTAAAGAAGGAGATCAATTATATTTTAGGAATAGAAATTATCTTTTCTTTTTTTTGAAGTCCAAAAAAAAAGGGGGAGACACTCAACGGTGTTCACCCCAATATATTAAAGAAAAGGAAAGGAAAAAAGATTGTACAATACAAAAAGAAACTGTACAAAGAGGCAAAACAGCCTCCAACAAACCCACAGGAATAGCCGAGACCTAGATGCCACCCCAGTCCTCCACCAATCTCACACTGTGATTAAGCACGTTCTCCTTGTAAAAGCGCTGGCTCGAGAAGATGGCCTCATTTCGCCCAAGCCAAATCGACCAAAGCCTCGCCACCAGAATCAAAACCTCTCTTCTAACTCTATTCCTGTTAAGAAACAACGAGTCACTGAAGGCCACCAAGTCATTCGTTCTCACCCAGTCCACAGCCGGTTCCTCCCAAACCCCTCTTACCATGGGGCACTCGAAGAAGAGGTGCTCAAGAGTTTCCACCGCCAAATCGCACAACACACAGAGATTAGATATATTCGCCAAGAACCTAGAGCAACGGTCTCTCGTCAACAGCCTCCTCATGCGGAACAGTCATAAGAAGAAGCCAAGGCGCACAGGTAATCTTAGCCCCCAGAAAAACCAGCAATCCCGCACCAAGGTGTCCGATCGCACCAGCGGTGGATGAACCAAAGCCCCATAGGCCTTGCGCGTCGAGAAGATGCCGTCCCTCCAGACCCAATGGTCCTGCCCATCGGATGGCCTATCAGCACCACCGAGGACGTCAAGAAGGGAAAGAAAGTCATCAAGTCTTTGATCCGAAAAGTTCGCCCCGAAGCGCGAGCACCAACACCCATCCGCCCATCAAGAGGCGACCGAGGCATCCTTGTTAGCTGCCACCGCAAACAACCGCGGGAAATGGACATTCAAGGGATCTCCTCCCAACCAAGTGTCTTTCCAGAATAAGAACGATTCTCCATTCCCCAGCATCGGCTTAAACAGCGCCCGATGCCTCACGAAGACCTCCTGCACACCACGCCAAAAAGGAGTTCGAGCACCAATCATCCCCACCCTCTCCTCCCTTGCCCTTCCCGCCCCATGGATCTCCCGCAAAACATCAGTAATGAATTTATCTTTTCCTAATACTATTGAAAATAAAAGTCCACGTATCTTTATTTTTTTTATCTCAATGGAGTATAAATAGAGGGTATGGGTGCATACCAGGATTATCTCAACACAAGCTCTCCTAATACAAGAAAGAAATAAGAAAAAGATGGAGAAGAAAGAAAGTTCGTGGTTGTCGCAAGTTTGGAGGGAGTAATCTTTAGAGCAGTTCTTCTCCAGCATTATTCCCTACAGTTTAGCGAAAGATTCATCATTTTAGTGATATTTCTTTCCTGTACTATTCTCCATTGTTTGGTGATTTGTAGCTCCGTATAGAGGGCCGACATTTTGTAAGCTTCTCACGGGAGATTATTTTGGTTATAGTACTTGATTTTGGAGTGTGATCAACCCCATGATTTTTCCCTCACATTGAGGGTTTTCCACATTAAAATTCTCGTTAAAAATCCCCATGCACTTGTGAATGCTTTTGTTCTTGCTTTTGCAGTTATTTGCTTGCTATTCGGATTGTCTGTGGTTCTTCTACCATTTTATATACAGATAATCCATCAAGTGGTTGTTTCGATAATGCTTCCGCAATATCCGTGGGATTGATTGTTCCCAACATATAACATGTATGGCAACTAATACAAAATATGTATGAAGACGTCACGTCACATGCTCAAAAGTACATTATGTCATGTATGTGGTTTAAGATCATCGTATGTGCTTAGTTCCACATAATTGCACGGGATCAATTAAACCTCGTCGCCAACTTCTCATCATTGCACATGCTATGTCACGCATCAAAATATTTTTCTTAATTTCAGGAGTACGGAAGCTCTAAACAGGAGTCATATAGTTGTTATGAATCATCATCAAGCACTGAACAAAATGATCAATACCCATCAAATACAGAATCATATTGGTGTGAACTATATGGTTGCTGTGAATCATATGAATGTTAAAAATAATAACCAGAAAGAGTGATAGATAAACACTATCAAATACTGAGCAACATAAAATTAGCAATAGCCATATGCTAATTTACCACCCTTCCCCCAAGCATATTAAAATAGCATACTCTGATCTCGATCCATTATCAATCTACTGAATCCAACGACACGATCAAAACCTAATAATACAATTTTCTGAATCCAAAAATACCCATATATTAAATCAAAAGCATGACGACGACATAAAAACACCCATGAACGTATGGATGTTATATATGCCCACACTTATCGATAATAATATGGCAATCTAAGCCCGGTACGTTACAGAAGTAGTTAAAGAGGCAAAGAAGGGAGAATCGGATTCCTCGAGGGGAAAACCGTATTAAAATAGTCGGATCGGGTTGAACCATGTAATCAAACCGGTTAAAACCGTATTAACCGGACCGGTGAGAAAAAATGATTGAATCGAGTAATCAAATCGAAATAAAATAATATATATATATATAATATACATTTAAATATACTTGAAATATAAATAAAATGCATAGACAATGTATATATTTCACACTATACATAATTTATTTTTCGTATACACCATCAAATGTCATACATATCATATATATATATATATATTATTTGGACTAATTGCTCTATAACATAATAGTAGTTTGATTAGGTTGAACCGGACGGGGTAACCAAAATTTAAATATTCGAACCGAACCGCTATAAACGGGTAACCAGACCAGTCCATGCTCGGTTCATCGGTCGAACCGGCCGGTCTGATCCGGTTTTCAAAAACTGACCAAAAGTGTTGTGATCTAGAGTTGTCTCATCTTCTTGCTCCCACCAAACACGAAATTATTGAAGAGAATGCTAATCTTGAGTGCGAATTAATACCTTTAGTCGAGCTCATCTCTTTTTATCTTGCTTTAGAAGGTTGATGTCTGCAAGCAGTATGAGTCCGAGAACCCCATTGATGTGGATTGAATGCAAGGATAGGGTGTCCTCTTGGTCGATGCATATTAAAGAAAGTGGATGGGTAAGCTATTGGAGGAGGCCTCCAATTTCTCAAGATATGGAAGGATACCCTCCAATTTCCAAAGGTTCTAGAACACATTCTCTTTCATTGTGTATTAGGCCATATCATTATTTATTCATACATACACCCCCTGCATTCATTTTCACTCATGTTGGCTCATGGCAGCTTCATGTTATGGTTTGATCCAAAGTTTTAAAGGTCGAATCAGACATCAAATAGAGCATGTATCAGTTTTTTTATTTTTATAGTTTGACCAATGAACTGACCGGTCAAATTAATGATTTCGTTAGCAATTAACAAAAATTGGAAAAGATCGAACCGTTACATTGTCAGTTTGGTTCGTATAGTTCCATTGGGTCGAACCAAGTTAGATCGATATACCATACAGATAAATATGAAAAATGCTTTATCATATCTTTACAGGGTTTGTATACCAATGTCCTTTTCAAGTTTTTTCTAATAACACTTATACCAATATATATTTACAATTACTTGTGTGCCCCTATATATTTACAAAATGGATAGTAATGGCCTTATTAGTACACTTGTACAATTGCCTATGGCTTTTTATACCAACATAAGGATAATATTGTAAATCTTTCATGAATATATGAGCACATGTGAAATTGTTAAAAACGTTATGAGTAATGTTATTGGAAAAACTCAAAAGAGCATAATAACATATTTTGTAAAATTCATATAAATACATATAAGTGATGTATAAATCAATAGCTTTAAAGCTATTTAAAACTCTAATTCATGACAAGTGTTGTTAATTTACAGCTTCTTATAGTATGACTATGACAATGTCTTCTTCGTTTTCTGTTGGAGGTAGACAACCTCATGCACAACTGAAAAGAGAGAGCAATACTCGTATGACAGGAAGGGAGAGGTGATAATGAGTCATTTACACATGTGGATGGAGAAGAGATAAAGGAGTAATATACTATGGGTTAGAATGAGATTGGATTATAAATAGCATTTAAAAGTTTACATTTTAATAAATTATTAGGAGTTATTTTTTATAAAAAAATTTGGATAGTTGAGGTGGTTTTGAACCGCTTTTCTTGTGATTCTTGAACTAGCCGGTTCGATTAGATTTTTAAAGCATTAGTTTGATCTCATGTGAAATATGCTCAGCGGGCAGAACAGCGTCTCCAGAAGCCAACTTGCTTTTGCATCCACTTACCTACAAAGATCTGTACCCAGAGGCTCAATCATTGCGGGGCTCCAGAGATTCCATGCATCGTTTTCTGTGGAGAAGGATACATAGATCTCTGTTAAACAATAATGATAGGATTTAGTGGCACTGCCTTGTCTTCTTACTTTCATCTTTTCTGCTGCCTTCCGTAGATTAGTTTATGTTGGCCGATCATATCATCCAGGGTCTGTTTGGTTGCAGAGTTGGCATGTCTGGGTTGCGCTGGGTTAGGGTGGGTGAATAGTAATCTGTGAGGAGGAAGTACCCTTGTGAATAGTAACCAGGGTTGTGCCAACCCTGTCCAACCTTGCAACCATCGCAAAGAGACATGACGACCAATATGTTTATCTTATTACCCCTTTGTTCTTCTAATATGCAATGTATATCATTTTTTTTTTTTGCAAAGCTTCATCTAACGATTTCTTTTGCTAATTTAGCAACAATTAGATGGAAAAAATCATCAAATAATCATATGATTCATCTACTGTAATGTAGCAACGAATACGATACTCGTGAATTTATAGAAGCAACCTACAAGTAATATATGTTGTCAAGCATTTAGCTATGTTTTACAATAGTATGCTACCTCACTTTTAACCGTTCTACAATCGTATAAATATCGATGAATTAGACCAATTGTACAAATAAGATTTTAACCATTTGAAGCAGACAGAGATGATCAATTTCCACAGGAAGAAGGCCTTTTTATATGCCAAGGTAAAATTGTGCGTACGTATCATCAAGAATTGCCTCGTTGTATCCCACATCTTTGTCGCGTCGCTTTCGACATTCCCTACACATGTGTGAAGGTATTAGGGATGTCTCAAGATCTTCAAACACCACAAGCATAGATATGAAAATATCTATTCTTATAGCAAAAACCGTCATGACGATAATTAATGGGTTAAATGTATCAAATCAAGAGTAATGTGTCCCTATATTACATGTCACGGCCTCTATTCCATTCTTTGTGATGTCCTCTTCTTCTCTTTTTGCCGACAGGTTTTCCCTACGATAGAAGGACCTATTTGTTCATAAACCCAGTGTTGGGGATATGCACAACCAAGAGTATCCCCTAAAATTGTCCTGCAACAAAGATGGCACAACACAATATGTGTTCCCCACGCGGAAACTCAATGGCAACAATATGACAAGCACAAGCAAGCACAACAAGCAACCACACGACACAAATATTTTTATGTGGAAACCCTTACTCAATGTGAACAAGGGATAAACCACGGGGCAAGACCGACAACCAATCCACTACGGTCAAAATGGAGCCAATGTTCTTCCCAGTTTTATTGCCCACAAAACCGAGGTACAGGCCACAAGCACGATAGGTAGTTCTTATAATAGTAGCTAACTACCCTAGGTATCTAAAATACCAAACAACATGCTCAAATCCAAGAAGATAAGTGGCTTCCCTTGACCCAAACACGATTTCGGATTATTGAGGTCATCTACAACAACCTCCAATTGATGCCCCTCTCGAGCTTGTCCAAACGGTCAATCTCCAAGCCGAACTCGCTGCTTCCTCGAGCTCCTAGCTGCAACTCTATCTCTCTCCCGCTCGGGATCCCTGGCACGTGTGGAGGAAGACGAAGAGGGGGTCCCAAGACCCTGGCTGCTGCTACTGGAAACGGGAGAAGAAAGCACTCAGAGCTAGGGCTTCGTTTCCTGTTCTCGAATGGAGTGGGCGGACGTCTGGAATGGGTTCCTCGATTGGGGATTTGTCCCTAGAATGGGACCTCCAAAATCTTGGGCAAATAGCACAAAGGCCCCTGCAAAAAGGAAATATTGCAGCTCCAAGTTGGGGGCTAGACATAAAAACCCAACAACCTCCCCCTCCAGCCCCAACGGGGAGTTGTTGTCCTGTTATGGAGATCAAGAAGAGGTGACACCGCTCAGCTCTCTACAAAGGTTGAAGCTTGTCACGAGTGACTGCCTTGGTCAACATGTCTGAGAGGTTCTCATCAGTGCGAATCTTCTTCAACATGAGTTGCTTCTGTTCAATTGCATCCCTCGGCTAATGGTATCTCACATCAATGTCTTTTGTCCGAGCATGGTGCATGGTACTCTTGCTCAAATCTATAATGCTCTGGCTATCACAAAACACGACCGGCTCACTGTCACTCAATCCAAACTCACCAAGGAAGCGTTGTAGCTACAACACTTCTTTCCCAGCCTCTGCTGCTGCAATGTATTCTTCCTCGGTAGTCGAGAGATCAACACATTTCTGTAGCTTAGATTGTCATGATATGGCTCCCCCTGCAAATGTGAAAATGTACCCTGAAGTAGACTTTATCTGATCCATATCACCTGCCATATCGGCATCAGTGTAGCCACAAAGTTTGGGATCTGACCTCCCAAACACAAGACGCATATTTTAGGTCCCTCCCAAGTATCTCAAGATCCATTTCACTGCCTCCCAATGGTCCTTCCCCGAATTAGACATGAACCTGTTCACCACGCCCACTGAATGAGCTATGTCGGGTCTAGTGCAAACCATTGCATACATGAGGCTCCCAACTGTGGATTGGTATGGGATCTTGGACATCTCTGTTTTCTCCTCAGAATTAGAAGGACATGACTCTTTGGTTAGCTTGAAATGAGAGGCTAAAGGCGTGCTGACAGGATTTGCATTTTTCATGTTGAACCGCTCCAACACGCGTTCAACATAGCTCTCTTGTGACAACCACAGCATGCGCTTCTTCCTGACCCTTGTAATCTGCATCCCAAGGATGTGACTTGCATTTCCCAAATCTTTCATCTCAAACTCCTTGGAGAGTTCTCTCTTGAGCTTTGCAATCAAGTTGGAATCATGACCTACAATCAACATACCATCCACATAGATCAAAAGAATGACGAACCTGTCATTGGGAAGGCGACGGACATATACACATGGGTCGGCTGTAGTCCTCTTGAAGCCTTGCTTTGCCATGAAAGCATCAAACTTCAAGTACCACTGTCTCGGGGCTTGCTTTAAGCCATAAAGACTCTTTCTCAACCTGCAAACCATGTGCTCTTTCCCTTTCTCTTGAAAATCCTGTGGTTGCTCCATGTAGATCTCTTCCTTTAAATCACCGTGAAGAAATGTCGTTTTCAGATCCATCTGCTCCAGCTCAAGGTCCATGATAGCAACAAGTCCTAGCACCATTCTCACGTAATTCATCTTCACCACTGGGGAGAAGATCTCATCATAGTCCACTCCTTCCTTCTGGTTGAACCATTTCACCACCAATATAGCCTTTTACTTCACCTGCTTGCCGTTGTCATCTGATTTCAGCTTGTAAACCCATTTGTTCTTCAAGGCCCTCTTTCCTTTAGGAAGCTCAACAAGGTCATAAGTGTTGTTTTTCTTGAGAGATAGTATCTATTCATTCATTGCATTTTGCCAATGATCCTTGTCCTTATGCATATGTGTCTCCTCAAAGGTGTATGGCTCACCTGCATCTGTGAGCATCACATACCTGGAAGTGGGGTAACGAGATGATGGCTGGCATACCCTCTCAGATCTCCTGACCTGAGGCTCTGCTGCATATGCATGTGGATGAGGCTGCTCCCCCTGCCCTAGGTCCCCTAGACCTGCATCAATGAGGTCTGCATCTGGCTCATGCTGCTCTAGCTGTCCATTCTCTCATATGTACCATATACTGGAGAGGGATCCGCATCCTCATCACTGTCATCATCAATGAAAAACTCATCTGCATCACCATTCTCAGTGGTGTCCTCAGCCAATTTCTGGTTCTCATAAAAGATCACATCCATGTGTCTGGTGATTGTCTTCTTTCTTGGATCCCAAAGACGGTATCCAAACTCCTGATCTCTATAGCCAAGAAAAATACAAGGCACTGCCTTGTCATCTAACTTCTTTCGCTGCTCTTTGGGTACCAATGCATGAGCCTTGCATCCAAACACCCTCAAATGAGCATACGAGGGGTCCTTCCCTATCCAAACATGCTTTGGAATCTGAAAACCCAAAGGAACTGATGGAGATATGTTGATCAAGTAACATGTGGTGCAAACTGCCTCGGCTCAAAAGGTATTGGGCAACTTCAATGTCTTCAGCATACATCGAACTTTCTCAACAATGGTCATGTTCTTTCTTTCAGCTAGACCATTGTGCTGGGGTGTACCTAGCTCTTTCCTCTCATGCCTGATGCCGTACTCTGCACAATAGCCCTGAAAGCTATGGGAGGTGTGCTCTCCCCCATTGTCTGTGCGTAGACACTTCAACAATTTCCTGTCTTGCGTTCAATCATGGCATGGAATTTCTTGTAGCAATCAAACACCTGATCCTTCAATCTCAGCATATACGGCCACACCTTCCTAGATGTGTCATCAATAAAGGTGACAAAATACCTCTTGCCTCTCAAAGAGGTCGTGTCCATGGGACCACAAACGTCAGAATGAACCAATTGTAGAATGTCTCCCTTTACCTTGGATCTAGCTCTGTATGGTGCACTCCTGCTCTTCCCAACCTCACATGCATCACAAGGAGACAATGTGATGTCATTGTGGTAGGGGATCAACTCTCTCTTGCTCAAAAGCTGCAAGCCCTTTTGGCTCATGTGGCCAAGCTGACTGTACCACAAATATGAATTGTCTACCTCGCTGGCATGCAAACTGTCGTCCATGACCTTCACTCTAGTCATATAAAGTATGTGACACAAACTGCCTCTCGCCATGATGAGAGAACCCTTGCTAATCTTGCACTTGTTGTCGCTGAACTTCAGATGGTAGTCTTCACTATCTAGCTGTGAACCAGATATAAGGCTAAGCCGCACATCAGGAACATGCCTCGCATTATGGAGAGTCATTGAGCACCCAACATCTGTCTGAATCAAGATGGTGCCCATGTCAATGATCTTAGAATAACTTTCGTTACCCATCAAGACTCTCCCATAGTCACCACTGGTGTAGGTGGTGAAGAACTCCCTGTGTTAAGTCACATGATAGGAGACGGTCGTGTCAACAACCCACTCCAAATCGCTCCCTACATGCAAGCACTGATCCTGGATGGTGAGAATCACCTCATCTGCACTGTCATCTGCCACGACTGCAGCTACATTCACATCTTCCTTTTTCTGATATTTCTTGGCTTCAGCTTTCTCTCTCTTCCAAACCCTGCAATCTCTCTTCCATTGATCGAGTTTCTGGCAATGGTGACACTTCCTTCTGCCCTTGGACTTGTCTATGGATTTCTGCCTCTCATGTGACTACCCTCTGCTGTTGGATCTTCCTCTCCTCTCAACTGCATACACATGTGAAGAGGAGGATGTCTCTCCGGACAAGTGACGTCTAATCTCCTCATTGAGGAGACTGCCCTTGACCATAGCCATGGTCAACTTGTTGTCCTTCGCAGAGTTGCTCATGGTGACTACTAGAGTCTCCCAACTGCCTGGTAATGAACCCAACAAGAGAAGTGCCTGCAACTCGTCATCAAGTGCCAAACTCATGGAAGTCAACTGGTTGATAATGCTTTGGAAGTCATTCAGATGCTCCGCCACCTTGCATCCATCTTTGTACTTAAAATTCACAAGCTTTCTAATCAAGAAAGCCTTGTTTGTTGCGGTCTTTTGGTCATAGAGTTCGGACAATTTGTCCCACAACTCCTTTGCATTCGTCTCCTCGGCAACATGATGGAACACAGACATGTTAAGCCACTTCCGAATGGTCCCAATGGCCTTTCGGTTCAACTTTGTCCACTCACTTGCGGACATGTTCTCCGGCTTGGTGCTCTCACCCTCCATCGGATCGTGAAGGTCCTTGCAATACAAAATATCTTCCATCTTGACCTTCCAAATCTGCCAGTTGCTACTTGTGAGCTTAATCATAGTGTCTTCATCATCTTTGCCCATTTTTGCACAACATGTGCTCTGATACCACTTGTTGGGGATATGCATAACTAGGAGTATTCTCTAAAACTGTCCTGCAGCAAAGATGGCACAACACAATATGTGTTCCCCACACGGGAATTCAGTGGCAACAATACGACAAGCACAAGCAAGCACAACAAGCAACCACACGAGATAAAGATTTTTACGTGGAAACCCTTACTCAATATGAACAACGAAAAAACCACAAGACAAGACCGACAACCAATCCACTACGGTCAAAATGGAGCCAATGTTCTTCCCGATTTTGTTGCCCACAAAACCAAGGTACAAGCCACAAGCACGATAGGTAGTTCTTCTACTAGTAGATAACTACCCTAGGTATCTAAAATACCAAACAACATGCTCAAATCCAAGAAGATAAGTGGCTTCCCTTGACCCAAACACGACTTCGGCTTCTTGAGGTCGTCTACAACAACCTCCAACTGCTGCCCCTCTCTAGCTTGCCCAAACGGCAAATCTCCAAGCCGAACCCGCTGCTTCCTCGAGCTCCTAGCTGCAACTCTATCTCTCTCCCGCTCGGGCTCCCTGGTATGCGTGGAGGAAGACGAAGAGGGGGTCCCAAGACCCTTGCTGCTGCCGGAAACGGGAGAAGAAAGCACCCAAAGCTAGGGCTTCGTTCCCTGTTCTCAAATGGAGTGGGCGGACGCCTGGAATGGGTTCCTCGATTGGAGATTTGTCCCTGGAATGGGACCTCCAAAATCTTGGGCAAATAGCACAAAGGCCCCTGCAAAAAGGAAATATTGCAGCTCCAAGTTGGGGGCTGACATAAAAACCCAACACCCAAAAGTTTTCTACTTTGGGTTTATAGGCTATATAGGATATATTAAGAAAGCAATAAGGTGAGATTCGAGATAAATAATATAACTCTGGCGCATATCTAGAAGGCAATATGATGCGAATGGAAGTGACAAGATATAGCTTTGAGATAGCACCTTGAGTTGAGAAACAAGATTACTCATCTTCATTATTACTCATTTGCATCATGTGCTCCGTTATATTAGAATAGTCATTGTACTCCATAGAAGTTAGTTTCATCATTGGAGATCTTGCCAATGCTTTTTCGCAGCTTTCAAATTGCTTTTCACCGTCTTTCATCATCTTTACTTCGACATTCAAGAGTTGAACCCACGTATTCTTGACGATATTCATTTGTATATGCTTTGAACTTCGACGGGTGGTAACGCCAATCACTCATACAAATCCCTCGAAGCTTGATTGTTGTTATCCACAAATGGGATGGTTTAATCCATGCATCTTAATGCCAACAAAAAAATTTTCATTCCATTCAAAGTAGGAACATTATAGTTTGGATATATGATACACATGTCATAATCCATGGTTCCTTATGTGAAAAAATCTACTCCTTCCATTCTTAGTAGGAACAAAAGGTATAGGATAGTTGAACTAAGGGACTTGACAAAAGATTGACAATCTTTGAAGTCAATAGATTAGAATTTGGACTTATCAACAACAAGTAATGCTCATGTTTAGTTGCCTGTCTTGTGAGTAAATTGATCTTTGGTAACTATATATGTAACCCACTGCCTTCGTTTTAAAATATAGAAAAGAAAAGAAAAATCGTGTTGTTGTGAGCAACAATAATACTCCCATGTGCTTTTCACCCTCTCACTATCGAGGGTTTCCATGTTAACCTTCGTCTCAGTGGTGCACCCCTCTAAGCCTACTGCGCCCGGCATTCATCGTTGTTGGGATGCTCCTTACGGGGTTGAGGTTGTTGCTAGAATGTCCGCTTGTCACGTAGGACCCACAGTTTGTTTTCCCTCATGGTAGTCGAGGCTGAATCGTTTCTTCTTGGAATTGTTGTTGTTGTTTGTAAATGATCTTGTTAGTATCTGTTGTTCTCGCCGGTTGCTGCATATCTCTCTCTTACTATTGTGCTCGCTGGCTTTTTATTCGTTTGACGTGCTTGTACACGAGGTTCAAAAAATCTATATGCGATATTTGTTCGGTCAGGCAGTCTGAAACGAGTAAGTGGATAGACATAAGTATAAACAGAAGTATATATGGATTATGCAGTTTGTATTATTTAAATAAAAAATAATATAAAAATAAATTCAAATATTATATATATATATATCAAGAAAATATAATATAGATGAAATATAAAGGATAGACCTTTTAGTAGGATGTGAGTTCAATCAAATCAGTTTGGAAAACATCCATTTAGATAAAGAATTGACCATAAGAAGAAAAATGGTATCTATTTATCTAGAAAATAAGAAGAGAAGTGATTAATATGCTTGTCTATGTTGACGATATTATGCTCACAATCGATGTTGTTTGTGAGAAATCTTCCTCCCTAAAAAACTAACATTAAGCCCACCTTACACATATTAAATAACTAAAAACTAAAACATACATCTTAAGACTTCAACACGAAATTAGGGATGCAATTAGATTCTGATAACCATTTTCATGAAAGAATCCATCATAGATAAAGTTTGACTTGAGAAATCTACAGAATCTATAGTAGTTCTAGAATCTATATTGTGAAATCAACAGCAAAGTATCATAGTTCTATACTAAGAAGACTCCAAAACATAAAGCAGCAAGATGAAAATTGAATGCAAAAACAACAATGATATGATATAAAGCAAAATATTTGTAAATGCCATCCTATGTTAGGTCTAGCTGCACTTATACAACAAGCATAGAGCAACAAATGTCATATGTGGTTGCTGCAACAAGGTAAAAACGAAAAAAAATAATCGAAGATTACAAAACCGAATCAACATGTCCAAAAATAACGAAAGATAGAGCTGTGGAGAGGTAATCCAAACAAATAGATCAGTAACATTGAAAGCAATAACGCCAAAGCTTCTCTGCGAAAATCTTAGAATAGGCAAAAAGAGAGAAAATAAGCCTACTTGAGCGAGCGTGCAATGCCGAGAAGGATTGGCTGGAGCTGCGTATACGTAATGACCAATGAGGTATCAACGAGATCTGGAGAGGGCGTGGTGATCGACAACCGAAGGGTTAGAGCGTGGCGCAACGAGGGAGTCGAAGACTATGTTTTCTTATGGTGGAGGGATACTCAATCGAAGTGAGGAGATATTCCTCTACTCAGGGAAACATCTATCAAGGATGCTAGGTATAAATCTGTTGAAATTTCTATCACATATGTGGCCACATAAGTGGATTACTCGGCTACATATGCACTATTATCACATAATGTTCGCGTATAGAGTATGGGCCATTCTTAGACCCTCGTTCCAGCATATGCGGCCACATATGCGGCTTCCTAGACCGATTTTCTGAACATTGCTTGTACGGTTGCTTGGCAAATGGGTTTTTATTCGCTTGTTGTGTTGTGTGTCTTCATAGCTACTGGGTACTCTGCTTGCTTGCATGGCATCTCCTGAGAGGTTGTTGTTGGCATGCTTGTTTGACATCTTGGCATCGTTTTCTTGCCTGGGTCGCATCGATTGCTTACTCGTGGTTCATAGGATGGTTATTATGCTTGCTGTTGGTATATGACTTCTTCTCTTATTGTTATTGAGGATGACAAAGGGAAAATTTGATATTAATGGAAGTGCCAAAATAGAAAATCAATTTGTGCAAATTACCACCATCAAGTTAAGCAAAGATGATTATATTATATGGACTATCAAAGTGGAGATGGGAGAATCAGATACATCAATGGGCATAATCCAATACCTTATGACAAGGACCCTTCTTAGAAAAATGGTATCTTGAAGACAATCGATTGAAAACTTAAAACATTAATTCTGCCTCAAGTGATGTCCAACATCTTATTCTTCGGAAGAGATCGACTCGAGATATGAGGATACTACTTGAAAGCATATAGTACTAAAAAAGAGGGAAACACATATTTATCAAATAACTCCGGAGATATACTCTCAATCAAGAAGGGAGTTATGTTAGTGGTTATTATGATGCCTTGATGTTTAAATAGGAGATTTAGACTTTTATTCCGAGGAATCTTGGAAGTACAGTGTAGACCTGAAAATTTTCGGGAATAGGTTTTCCTTTGTGGTTTAGAGTATTTTTAAGAATGCCAGGAGAGTCAAAAGCTGAATTTAGGAGTGACCTCAAGCATTCAGAAGGGTTATCGTCATATTGAGGTTGAGGAACAAGGAAGAGCTGTAATGATAGTCGTAAAGATGAGCTCGGTACAACTAGGCGATTTGTTGTCATACTCGAGAGAACAACATAGGGAAGCAACGCAAGAAATGCACCCATCTCAAGAAAGCTGGACATTCTCCTGATTTTAATAAGGAGCTCCACCTAGAGAAGAACATTCACAGAGATAAAAGGACCAAGAAGGTGGATGTCAGGGCTTCTAAACATGCTGATGGGGACATGAAAATCACTCGTGACCAGATTCAATTACTTAAAGCTTATTTGAGTACGATAAGCACGCATAAATAAAATTCTGATGAAGATGCATCATTTAGTGTTCTTGCCACTATTGCTCAGAAGATATGTAATGATCAAAATACCATTGAGAACAAAGAATGGATAATTGACAGTACTGCCATTGATCATATGACTAGGGACCCAAAACTGTTTAGAGCCTATAAATTGACTTCTTTAAGGACCATGTTGCATTTGTTGATGGGGCTCATGTTTCAGTGGCAAACAAAGGAAGCGTCTCTCTCCTTAACTAACTTTTTTATCTGTAATGCCCTTCATGCTCTTGACATGTCCTTAAATCACCTTTCTGTTAGCAAAATAACAAATGAAATCATATGGATCAATTGAATCACATGGGTAAGATCCTTGGCGGCAGGAGAGGATGACTACGCAAGGGGGACTGGGGATGAGAGCACTCCCTCCCTCGGAAGTGCGAATGTGCAAAGCAACCCTTACATCAAATGCTGCTTCGGTCTCCTGTCTAAGCAGTCGGCCTTGAACTAACCATCCAATGGATCATGTACTAAACGACTTCCACCTGACAAGAAGAAAGAAATAGATTGAATAGATGAACTCCCAAGCATTTGTTGATCTATTGTGGATTAGTCTTTTCATCTGATTGTTGTATGTTGTGGGACACAACGACGAGAAAGAGATTGACATTTGTTTGATTTCTGAAGGCATCTACTGTCTACGGATTAAACTTGTAGCTACTTTGACAACTACAATTTCAGGAAATAGAAGCGAGAAGGATTGTCATTGTCTCGTCATACGACACATACAACTTGATCATCTTTCATTTGGTTCAATGAATGATTTGTTTCCTGATTAAAAGATTTGCATTCTAATTAAGAATTTAGTTTGTCATGTTTTTTTAAAGGCTAAACATATTTGTGTAACTTTTTTACGTTTCCAACAGTAAGGCAATTTAACTTTTTAAATTTGTTTAATATAATGTTTGAGGTCCCGCTAATGTTCCTACTCTTATTGGTTAGAAGTACTTCATTGTATTTGTTGATGATTATTTTAGAAGCACTTTTTGTATATTTACTTCATTATCGTGGGATATTGTCACTCGTTGTGAATTAAGACATGAAACAAGAAAATGATCAAATATTTCAGGTCTAATAATGCTTATGAATATTTATCTATGAAATCGAAAGATGTATTTAGTGCCAAAGGACACGAGATCTATTGTATCTATACCCCTCATACACAATGGTGTAGACGAGCGGAAGGACAAACACCTACTTGAAGTTAGCATAATGCTTATATTTCAGAAAAACAAGTTTTGAAAGAGGTTTGTTCTCATTAGTGCCTTCCTCATTAACACAACACCCTCAAGACAACTGAATATGACTACTCATTTTTTTGTTGTTCGTCGCTAGAATAAGGCATTTATCTCCCTTCGAAGACTTTTGGTTGTGATTGCGACATTGGCAGTTCTACCCATGACGTAAAGAAATTTGTTGCACAAGCAGTCAAAAGCATTTTTCTGAAATACACTCCCCAAAAAGATCATAACTTACAACCTAAGGATAAGAAATTGTATACAATTAAAGATCTCATCTTTATTGAAGATAAATCTCACTTTTCTAAACATTCCCTTCGAGTGAAGAATGGAAGTAATGGTTCAAGAAATGTTCAAGATGTTCTCTTTGATACTTGTGATGATTGGGTCTGTTTGATTACTGTGATGGTGTGAGTTGAGGTAACCTCTTGTGAATAATAATTTTTTGGACGGTTATGAAGGTTGAAACAAGTTGGAATAAGGAATGTTATGTGATGTCACGTTGATTTGTGATGGAATTCCAACCCTAGAATGGAAAGGAGTAAACCGGGTTACCTCGAGGTAACCCGGTAATCAAACATACCCTATACGTTATTTGATTGACTCCACTTAGATCGACGGAACTGAGGGCGGGAAGCCTCATGACCTCACTGGTATAAAAAAAAACCCAACAAGAAAGATGGGTAAGGGAATGTGATGCAAACTAAAGAAAGCAAAATCAATCTCAAACTTGGTATATCCCTAGATGATTCAAGTCCTTGTCAACATTGGTGAAGGTGTCGATGGACTGATCATCTTAAAAGGGGATACATTAGCGCAGATAATAATTCATTTTTCATATTCATGAATATTCACATCAAGCATAAGCCTTATCTGCGTCTGATTGTTTGGATCCCTCTTTTCCACTCTAATTATCCTGCTAGTCTGCTTAGCCAATTGCCCACCTATCTAAAGAACGGGGCTGCATGTATCGGATACCATTCCAAGTCCTCTCTTATCTTGGGTGGGTGAGATGAAAGTTGAGCCACTTTGCTCGCCCCGTCTACTTTTTACTCCCTAATTTTATGCATGTTCCTGCTCCGGTTTCCATACATCATGCAAGAAGAATACATCCGATCCCAGAGCTTTGTCGTGAGCTAGTATATCCTGTTCATACCAACATTTGAGCATCTTCTTCTACACCTTGACCATGCCCGCATCAATTTCTCCTTGCCTGAGAACGAGAGTGGTTCTGCTCATCATGGCAGATGACAGATAAAAAGGGAACTCGATATATCATGTGAGAAGATGCTCAACCCGATAGCCGCAGTATTTCGAGCTTCTATCCCCATATTTATACAAATAGCTTCATGTACAATGAATTTACAAATGCGCAGGTTGGAAGAGGGAAGGAATTTAATGTATTCAATGACCTATAAAAGTTAAAATGGTGAGATATTCATTCCCAGACCAGTGAAATCATTGAGTTTGACAGGCCGGCATCCTCCATCGTAAGTTTGCTCTCATAATCTATAGACTTGGAAGCTCCAGGAATAACCAGGGCAAAGTGGAATAGCCGTGTTTTTGCCTCATCGAGTTCGCAGTAGCAGAAGGACCACAGCAGCTGCAGAACCAATTAATCAGGTGAGCAATAACGTAGCTGTCAAGAAGGGAATATTCAATGACAATACAAGGATGTCAACCTTTATGGGATCGGCACGTAAGAAATTCCTCTGAAGTCTCCGTCCATTGGGGAGACGGATTGCTACTTTGCACATGAGGCTCCGCTCTGCATTGGGTTCTTCAGGTAGAGGAGGGTACTTGGGCTTGTCAGTTGCATCGGCTACCACATCCTTTTCTGTTTTTGATTCTTCGTTGACTGAAGCATAATTAGAACCCGTGAAACCATCCAACGAAGCCAATATAGCCATTCTTACTTCCTCATCTTCTTCAATTTCTACATCTACGGCTGAATTGAGGCACATGGTTTCACAATTCAGAACAGTTAAGCGGACAGCAAAGGACATGAATGCAAAATCACAGAAGCAGAGCAGTAATGGGCAAAAAAAATGCAAACACAGGTAAGGCAATGGGATAACTAGCATCGGCCACAAATCATGCTTCTGTATCATTGGAAGACTGATTATTAGCTTTTTAAAACTAGGGCTTTTATGATAGATTTTCATATGCACATGATTGATAACCAGAACAACGCTCCGGAACCCTGAAGCATGTTTTTATCCATTAGTCTCATTGGCATGTCAAATAACCAACATCACTACTCAAGGGTCCACATGATGAATAATCAGAAATCCACCATAATTATGTATATTTGAAATCAAGAGTTGGCAAAAGAAGTTAATGTTAACTACCTCTCTCCATACCAGACAAGCTGCTTGGAGGGGGCTGTGCACTTTCTCTAGGGCATTTATGTGGGAGAGCTATGTGCTCTTTTGGTCCCTTGTCCAAGTAAGGTACTAGATACTGAAGAAACAAGATATTCTGAATATCAGACATAAAGATAACTTAAAGGAAGTTATTATCATCAGCATTTCCACATTTACCCATGAATTAGAGATAAATACCTCCAATAACTCTTCAGCCTGTACCATGCCACTCCACGCACACATCTTTTGTCCCGTGACAGGATCAATTACCAGGATAGCAGGAAGTGAATGCAACTTGTAGTATGTGCAAACCTTCCTCCCTTCAATTGTATCACGATATACCTATTTATATACAAGTACGATGTGAGATATCCCCGAAAAAAGTAGCACAGGAATTGAATAAAATTACTTGCTAAGCAAAGATAGACAACCTCCAATGAAAAATTAAGCAAACTTTATTATTGTGATTCGATAAACAGCGTATAAAATTAAATACTTCCTAAAAGAGGGGCACTGCACACAGTCTGAGCAGATCAAGTGTTCGTTTACATCTCAAGATGCTACCACCACAGTATTCCCATGACTTTGGCTTGGCAATTTGATGTCATAAACGACAAAGAATTCCCTGGAGGCCCACTCTGCAAAAAGCAATTTCATACAGCATGTGGACTTTCTAATCTAGAAAAGATGCCCATAACTGTGAAAAGCATGCATGATGTACTAATAAAAGTTGCCCTCATAGATTGTTCTTATAAGGAAAAAGATTGTATATACACCATGACAAAAAACAGTGCTCGACAACCCTTTTTCAGTTGTGCATTCACTAAATGACACCCTATATGGTGCTTCCATGGAGTATAATGAAGTCAAGGATGCAGTCCTTTACTCCCATATTCCCCTCTATTTGTTTCTATAGAATCCAACCCTCTCATCCACATTCATCCCTTCCCACATCAAGCTACTTGCGTTCTTTCTTTTCCATCCTCCGATTCTTATTTGCTTCAACTGGTAGCATGGCTACCGAGACATTCCTAGGATGATGGATGATACAACCACCACTTTACAATGTTTGCTGATGGGCAGTTGGTATACTGTCTTGCCATGACAATGGGGTTCAATAATGGGCATTATCCAGGGCATGAAGTAGGTGTTGACCTTGTGAGGGAGGTGTGTGCAACATTGGTCAACCATGAGCCCTAACTGTGGGATCGGTATCAATGGGAGAGTAGAGGGCAGTGGTGAAAGTTGCGACTGTCATCAAAGGATGTGAGGTTGGTGGTGGCGATGCATAGTGGTTACGAGTAACTGAAAAACATCCTCAAAGGTTGATGACAGGGTCAACGGTGGCGTAAGGAACTTGGAGACCCTCAGCTCAACGGTGGCGTAAGGAACTTCGAGACCCTCAGCCTCAGATCATCAATGTTGTTGTGGACCATTGAAATTTTACCTTTTTCCATATAATTGAGTTCACATCGTATGTATTCAAATACTTAGTAGTATTTGTGCACCTTTATTTGTCATTTGAGAAGATCCTTGCTTTCTTCAATACAATGACGAATTGTTTTCCCATATGTTCCTTTTTTATCATCCACTTGAAAGAATATGTAGGATTGCCATGTTGCTTAACCACGATTGTACTATGTTAGAAAATAAGAATGCAGAAGCGAAATGATAAACAAAGCATAAATTACAGAAAGATAAAACAAGAACTCTGAGATTTTTACATGGAACCCTACTCCCTAAGGAGCGGAATGAAACCATGGGAGAACGCCTCAAAGGGTTGATGTATGCATTGCACTTTCTCACTGGATACATGGGGCTTCTTATATAGCCCTCACTGAGTCTCCACATCCCACAACTGGTAGATGTGGGACTAAACAACTGGATGTGGTAAATGAATCCTGGAGTGATCCATTTACCCATCTACTACAAGAGTGACGCATAACCAAATACGTCAACACTCCCCCTCAAGCTGGAGCATGCAATGCTCAGTTTGGACCAACAAAAAGAAATCTCAACTCACAATACAAGACACTATAGACAATATCAACACAACGCGCACAATTGTCGACTGCTATCGAGGGCGTTGCTTCTCATGCCATGCAGGTGAGGAAGACGAACGGGCTGGAGTGTGAGTCACACTGAAGCTCCTCGTCGAAGAGCATGTGCTATGTATTGCACATGTCAGAGTCACTGCTACTGAAATGAGTCTCCTCATCGGAGTACTCTGGCCTGCCACAACATGCGGACAATTGCTCCATCTCTGAAAGGGTCGAACTGAAAAGTCGTGGAGTGCAATCCTCGTCGGAGTCCACGATCGCTAGAGAATGGAGTCTGAAAAAGTCTCCTCGTTGGAGAACTGGGTCTCTCCTATCTGGTTTAGAGAATAGGATCTCTACTCTGGAGTCCCTATGAAACCACGTGAAAGCCCTACCCCACATGGCATAGGGAATGGGATCTCTACTCTGGAGTCCCTATGGAACACATGAAAAACCCTGGCCGAAGCACAAAAGATGGAGACCACAAACAATGATGGAAAAAATGTGCACATCTGAAAAAGACGCATACATGTGCGTGTCTGAAGCTGAAGACTCGAAATCTAGACATCGAGTCTGATAATCTGAAATGTAGAGTCTAGAAAATCCGGCTGGTCTGGAATCTGACATCTGAATCTGGAATAGACATGTGACCTACATATACTCTCCCTTTCTCCCATACTAGTCGGAATATATGACATCGATTATGTTAGGAGAAGACAAGATGGGGAGAAACAAAACTCTCTCTCTCTTTTAAATTATTTTTTTCTCGGCTATTTCATTTTTTAAATAGCTGTCACACAATTTTCTTTTGTACGCGCCTTTTCTCAAAAAGCAATTTTTAAAAAAAATGTCCCAAAAATAGGTCCAAATGACTATGTTGCCCCCCTTTTGTTTTTAACGCGGTCACAGCCCCTCTTCTCTCTCTCCTTTTTTTGTTTTTTTAACTTGTGGGCCCTATTGAGGCAAACACTATTTAGGGTTCCCTGAGGAACCCCTTTTCTTAAAAGACCAGCCGACCCGATGGGGCCTACTTCTCGAGTTGGCAATGCCTGGAGAACTCGCCGATGTGGGGTCACCGCCTGCTGCAGCCGCCGAAGAAGGGTGTCGCACCGCCTGGACTTTGAGAAGAGATGCATGCCTGGAGATGTTGACCCGTGCGACGATCTGGTGAGGAGGGCAGCGTCGCGGCTTGCGAGGAGGAAGGAGAGGAGCACACGATGGGGACCTGAGGGACTCGGTGCTGCCATGTCACATACACGATGGAGGCAAGAAGGTGGAACAACGATGGGGCTCGCGCCTGGGGCATCGATCTGGAAAGGCGATGGGGCTCACACCTGGGGCATTGCGCCTGGGTGCGAAGCCCTAGAGGGGCTTAGTAGGCCTACTGCCTGGAACTTCGACTGGAGGAGGAAGGCGCCGCCTGCGCGATGGAGAGGAGTTTCGCGCACATGTTGCTGGAGCGCAAGGCAGATCCTCGCCGCCTGGAGGCGAGGCGCAATACCTCTGCCTGTAGGGGGAGTCGCACTGCTGTGTATAGTCACAGAGAGGAGACCAAAGGCGGTGGAATCAAGCACCACAGTGGCGATGTTGTCGCTCAGCAGCAAGGAAGAGAAAGAATGGAGCATGCCTCTCACGTGCAGGAAGTGAAGGAACAGCACCACGAAGGTGCACGAGAAGACGGGAGCGCCATCTTCCTGGAGAAGATCTCGTGTGCTCTCCTGCAGAGATCAGATGCATGATTAGGGTTTCCAACGAAACCCTAGAAATCAAACTACAGAACCTCCTTGGATGAATCACAACTCTTGAATACAGAAATAATCTTTACAAACAAATCTTCATAATCGAATCTCGAAAAAATGAGAATATGAAAACCTTGAGAATCAAACCCGCTCAGATACCATGTTAGAAAATAGGAACGCGGAAGCGAAATGATAAACAGAGCATAAACTACAGAAAGATAAAACATCAACTCAGAGATTTTTACGTAGAACCCTACTCCCTAAGGAGCGGGATGAAGCCACAGAAGAACGTCTCAAAGGGCTGACGTATGCATTGCACTTTCTCACTGGATACATGGGATGATGGGCTTCTTATATAGCCCTTACTGAGTCTCCACATACCACAACTGGTAGATGTGGGACTAAACAACTGGGTGTGGTAAATGGATCCTGGGGTGATCCATTTACCTATTTACTACAAGAGTGACGCATAACCAAATACGTCAACATACTACTTGGCTCAAGAGATATACCAGCATCATCAATTGTGTCCCTTCTCATCATGCCCCTACCACCACTTCTCAGCTCGAAACCATCACTCAATGCATGTAAGTCATCATTGTCATTCAAATGGCATCCACCACCACTGCTCAAAAGGTCGAACCCCCTGCTCTTCCATATCATTTCCCACAAAAGAAAAGAGTGTTGTTTTGTGATGTATTGAAAGAATCCCACCTAAAAAACCTCAAAATTTTAGGGTTAAGGACTGGAGAATGCTGATGTGAATTGAACATTTAAATTGAGAGATTACAATAATGCGCCTTTACACTCGCAGAAATAACTAAATGAAATGTAGAAAGAAGAAAACTGCTATCTACATTTAGTTGCATGGGAGGCAGTGGTTTAAATCCCTAGACAAAAAGACAACTCAACAGGAGACAAGTTTTGAATGGGGGAGAATTGATGTAATCCCAAAAAAGAAATTTTATCATATTAGGATTTAGTCGATTATTTCATCTATTTTGTGTTTCAATATTAGGAGGATAATTGGAGTCGGTCAAATAGCTTTTATTTGGACTTGATTTTGATTTATTATCTCCTATTGTAAGTCTACCCCTTCATATATAGGTGTCTAGTATGTTTTCGTAAAGAATGAAGTCATATTCAAGAGACAATTGGAGTTTGGCTCCCATATTCCCTGATCTTTTTTATTGTGCCGTGTCCTCTCATCCCCATTCCTTCATCCACCTGCGAGGCTAGTCTCACCATCTTCTTCCTCCTCCTCCCAACCCCAAATTCTAGCTTATATAAACAAGGAGGCATTATGCCATTTGATTTAAAACATTTAAAGAAGGAAAAAAGTAAAATAGAAGGCCAAGTGAAAGGTTATCATATCTCCTTTCATGTAATAAGCATGACATTTACAAGCACAAATGTTCACTCTAAAGAATCAACTAAGTTTAAGCCGGCCGTTCAAGTACATGATGATTCATAAACCAATGCCTATTAATATTGAACATTCAAAATACACCAACTTCACAATGCAAGTTAAAGCCGTTCCTTACATACATCTACACTAATGTTGATCAATGATGTGCATTATTACATTTTCATGAGCAAAATCTAAATTTACTTGGTTTGGATTTCACGGAGCTTGCTAGCATGCTAGCAGTCAAGATATCTTACCGATAAGTGTTTCCTTGAATAAAAGAGAAATCAGCACTGATCAATGTCTCAACATTCAACTTGCCAAAACCAAATGCTGAAGAGATAACAGCACTTGATTTTTAACAAATCAATAATAATAAACCCGAAGAAGAGGCTTCAAAGCTTACAGCTGCAGTTCTTGGAAGGGCAGCCAAGAAAGGGCTTCACAGTAACTATTAAGATATTTATGTTATTCTGTCATGTTACCTATATTGTTTATTTATTTTGTCATGTTTATGTAATTTACCCTCAGAGCTTTTCTCCTATATAAGAGAGCTCTAGGGTTAGATGGAATATTACTTTCAATTCTCCCTTCAACATGGTATCGGAGCGACGGTCCTAGACCGGAGCCTGTGCCCTAGAATCCTGCCCCCAACAAAAACCCTAGCCCTCACTGGCTTCACGCGCCGCCGCACCTTCGTGGGATCTCCGCCGCCTAGCCCTCGCGGTCTCGTCGTCGCCTAACACTCGCAGGGGTCGCCGCCGCCAAGTCCCTGCAAGTTTGCCGCCGCCCAGCCCTCTCGGGCATCGCGTGTTCACGCGCGGCTGATCCCTGCCGCCTCCAGCCGCTGCTGTCTGCGCGTCTTCACGCGCGGCTGACCGCCGCCTCCGCAACCACTGCCTCCTGCGGTTCCTTGGGTACCTAGGGTGTAACGTGAAGCCCTAAAAACATCCTAGCTATCCAAAGGACTCTTCAAAAGAATGGAAGAGGTTGTGGTATGAGTCTACACCCACAACCAACTTCCTGTATGTCATCGTAGACGTTGGTATCTCTTGTTTCTAGCCCAGTCTTGACAATAGTTGTCATAATGTCTGACAACAAAGTGGAAGTTCCATCCCTGGGTACCTTCAAAGGTCTGGCACCCATTGTCAAAATGGATGAAACCAACCAACTATAAACTGTGGGCCATGCAGTTCATGAGTTTGATGCAGTGTAATGGCAAGAAGCACATCCTCACGACAGAGGAGCCTCGTGACAAGACTGGGACGAATGCCTCATGGGAGGCAGATAATGTGTATGCTCGTGTATGGCTATCTGGGACTGTGTCCACAGAGATAGCTAATGATATTTTGAGCCAGCCTACTGCAAAGGCTATGTGGGACATTCTTGCCGCGACATACACTCCGGCAAAGAATAAATCGAATATAACTCCAGCACGATATCTTCACATCGAAGCAGAATGGTCGCCCCCTTCACACCCCCTATACTTCTTTGAGGGGTATGTTTGAGAAGTTACATGGCTACATACCCTTGACTGCTACACCAGAGCAGCTCAAGGCATACAGAGACTCTGTGATGACTGGAGTGTTTCTAGCAGCCCTGGATCCGGAGTATGATGCAGCTCATGCTCAGATCCTCACTGACGCTACCATACCTCCAATGGAGGAAGCGTATCGTAGACTGAGTAGACTATCCATATCTTCTGGTAGTCTTCTACAATCCCAGACTTCTTCAACTATGGCAGCATCGCGTGGTAGAGGCTGTCATACACCATATCATGGCAGGGGAAGTTCCAACCGCGACAGAAGAGGGGGTGTTCGACCTCATCAGTCGTGCACCTACTGCCACAGGACAGGCCATTCTGAGGAAACCTACTATTCTAAGCACGGGTTTCCTACGTCATCCAGAGCTGCAGAGCAAACACAACATGATAGAAGTTCATCACCTGCATCTGATCAGAGGTTTGATGAGTTTGTAGCATGACTGAGAGAGATTATGTCTGGCACGTCTGGATCTACTAGTTCTCCTTCAGGATCCTCAAAGGTTGCAGCCTCAGCCTCTGCGTCTACATCAGGTATAGACTATGCTTTTACTAGTTGCTACAGGGCAGACTTATCGGAATGGATCATGGATTCCGATGCATCCCATCATCTCATGGTGACAGAGGATAGTTTAGTGTTTTTCATCCTACTCAGCCTGGACGATCAGTTGTGATAGCATATGGTACACATTCCCCCATCACTGGTCAGGGGGAGGTGCAGTTGATTTCTACATTGAGGCTTCCTAATGTTCTCTATGCTCCTGAATTTTCTATGAATTTATTATTAATTAGTCAAATCACCAGAGATTTACATTGTCGTGCCATATTTGATCCATCTGCTCTTGTGTTTCAGGACATACTTACGGGCAGAGCGATTGGAACTGGTCGTGAGCAAGGGGGCCTTTACAGTCTAGTGCAATCTCCGTACGCTGGCGCCTCGTCTTCTTTCCGTACTGTATCTGTTTCTCCGTATATGTGGCATCTGCGATTTGGTCATCTTCCTCTGCAAAAGCTGATTCATGTTCTTCCACAGATTTCTCCTCGCTCCACTTTTCAGTGAGAGGCCTGCCAGCTTGGGAAGCATCATCGGTCCTCTTTCCAGAGTCGTCAGGGTCCGAGTAGTCATAGTCTATTTGAATTGCTTCATTCGATATTTGGGGTCCTAGTCGTGTGTCTCAGATCATTAGGGATACAGATTTTATCTTGTTGCGGTCGATGAGCTTTTTAGGTTGTCTTGGGTTTTCCTTATTAAAAACAAGTATGATGCTGGTCATGTTATTTGCTCTTTTCTTAATGAAATAAAGAACATTTTTCTGCCAAAGTCAAGTACATACGTTCTGATAATGCACTTGAACTTTGCAGTGCTCGGCTCTCTCATTTTCTTAGGTCTCATGGTAGTGTGCATCAGTCATCATGTGCATATACCTCCCAACAGAATGAGGTGGTTGAAAGGAAACACCGTCATCTTTTGGATGTTACCAGAACCCTCTTGATTCAAAGTCGTGCTCCTCATTCCTATTGGGGAGATGCGGTTCTAACTGCTTGTTATATGGTAAATCGTATGCCTTCTTCGGTATTAGGGGAGAAGATCCCGTTCTTGATTGCATTTCCCGAAACGGATCTTTTCTCGCTTACGCCTCGTGTCTTTGGTTCGGTAGCGTTTGTTCATCAACTCTCTCCTGGTCTTGACAAGCTCTCTCCTAGAATTGTCAAATGTGTGTTTGTTGGGTATTCCAAAACCCAAAAGGGATATCGTTGTTTTGACCCTGTTCGACGTAGGTACTATGTCAGTGCTGATGTCACCTTCTTTGAGTCTATTATGTATTTTTCTCTCACAGGTGGCAGGCTTACTCCTTCGGAGGATGGAGAAGAGATCTATATGCCTCCTCCTCCATCATTATCGCCACCCCCACCTCCACCACCACCACCGCCACCACCAACGTCCCCTATTTTTTTCCACAGGTCTACCAGCGAAGGCCCCACACTCATGCGCCTCCTCCATCATCCAGCACGCCCAAGGTATGTAATGAGCATTTGAGTTCTAACGGCACGGGTGATTTGCATGTACAAACTGAGGTACAGGGTGCAGATATTGTTTCTCCTACTTCTCCTGAGGACTTGTATATACCTATTGCACTACGGTGGAAGAAACGAGCATGCATTATGCACTCTATTGGTTCTCATGTTTACTTGGAGCGTATTTCCAAGGATTTTCAGCACTTTGTTGTGGGGTTGTCTGCTATAGAAATACCACGGTCGTATCAAGAGGCACTGCAAAGCAGTCAGTGACGTCTGGTTATGGAGGAGGAGATGGCAGCTCTATAGTCACGAGGTACGTGGAGTGTGGTCCATGCTCCACCAGGTGCGTCTATCGTTGGAAGCAAGTGGGTATTTACTGTGAAACATCAGGCTGATGGTACAGTAGACAGATACAAGGCCATGTTGGCTGCTCGTGGGTTCACCCAGACTTATGGGGTGGACTATCAGGACACTTTCTCTCCTGTCGCACGTCACTCTTCATTGTGGATTCTCATTGTTGTTGATGTAGTACGTGATTGGCCACTTTTCCAATTGGATGTCAAGAATGTTTTCCTGTATGGTAATCTGCGGGAAGAGGTTTACATGCAGCAGCCACTCGGGTTTGCTGCTGAGGGGGAGTCTAGTATGGTATGTCGTCTTTATAAGGCTATATATGGCCTTAAGCAGAGTATGAGGGCTTGGTTTCAGAAGCTCTCAGAATTGATTGAACAGAAGGGGTTTGTCAGATCTACTGCAGATCATACTCTCTTTGTATAAACAAGCCAGAGAGGTATTGTAGTCATCTTGGTTTATGTTGATGACATTGTTATCACTGGCAACGATGAACAGGCCATGCAAGAAGCTAAGGATTTCCTTGGAAAGCAATTTGTTACTAAGGACCTTGGCACACTTCGTTACTTCCTTGGCATGGAGTTTACACGAAACCAGCAGGGTATGGTTATGACATAGAGGAAGTACGTTACTGATCTTCTATCTGAGACAGGTATGACAGGATCAGGATGTAGACCAGCTAGTACTCCGATGGATCCTAATGTGAAGCTCCATGATGACGGATCTGAGGAGGTGGACAAGAGACGATACAGAGAGTTGGTAGGGAAATTATTGTACGTTACTATTACCACGCCTGATATATCTTTTGCTGTGAGTAGAGTGAGTCAGTTCATGCAGCAACCCAGGCAGGCGCACATGGAAGCAGTATTCATGATCTTGAGATATCTGAAATCATCTCCAAGTGCAGGTCTTCTGTTTAGAAGAGATACGTCTCTTTCAGTTACTTGATGTGCAGATGCAGATTATGTTGGGTGTCCTAAGGACAGGAAGTCTACTTCATGCCTTATTGTGTTTGTTGGTAGCTCATTGGTCTCAAGGGAGAGTAAGAAACAAGCTATTGTTGCTCGATCTAGTGCAGAATCTGAATACAGAGCCATGGCCCAAGATAGGTACAGAGATGATGTGGGTCAACTATCAAGTCTGTCTTGACTGATTTAACAATTGAAGTGCCTCTTCCCATGCATCTCCAATGCGACAATCAAGCAGCCTTGTTTATAGCTAATAATCCAACATTTCATGAAAGGACAAAACACATTGAGATGGACTGTCACTACACTCGAGATTTGATCCAAAATGGGCTAATTTCAACATCTTATGTCGTCAGGAGAACATATTGCAGATATGTTTACTAAAGCTCTGGCTAGAGGTCCTTTACATCATTGTTGTTCCAAGCTGAGCAAGATAGATATATATGCTCCAGCTTGAGGGGGGGTGTTAGGATATTTATGTTATTCTGTCATGTTTCCTATATTGTTTATTTCTTTTGTCCTGTTTGTTTAATTTACCCTCAGAGCTTTTCTCCTATATAAGAGAGTTCTAGGGTTAGATGGAACATTACTTTCAATTCTCCCTTCAACAGTAACCACACAAGCAACAGCTCAGGTAGGGATGAAAACGGATCGAATACGGATCAGATATGCCTATTTCCATATCCGTATTCGCTTCATATCTATCCAATACGAATATGGATACGGATACGGATATGATTCGAATATGCATTAAGGAATCATATCCTTAAAAATACAGATACAAATCCGAATCGGATATTTATTGAATTCGAATATGGATCGAATAAAGAGCGGACCCGGATAAGGATCGAATAAAGAGCTAATCCAAGTATGAATTGAATAAAGAGTGAAATCCAAAAATGGGCCGAATAAACTTGGAATCCGAATACGAATCGAATACAGACTACATACGGATAAGGATTGAATTTTATCAAAGTTCATAATAATTTTGAAAAAAGGTAATGAAAAAATAAGTTGTATCATGACAAAAGGTAGCGTCAAGGTGACATGCGTTCTTGACCGGGAGCAAAACAGAGGACATGATTTTATAACTTTTGTCCGTGCCCATTGTCAGACAAACAAAAGTTTATTACTATCATTAAAATATTGTATCTTATGATGTATGATACTAATATAATAATTGTGGCTTATATTATATTAACTAATATATAAAATAGTATAAAGTATTATACTCGGATATCCGGATCCGGATATTCAAGCCATAACCATATCCGTATCCGTATCCAGAAAATCTTTACAACCCATATCTATATTCGATCCGTATCCAAATAATATTCGGATACGGATATCCGTATCCGGTAATTTTTCGAATATGGTAAACGAATATTCGGATATATATGTAGTTTTCATCCCTAAGCTCAGGAGATGGCTTGTAGCAATAGGTGAAGCTGGGGGAGAGGAAAGGAAGAAGAGAAAAGATGGTAAACATTTGAGAGTTGAATCAAGGTCTTTGTTGAGGATCCCTTTGATATAGAGCTCTTGAGCCAAATTTTTAAACCATTTGCAGTCAGTCACGACTCACTAGTAACAATATAAGGATCCTATTTATGAGGCAGAACTTTGCCGCACCCTCATAGCATGGCTTCCTCAAAGGAGCTGTGAGGCTTCAGTCTCAGGGTTTTTTGTTTCTTCTGAGAAAAGTCCTCTAGGAGGGAGCATGTGTTATTGCGGATTCAAAGAAATATTAAATAGTCATTGCAATTGTTTAAAATCACTTCCGTCCTTCAGCACACTCCAATACATAGGTATGTGATTAAATAGTCCCCTCCAACCACTCATTTTCCACTTGCGAGGTCATAGGTGAGACGTGAAACCAAGAAACCATCTGCATTAAGTTCCAGAAGAAGGCAGAATATATAACCATTCAACTGGTACGGAATCAGAGAGCTTGTGGTGTGAGTAAATGTTTAATTAGGAAGATTTTATTATGCAGTGCCAGACTGCTTGGTCTTGTCTTTCCATAACAAAATATCTTTTGAAAATTCAGAAAGGAAAGAAGAAATATAAATTTTAGAAAGAAATTGTCTAACATTTACTATTTTAATGTTAGAAGTGCTAACCTGCCAGAAAACAAAATTACCACGGACAGTATCCACCACAGCTTCATTGGACCATGTATCTCGATTAAGCTGCATAAGTAGTAAGACCAGGTCAGATAAAAATAGTCCTTGCATGTCATTTAAATTAGGAAAATTAACTCCTAATAATTACCATGTGAGAGCTGAATTCATCAGCGGACTGCAAGTTGACAAGTAGCCACTTTCCTTGGAGAGAAGCTTCGACTTTTGCCTGTTTTTTACTTAACAATTCAGGAAACGGACTCGAAAAACAGAAAGATCCAAATGGTTCAAGCAATTGACAAATGGAAAAGAAGGTACTATAGTAAGAAAAATATAGTGGTTATTAGGATGTGCTTGGTTATACTGTTTAGGAAAAGATAATGCCAACTCTCGCATTCTGACACTTATTCAGAATAAATAAATGGCATTTCAAACTTCTTCCTATACTAGAAGTTCTATAATAATAGCAGGCCCTCTTCGTCAATAACAAACTAGATAGTTTAAATAATCTGTAAGGCCAACAAAAGATTGTATGACAACACTCTGTCCAGTCAGACCTCCCAGCGCCACATAGTCATTCCAACTAATCACCTTAGTTGGCTGACTGCTGCATGTTTGTCCAATGTTATAAAAAAACCTCCAACTTTGTTTCGAACTTGTGCTTGCGTGTTCCGAACATGTGCATAGTTTCCCATGCATGTAACTCCCTAGATATTTCAGTTTTCAAACATATTAAAAAAATCATAAAAAAATCAGTTTCTTCAATGAATCATAATCTATATCGGAACTCATAATGCATCATTCTCCTCATGATGTTCTCATTCCATAATTAACACAATTCCACCACACAATCATAATTTATTGACAGCCTAGCAAGCTCTTAGAATATAAAACATACATAAAATGCTTTACAGACCAATAAATGAAGATCCGGATATTTATTTATTCACAAATTATTAAAGACTTTTATTTCCTTTAAGATGACATAGATTTAATAATATTATGTCCATTAGAAGTGAGTTGAATTTATGCCAATAAAAGTCCAAAATGAGTCTTAAAATATCCAATGGGCGCATAACTTGTCTCCCCTTTCCAACAAAAAGATCAAAACTATGAGTTGAATTCACTGAAAGTTTCCTTGTGACTTCTTCGTAAAACATTAAGGCATGGTGCACAGATCAAAACTTTGTACCTTGTCAAATGATCCATGGTACATGATAGCAGTGGGCGGGCGGTACAAAGAAGCAAGATTGTCACCCGAGGTGGTCACAGTGGATGCGTTGCTTTGATCAGTTTCCCATACATCAGGGCGTCTAGATTCCTCCTTGAATTCCCGAAATTTATCATCTGAGCTACTATGAAACCTGCAATTTACTTTACATTAGTTTTTCCTGTTGCGACTACTACAATATTGAGTTTAAGAAAACCCACGCATACATTAGAAAAACATAGAGAAGGTGAAACAGTGTACAAGGGGAGCTCCTTTGCAAAACTACTTAAAACCTTGAATTCTTTTCTCATAGTCAAGATTAAAAAGAAGTCTCTGGTAGTTACTGCAGTTTTACAGACTAGGCAAGTGTGCAATATGTGAGAGAACATCTTTCAAGAAAAGAATATGTGATGGAGCAAACAGGACTTGACCAGTGGTTAAACATATATGTTAGAATACTCAATGATTCATTCATAGAGCCTTCGGGTCTCTTATATAGGGAGAGAGCCCTTGGGTAAATTACATGAGAGGTACATAAAGAAACTGAAATAATAAATAACATAAAAGACGAACAACTATCTCTACACTCCCCCTCAAGATGGAGCATAGATATCTATCATGCTCAGCTTGGAAGAACATCTCTGGAAAGGTCCTCTGAGCAATGGTTTAGTGAATATGTCCGTTGTTTGGTCCTCTGAACTGACGTGAGACGTGGAGATAAAGCCCTTCTGAATCATGTCCCTAGTGTAATGACACTCCCCCTCAAGATGGAGCATAGATATCTATCATGCTCAGCTTGGAAGAACATCTCTGGAAAGGTCCTCTGAGCAATGGTTTAGTGAATATGTCCGTTGTTTGGTCCTCTGAACTGACGTGAGACGTGGAGATAAAGCCCTTCTGAATCATGTCCCTAGTGTAATGACAATCCACCTCTATGTGTTTTGTTCTCTCATGGAAGGCTGGATTGTTGGCAATAAATAATGCTGCCTGATTATCACATTGAAGGTTCATAGGCAAGGGAACATCAACATTCAGATCTTCTAAGACTGCTTTAACCCACATCATTTCTGTGCTTGCCTGTGCCATGGCTCTGTACTCGGATTCGGCACTGGATCTCGCCACAACAGTCTGCTTCTTGCTTTTCCAAGAGACTACAGAGCTTCCTATGAAGATAGCAAATCCAAAAGTAGACTTACGATCCCGTGGACATCTTGCATAATCTGCATCTGCACAGGCTGAAATAGACAGATCTGTACCCTGTGCCTGGGGAAGACTTCAGATATCTCAATATCATGTACAAGGCATCCATATGTACTTGCCTCGGTTGCTCCATGAATTGACTCACCCGATTTACAGCAAGGGCAATATCCGGTCGAGTTATAGTGATGTATAAGAGCTTACCCACCATTTCTCTGTACCTTCTCTTGTCCACCTCCTCGGTATCATCATCGTATAGCTTCATACTCGGGTCCATAGGTGTACTTGAAGGTCTGCATCCAGTCATTCTTGTTTCAACTAGCAAATCTGTGACATATTTTCTTTGAGTCATCACCATTCCTTGTGCATTTCTTGCAAATTCGATCCCCAGAAAATATCGTATTGTGCCTAGATCCTTTGTAATGAACTGGCTGCCCAACATAGACTTGGTTATCTCAACCCCCTGTGCATCATCTCCAGTAACCAATATGTCATCAACATATACCATAACAACGATGGTACCTCTAGGGGTCTTCCGGACGAACAGTGAGTGGTCCGCATTTGATCTTCTGAACCCCTGTCGTTCAATAAGCTGGGAGAGCTTCTGGAACCATGCTCGAGGACTCTGCTTAAGGCCATAGATAGCCTTATGAAGTCTGCACACCTTCTGAGTCTCCCCCTCAGCAGCAAACCCGGGTGGCTGCTGCATGTAGACTTCCTCCTGTAGATCACCATACAAGAAGGCATTCTTAACATCAAGCTGGAATATGGTCCAGTCACGTACCACTGCAACCAATAGAAGGATGCGAAGCGTAGAGTGTCTCGCCACCGGTGAAAAAGTGTCCAAATAATCTACCCCATATGTCTGTGTAAAGCCTCTTGCTACGAGCCTGGCCTTGTATCTGTCAAGACGACCATCTGCATGATATTTGACCGTAAATACCCACTTGCAACTCACCACAGATGCACCTGGAGGAATAGGGACAAGAGACCAAGTCCCTCTAGATTGCAAGGCACGCATCTCCTCTTCCATTGCTAAATGCCAGCATTCAGTCTTCATGGCATCCTGATATGTCCGTGGAATCTTCACTGTCGATACAGCAGCAGCAAACTTCTGGAAATCCCCAGTGAGACGATGAAAGGAGACATGAGAGGCCAGGGGATATGAGGCACACTGTCTTCGCTGCTTCCTATGAGCAATAGGCCGGTCCAAGTCATCCAAAATAGTGCTGACCGGTTGATCCTCCTCCTGTGGTAAAAGCTCCTGCACAGGTGCATTATTTAACCCATCATCAGTGTTAACATCAGAACATACCTGAGGCGTGCTGGATGGTTGACACGTAGCTTGAGCAGGGCCTGTCCGTCTCGTGTAGAACTTAGTGAATGGGACAACTGGGGGTGGTGGCGGGGGTGGTGGTGGTGGTGGTGATGTTGGTGTCGGTGGAGTAGAGGATGGACCCAAGCTTGGAGGTGGTGGAACATAGACATTGGAATCTGATGATGTGGAGGAGACCAATCTGTCACCTGCAGGGGAGAAGTACATGACAGGTTCGAAAAATGTAACATCTGCACTCACATAGTACTTGTCATGGACAGGGTCATAGCAACAGTATCCTTTCTGTGTCCTGGAGTAACCCACAAAAACACACTTGATAGCCCTAGGGGATAGCTTATCAAGCCCCGGAGATAAACGGTGGACAAAAGCAACAGTGCCAAAAACCCGAGGTGTCAGTGTAAACAAGTCTCTGTCTGGAAAGAGAACAGAGATTGGAGACTTTTCCCCAAGAACAGTTGTAGGCATTCGATTGACCAGATAGCACGCTGTAAGTATAGCATCCCCCCAAAAGGTTAATGGAGCACAACTCTGGATAAGTAATGTGCGAGCAATATCAAGAAAGTGTCGATGTTTTCGTTCTGCAACCCCATTTTGTTGAGATGTGTAGGCACATGTGGTTTGGTGAACAATGCCTTTAGATGAAAGGAAGCTAGCAAGAGAGCGAGTGCAGAACTCCAATGCATTGTCAGTACACACATACTTAACAGTAGATGAAAAAACATTCTGAACTTCATTAATTAGATTTTGAAGAACATTTCCTGCTTCAGATTTATTTTTAAGAAGAAAAGTCCACGACACTCTAGAGAAATCATCAACCACAACTAAATAAAACCTGTGCCCCTGATGATCCGGGACACGACTTGGATACCATGTTAGAATACTCAGATGATTCATTCATAGAGCCCTCGGGTCTCTTATATAGGGAGAGAGCCCTTGGGTAAATTACATGAGAGGTACATAAAGAAACTGAAATAATAAATAACATAAAAGACGAACAACTATCTCTACAATATATATTAGCCAATGTCTGCATTTTAATAACTATAGATTTGAACTATGAGCATCTTTGTAAGGGTAGGCGTAGGCGCGTAGCAGAATATCCTGAATATGCTATATAACGTGGAATTATGAATTTACACAACAGGAACAGATTAACAACCTTTCTTTAGAGCCATTACATGATAGAAAGGTGTCCCAAAACAAGCCTCCCAAGCAAGAAAGGCATTCACCTGATCAAACATATCTAACCAACTCGCATTAGCTTGTCCCAGTGGAACAATACTCATGCTTAGCACTCAGACATGCCAAATTTGGGATCAGTATACCTGAAGATCCCAATCACACTCAAGAAATCTGATTTTTTTTATACAACTCATTTTGGATGCCAAATATAGAAATTATAAACAAAATGGCACCAGTTTGGGTTGCACTATTTTTAAAGAAGCTTTTCACTGTAACATGGCAGAAGTTATGACATGCCTTACTAATAAGTAACAGACACCACATAAAGACATAAGCGTCAAAAAAAGTTGCATAATACCACATGTTTACTGATGAGATCAAGTTCCCAGTTCACTTTATTTTTGTAGGGTAGAAATGTATTAGCCTTCTCCACATATTTTGGATTGAATATCATTGACGACTGCTACACGGTCATGGCAATCCAATACAGAATCTATTGATTCTTGAAAAATGTAATGTTTATTATTTAAAGGTAAAAGAAAAGGTTGAAGAATGCCACATTTGGGAAAATCATGTATTTTAAACAGATGATTATTATAGTATTTATATGTGACCAATCCTAGTCTAGCCAGAAAAACCTCCTCAGATCAATATGAAATACTAAAATAGTAAAATGTCATTCAAAGTCGAAAGTGCTAGCTTTGTGGTCTAAACTAAGAGATAAAGAATGCTTACAAAGTTAAAGCCAGATGGGAAGGGACGGATTTGGCATGTATGCACATGTTTGCCCTAGATGCTTTGAACGACCTATTTTGCATGTAACAGTCATAGCAAGACTTTTGGAACTGAGGCAGGATAGATCGTACTTCAAATTCAAATTCCTTCTAAAGTCCTTATATCGAAGAAACCACCATTGATGAGAGAGATCAACTTCCATGTCCAATCCAAAGGGAGCACAATTCAATATGTGATTTTGTAGGGATTGTATCCGAGACGACCAGGACCCTTGTCTAAAATAGTGGGCTTTTCAATCATGTATTGCAAGGACTTAACTCTGTGAATGAGGTTCTGAGTCAATATGCCAAAAAATCATTGACACCTTCTTCCCAAACTTCCATTGGGGGGGGGGGGGGGGGGGGGGGGGGGGGGGGTTGCATATTATACATGACTAAACTTATCCGCTATCACCACCTGTTTTTTCATGAAGCCCAAGCATTTTTTACCCTTTTACTGCACCCTTGTAGTCACACAGTGGATAAGAGGGGTTTTAATGTATGTTCATCGTTTCTCTCTTAAACCACAACTTTTGTTAAAATGCGATATCGATCATGTGATCTATAAATAATCAAATTGGCATCAGACATCATGCAGCCAAATCTACTGTAATATAACGGCTCATCAAATCCAACAAAAATCATAGCCACATTAGTACCTATAATACACAGAATCGTTATAAAGAGCCTCTCTTACGATCGGCAACGGCGCACGAACTCCATCCTCCACGGCATCCCTAACACCACTCCCCAACGCATTCTCCCTCGCGCTGCGACACAAGCAAAACACGACAACATTAAAACAACCGAACCGAATCAAATCCCCCAGAAAATCCACAACCAAAACAAGCCACCGCATTCCAACCTCGAACCCGGCTGTGACGAGGGCACCACCCATCCTCCCTCGTTCCCGACGTAAAACAAGTGGATCGCCTCATCCAGTCGCCAACTCGTCGCCTGCATTCAGCCGGACAAAATCATTGCACACTTCTGCGCACAAACAATCGGAGGGACAGGCGGGAGGAAAACCTGAAGGAATCGCGCCGCGGTGTCGGTGGATTGACCGACGGCGATGTCGAGGAAGGAGGTGATAAGATTTTGCTTCTCGTTCTCCATTCCTGGAGAGATTCGGAACCCTAAAAAGTAGAAGTCAAGATTTCTGCAGGTGGTGGAGCAGAAGGTGGGCTTTCCTTCTCAAAGGGTTTTACTGTGGAGCTCTGTTGCTCATTGTTATTATGCTATTTAAAAGCGAGGTGCTCTGCTATAACGATCTATTTGAAAACGAATCCAAATGTATTCGTACTCGTACGTATATTAGTATTGGTTTATATCTACATTCGTCGAATAGAAGATATATATTATTTTCTCGTATCTGATGAATATAAATACAAATATAAATGTAAATGTTCAACATTCGTCGAATACAAATACCAGAAGCAGACTCGCGTATGATTCAGAAGATCTTCTGGAATTGAGATTTTTAATGTCATCACATTCCTATACATCCACCATGTTCTCTCTGTTCAAGTTGTGCCCTTTCTTCCCCGATCTCTCTATCTCTTTCATCAAATTTCATTTAATTTTACAAATATACATATTTTCCTCACTTGATATTAATTAACGTTTTCCTTTTTTCTCCCCTCTAATCAATCTCAAGTGTTCTTTTTTCTGTTTATGCATCAAAGGTGGAATTTGTGTATAATGGCATTTTATTATACAATTAATACAATAAAATGGAATGGATTAATTTCATTCATAGTCAAAATTATCTTTTAATTCTGAAATCACAATGAAAGTCTTATTCATTACGAAATATATATAACAATTGTTAACCATGATTTTTCCATTAGAATTTCTAGTCGTCGTAATTCGTTAAACAATTTGAAGAAAAGTTCTTGAAAAAGTTAACGTAACGTAGATTGTGTGATTCATCGCTTGCGATATAGCAATGAATATGACATTCATTGTCAAATTTAGAAATCATGATAATTTTACAATGGATTGTATTAGTTGTTAGAATATCAATATCGAAATATATAACAGTGATTCTTCAAATTATTCGTGATTATGTAGGTTCATTTTATTTTAATGAACTTTATGAATTTTACCTTTAACTAGGAAATAAATTAAATTTATTAGAAAGATTTAATGTGCATACTAAAAATTATAAACTCTATGCTTATACATCTACGTTTCTAAATGTTGACATTTCAAATACACTAAACCTTTATTGGTAAGTTCTATCAAATACGAATACGAACGTGAATATGAATGTTCAAAATTTTGACGATACAAATAAGAATATGGATACATATATGAATACGAATGTTCAAATTCTGGATGATACCAATACTTACGTGGTACACATAGAAGTAAGTTTGGTAAGCTTTCTTTTATTATTTAGTTATATGTTTGTGTTTCCTTTATTATTTACTTATTTTTTATGTACATATTCATTATTTAAGTATTTAATATACTTTGTTTTCATTGAAAATTGTTATGAACCTAAAACATTTATAATTTTTTAGTAAATTTAGATATGTATAATATTCGTATATTAATTCATATATCCGAATTATGAATATACATTTTGCATTCTATTTGTATTTTAATGATATGATTTTATATTTTGCACATTCATGTTATATTCATATTCGTAACCGGATTTCAAAAAGGGTAATGATATGATAACACCAAGTTTTGTATATGTATCCAACTGTTTTCATCTCTAGTCTCGAGGGATTCTGATCGTGATAATTAGGATTAATAATCTTTTCGGACTATGTTTGTGAATTCCCTGTTGCGGATAATTAGTTGCAATCATTTCTTATGGAGGATTATTTATTACTAATATCTATAAAATAAAATATTAGAAAATGTTAGTTTGAATGAATAAGTTTTCTTTTTCTTTTCCAAATAACAATTTTATGAATTACGGTTTGTTCTCCAGATTCCTTGAAAATAAAAGTCATCAGTTGATTATATTTTAAATATCGTTATTTGCAATAATTAACTTCTGTTTATATTGTCGATGACTTGTAAATAAGATAAATACATGATTGCTAGTAATTATAAACGCTTGTAAGTTAAGTGGGCTTCTATGACGTGATTTATTGGAATTTTTAATGCTGCTTTTTTTATCATCGAAATGATTTCTAACTAAGCATATGTGAAGTAAAATATTAGATCATTTTAGTGTGTATGCACAATTATTTTTCTCTTCGAAACCATGGTTTTGTGGGCTGCTACATTGATTTGTAATAAATGCATCCCAACGAAAATCATGTTTTCCTCAAAATATGAGGTTTGGAAAAAGAAAAGAACCATGAATTGTTTTCAAGTTGTCGAATGACTAGATTTTTATCTTTTTCTTTGCAATAGTTTATTTTTATGTATATCATCGAGGACTTGTCAATACAATATAGAAGTTGTATTTTGGTTATTACTAATAATTTCTGACTAAGCACCTATAAAATAAGATATTAGATAATTTTAATATAAATGTAAAAAAAATTTGTTGTAAACAGTGTTTTTGTGGGCTATGGTTTCTTTAAATGTCGTATGATTTTGAAAAGATTTATCTCAAGGAAAGTAATATTTCCTTCAAAATACGAGTTCTGACAAAAAAAGTACCATGAAGTTCTTTTACTACGATCTTGTATGGGTTCAGCCAAGTTCATGTTTGGCTTAAGGACATGCCAACACGCATGCATGGAGCAAGCCGCTACTTTTTTGACATAGGGCTGCGTGAGGCTATTAAGGACATTGTGGTTTATGGAGGTCCTTTCTTTGGCGACCTTCAATGGCGGGTGGCATCCCTACCAATCAAGATCGGTGGCTTAGGCCTCCACTCCGCTATTGAGGCTTCGTCATATGCTTTTGTGGCCTCTAGAGCTCAATCTTGGGTGCTCCAAGATCACATTTTACGAGACAGTGGGGTATGTGATATGAATTCTGATTTTTTAGATGCCTTGGAGGGTCTACATGTCAAACTTACATCTTTAGATCTTTCATGTTTTGCTAAGAAGGATACCATCCCCCCTAAAGCCCAGAAAGCTTTGGCTAGTTCCCTTTTTAGCGAAACTGACAAAGAAATTGAGGTTGAATTTGACATGACATCTAGACAAAAAGCGATTTTTCGATGTTTGCGGTCTGACCATGCTCAAGATTTTCTTCTAGCTATTCCTATTGATGGTCTTGGAATGCATATGTCACCTATTGAGTATCGTACTATTATCAGACATCGCCTTATGATTCCTCTATTCCCAGCAGATGAGGCATGTCCAGTATCCCACAAATCTTGCCTAGACACCTTTGGAGAGCACTCGTTCAATGAACTCTCAGGTTTCAAATATAGACATGATCTTGTTAGAGATGTCCTCTATGATGTACTCAAGAAGGCTGGGGTTGCGTCAAAGAAAGAAGCACTTGTGAATTTTTTGACTGATCCACATGAGGGAAGATCCACACTCAGACCAGCAGATGTTTTAATCTTTGGTTGGGCTGGAGGAAAACACGCATGTGTTGATTTGACTGGTGTGTCTCCGTTAGTTGGTCTGATAAAAAGTGATTTTACTGCGGGTTAAGCTGCACAGAAAGCTGCCTCAACTAAAGTTGTTAAACATGAGAAGGCTTATATTGACAATCAACATGTTTTCATCCCCTTCGGGTTTGATACCTTTGGGTTCTTGACGATTGAAGCTGTAGAGCTCCTTAAGAGGGTTCAAAAAATTATGCATAGCAATGTTATGGCTCCCAGGTCTATGGATGCGATGTTTTCGAATAATTGAATTTGCCATCCAAAAGGGATTGGTGGCGCAGCTTGTTTCCTGTCTCCCAACAATCTCTATGTAAAATGTGGAATAGTGATCGTGATCAAGCAAGCTTTCTTAGTATTGAAAAACTTGTAACCACGACGAAGAAATATGATTGATAACTAGCATGATATTTTATATAAAATGAGTTTATCTCATGTAATTTATTAGTGTTTTTAGAACGGTTTTGAAATGCGAATGGTTTATCTCATGTAATAAAATGAGTTTGTCAGATGTAATTTATCTGATGAAGAAATATGGTCTTTAGATTTTGATGGATGAAGATGGAATATGAATGGTTTCAAGGTTTTTGTGGAAGGTGGACTTCGAGATGTACAAGATATAAAAGCAAGAGTTCTGATCGATGATGCGAGGAGGTGTCACCTGTTGTATTAAAATTGTATATATATATATATATATATATGTTTTAATTGGAAAACCTATTAAGTACAATTTGGTATTGATTTGGTTTCAATTGGGTAACCAAATGGTTTGGAGGGAAAGTGAGAATTCCCAAATTTGAAACATGGTTGAGTTTGGGTGGAAGTTTAGTACCATACCTTGGAGATCTAAACTTTTGGTGGACTTATATATGAGTCTACACCCCAAGCTCTTGTAGCAATAGTAGAGAGGAGGAATGGAGGATCACACACGCGCGCGCGCTCCGCTCCGTCTCCGGCTCCGGCTCCGGCTCGGGAGAGTCAATTCGGATCTCGGATTTCAATACTTTTGCTGCGGGTTTCATTTGGTAAGTCGATTAAATTAATCACACGATTAATTTAGTAAGTTGACTTAAATGAGAATTCAAGTCGCCATTATGGGCGCGAATTTTGGGATCTGTTTCGGAAACCAAAGGTCATGTTTTTAGAACGCGAGCCCCTCTCTATTTATATCCCTCACCCGACTCGGTTTTTCTTAACTCGCAAGAAAAACCTCTCACGCCGTCTCTCTCTCTCTGGTTCTTCCTCTCACGGACGAATGTTTTCTTCTTCCTCTCTCGGCTGCAGTTCTCTGAGGTACAATCGAGGACGATCCTGTTGGTGTGCGCCGACGACGATCGTGAACCGTCGTATCCTGGGAGCGGATCGCCAGTACCCTACGCACCGGTATTGTGGGGGCGATATCTTCTATAAGGACAGTCCATTTCATAGACGCTTCGGTGACTTCTAAACTGATCTATATTTTATTTTTGGTTGCCGCAATATGTTTATTGCTTTACCCTTTCTGGATCATGCCCGTGTTATTTATGTTTATGTTCTTTTAATCGGTTCCTGTTTGCATTATATAATCGGATAATGATTGGGAAACATACGATTAATATGTTTTTATTCGGTATTGTTTCTCTGTTAGTTCATTTGGATCCGATAATATACTGTTTAATGTATGCACTGGTAATCCGATTTACAACAACAATCTTAGAGAAGATATCTAGAACCGGTTTTAAAATGTCGGAAACAATGTTTAAATCGAGGGTAGATATGACGGGTATGCCTGAAAAATTCGGTGGACAGAATTTTAAGCGTTGGCAACAACGCATGAAGATCTGGTTAACCACCATAGGGTTAATCTCGATGATTGAAACCGACTGTCCTACGGTGGAGGCGTAAAGCCCCTCACCCGATAGCCATAAGGCGCAATCCGCGTGGAAGGAACGTGACCGTATATGTCATGGTTGCATCTTGTTGGCTCTGTCCAACACTTTGTTTGACGTATATTGTTCGTCCACGCAGACTGCGAAGGGGCTATGGGAAGACTTGGATCGGAAGTATAACACCGAAGACCTCGGTATTGAAAAATACTCCGTATCCAAATTTTTGAAGTTTTCCATGGCCGAAGGGAAGTCTGTTTCTGAACAGGCACACGAGTTTTTACTCTTGCTCCATGGTTTAGAGGATGCCGAAATGAAACTTCCAGAGAAGTTTCAGGTCATGTGCATCATAGAAAAATTCCCCAAGTCGTGGGAAGACTTCGGTATGATCTTGAAACACAGGAAGGGGAAAATTTCTATGGATGACTTGATGGTTGCAATTGCCATAGAGGAGGAACACAGGAAACAAAAACCTGTACTTCCTGTTGATGTTCAGGCTAAGGTTAATCTTATGACCTCGAAGGGCAAGGATAAGAAGGGAAAGGGTCCCATAACAATAAAATAAAACCAAAGGGCAAGATCCAGAAAAAGGCAAAGAATAAAACCTGCTGGCACTGTAATCAGGTTGGCCATTGGAAGAAGGACTGTCCGTCCTTGAAGGCTCAACCTAAGGCTACAGACGGGAGTCCACAAGTGAACATGATCACTATGGGACTCGGGGCTAGCGAGGGGTATGTCTCTGTAAAACCTGAACTATACAATATCCATGATCCAAATGAGTGGCTCGTGGATACGGGAGCCAATGTAAATATATGTTCTGACAGAACATTATTTTCTTCTTATCAGACCTGCAGTGGTGGGACTGTGAAGATGGGGAACGATTCTGCAGCTAGGGTGCTAGGGTCGGGACAAGTCAACTTGAGGTTCTCCTCTGTACATGTCTGGACGTTGCACAGGGTGCTGCATGTTCCTGACATCAAGAAGAATGTGTTATCTGGCTCTATCTTAGTTAGAAATGGTTTTGAATTAAACTTTAAATGTAATAAAGTTGTTATTCTGAGACATGGTGTCTTTTATGGTAAAGGCTATTTGGCTGATTTTGATTTGTTATTTAGAATTAGATGTGATTCAGTAAACATTAATGAATTGAATGTTTTGAATACGGAATGTTCTAGTTCTGTGTCTCAAGTTGTGAATAATCTAGAATCTTGTGATCTGTGGCATGGTAGATTGGGACATGTAAACCTAAATTCGATTAAAAGAATGATGAATTTAGAGTTGATCCCTAAACACACTATTGATAAAAACTCAAAAATGTGAAATTTGTGTGCAAGCTAAGAGACCTAGGAAGTCTTTTCAGTCTGTCTCTAGAGACAGTGAGATCTTGGATCTAGTGCACACGGATATCTGTGAGTTTAATGGTGTGTTGACCCGAGACAATAAGAAGTATTTTATCACCTTTATAGATGATGGCAGTAGATACTGCTATGTACATCTAATGAAAACCAAGGATGAAGCCTTAGAGAAATTTCTTATCTTTAAGAATGAGACTGAGACACAAACAGGAAAAGTGCTTAAACGCCTTAGGTCAGATAGAGGAGGTGAATATACCTCTAACTTATTTGATGAACAATGCAAATCTTTTGGCATAGTTCATGAAGTTACGGCCCCATATTCACCGCAATCAAACGGGATAGCGGAACGGAAAAATAGAACCTTAACTGACATGATCAATGCTCTCCTACAGAGTTCTGGACTTCCAACCTATATGTGGGGAGAAGCCTTGAATACGGCTTGCCATATTCTGAATAGGGTGCCTCCAAGACATATGGAAAAGTGTCCCTTTGAACTTTGGAGAAATAGGAAACCGAGTTTAAGATATCTCACAGTGTGGGACTGTCTCGCTAAGGTTTTAGTCCCAGAACACAAGAGAAAGAAACTTGGTCCTAAAACTGTTGATGCGGTCTTCTTAGGTTATCTAGAAAATAGCTATGCATATAGGTTCTTGGTAATTCGGTCCGAGATACCGGGCATAGATGTCAACACTATTGTTGAACTCCATGATGCTACCTTCTTTGAGGATGTCTTCCCGTTGAAGACTGGGATTCCTCAGAATCTGACCATTGAGGGCGCCTCTACATCAGGATCTATTCCAGATCAAGTGGAAAGGATAACGAATGTGGGGGTTGAGACTCAACCTGAACCCAATACTTTTTCTGAAGAGATTGAGCCAAGGAGGAGTAAAAGACCTCGGATAGCCAAGGATTTGGGTAGCGACTTCGTTGTCTACCAGATCGAGGGTGATCCACCAAGTTACAAGGAAGACATGGCTTCATCTGAAGCAAAACAATGGAAGGAAGCCATCAAATCTGAGATGGATTCCATTATGGCTAATGGAACTTGGGAGTTGGTTGATTTACCCAAAGGGTGCTCTACTATTGGGTGCAAGTGGGTGTTTAAGAGAAAGCTTAGACCTGACGGATCAATCGAAAAATACAAAGCTAGATTAGTTACCGAGGGCTTTAGGCAAAAGGAAGGTATCGATTATTTTGATGCCTATTCCCCTGTGACTAGGATGACCACAATCCGGATGCTCATAGCATTGGCATCTGTATATGATCTCTCTATCCACTAGATGGATGTGAAGACCGCCTTCTTGCATGGCGATCTTGAGGAAGAGATCTATATGGATCAACCTGATGGGCTTGTGACTCCTGGGAATGAGGGAAAGGTTTGCAAGCTTGTCAAATCCCTTTACGGATTGAAACAAGCACCAAAGCAGTGGCATGAAAAATTTGACAAAACCATTTTGTCATGTGGCTTTAAGGTTCATGAATCCGACAAGTGTGTCTATTCCAAGGTGAAAGGTGATGAGTGTATTTTCTTGTGCCTATATGTTGATGACATATTGTTATTTGGATCACATATGAGGATTATTAATGAGACTAAGGCTTTCTTGAGTAGCAAGTTTGAGATGAAGGACATGGGTGTTGCTGATGTGATCTTGGGTCTCAAACTGACAAGGTCAGTTGATGGGATTGTAATTTCTCAATCTCACTATGTTGAGAAAGTACTTGAGAAATTTGGATATAAAGATTGCAAAGCTGTAAGCACTCCTTTTGATTCATCCAAAATGCTGTTTAAGAATAAAAGTGGAGTACATGTAGCCCAGCTAAGGTATTCACAAGTGATAGGAAGCTTAATGTATCTTGCAAATTGCACGAGACCTGATATTTCATTCTCGGTTGCAAAGCTGAGTAGATACACTAGCTGTCCTGACCGTACTCACTGGGAGGCTCTAGATCGGGTACTGAAGTACCTGAAGGGAACTATTTCCCTTAGTTTGCATTATGGTAGACATCCATCTGTACTAGAAGGATACAGTGATGCAAGCTGGATAGGGAAAATAGAGGAGTCTGGGAGTAATGGTGTTACAGGGTATGTATTTACCCTTGGAGGCGGTGCAGTCTCCTGGAGGTCTGTAAAGCAGACCATTCTAGCTCGATCCACTTTTGAGGTCGAGCTGTGTGCTTTGGACACCACTAGAATTGAGGTTGAATGGCTAAGGGAACTTCTGTTTGAAATTCCCATGGTAGGTCAGCCTAATCCTGCGATCTCGGTACATTGTGATAATATGACCACAATTGCCAAGATCAAGAGTTCAAAGTTCAATCAAAAAACAAGGAGACACATACAAATCAGACTTAAGACGTTAAGGGATTTGGTGTCTCAAGGAGTGTTGGTTGTGGATTTTGTTGGATCCAAAGACAACACGGCAGATCCGTTGACTAAGGGACTTGATAGATCTTTAGTCCTAAAGTCTAGGCTTGGGATGGGACTGAGACCCATTTGGAGTTCCTCTACAGTAGCAACCCAACCTATCTGAGTGGAGATCCCACAAAGTAGGTTCAATGTGGTAATAACAAGCTGTTTGGAGAACTGGTTGGCACTCTAAGTTTAATGCGTAAGCATGAGTGTCTTATCCCTGGAAGCATGAGTGTCATTTAAGCTGCAAGTTTAGGAAGAGCGTAGGCTCTGAATGGGTTCAAGCCTTTGGGCAGGATGTTAGCAGTGCATCCTTAGAGAACGCCACCTATGTGAGTGTTACTGTGGGCCGCAGTTAAAGGAAGAGGGTCTTTTCTGAACACACTCATGAAACAGGATAAGGGTGCATGGCCTTTAAGAGCACCAACCCTGAAGATTGTACCAAGAACAACGCTTTGTTGTTTCTACCGTATACTTTAACACCAAGGTCTGAAGTTCAAGACGTAGTTCACTTCGTTCCTGTTAAAGTGAAAGTAGTAAACTCAGGTAGAGGTTCAAACCGGAAGGTACCTTTACTGAAAGCAAAGTGTGGGCAGCCGAAAGAAGTCTCTTGAATCCTTTTGAATCTCTTTTTCAAATTGGTGAATTCGTGGGGGATTGTTGTATTAAAATTGTATATATATATATATAGGTTTTAATTGGAAAACCTATTAAGTACAATTTGGTATTGATTTGGTTTCAATTGGGAAACCAAATGGTTTGGAGGGAAAGTGGCCGTCAGCCCCGAGGAAACCCCCCCTCTTGCTCATAGATAATCTACGGAAAAGGCTTAGGCTAGATGAGAAGGTCTGTGTGATCCCAGCACGTACTGTGGAAAGTAGAATCCTTCCCAAATTTGAAACATGGTTGAGTTTGGGTGGAAGTTTAGTACCATACCTTGGAGATCTAAACTTTTGGTGGACTTATATATGAGTCTACACCCCAAGCTCTTGTAGCAATAGTAGAGAGGAGGAATGGAGGACCACACACGCGCGCGCGCGCTCCGCTCCGCTGCGGCTCCGTCTCCGGCTCGGGCTCGGGCTCGGGCTCGGGAGAGTCAATTCGGATTTCGATACTTTTGGTGCGGGTTTCATTTGGTAAGTCGATTAAATTAATCACACAATTAATTTGGTAAGTCGACTTAAATGGGAATTCAAGTCGCCATTATGGGCGCGAATTTTGGGATCCGTTTCGGAAACCAAAGGTCACGTTTTTAGAACGCGGGCCCCTCTCTATTTATATCCCTCACCCGACTCAGTTTTTCTTAACTCGCAAGAAAAACCTCTCACGCCGTCTCTCTCTCTCTGGTTCTTCCTCTCACGGACAAACGTTTTCTTCTTCCTCTCTCGGCTGCAGTTCTCTGAGGTACAATCGAGGACGATCCCGTTGGTGTGCGCCGACGACAATCGTGAACCGTCGTATCCTGGGAGCGGATCGCCAGTACCTTACGCACCGGTATTGTGGGGGCGATATCTTCTCTAAGGACAGTCCATTTCATGGACGCTTCGGTGACTTCTAAACTGATCTATATTTTATTTTTGGTTGCCGCAATATGTTTATTGCTTTACCCTTTCTGGATCATGCCCGTGTTATTTATGTTTCTGTTCTTTTAATCGGTTCCTATTTGCATTGTATAATCGGATAATGATTGGGAAACATACGATTAATATGTTTTTATTCGATCTTGTTTCTCTGTTAATTCATTTGGATCCGATAATATACTGTTTAATGTATGCACTGGTAATCCTATTTACAACAACATCACCATGGTTGGGGAGGGCTGGGGGAGAGGTGGTAGTTGAGGCTTATCACAAGAGGGGATTGGGATTATCTAGGAGTTCCATGTCAACCCTCAATGGGGAAGAAGGCATGAGTTGGTAGTGTATGGCCAATCGGGAGAAGATACAGGGCGTATTGACCGAGGATGGTGACTGAGGATCTCGTATGACCGGATAGGAATTTAAGGGAAAAGGAAGAAACAAAGATAAATATGTAAACACACAGATGCATACCCACACCCATACACACGCACACACGCAGACCTGTGCGCACACACACACAGGGTTAAATGGGGCTACCCAGACGGGGGTGTCAACTTGGCTACCCCCACTCTATTTTATATATATATAGAGAGAGATGATCCTATGAGAGCACCCGATTGTGGGAGCATAAGAGCAGTGAGTCTGAACCATTATATTCTGCTTGCCTCTCTCCTCCTCCAATCAACCAGTGTGTGATGAGCGGAATATAATGGTTCAGACTCAATGCTCTCACGCTCTCGTAGTCTGAGGCTCTCACAGGATCAGGTCTATATATAGGGGGCCCTTCCAATAGGATGCAACCTTTCTTAATTAGGAAGGCCACCCTCTTTTTTGTAGAAAATATGAGCACTTTAATAGAATACGTATACAATTTATATTATAATTGCACATTATCAATACAAAATCACACATAAAACTATACATTATAATATAAACATTAAAACTACACATTATAGTACAAAATCTATACATATCCTACTAAAGACATTGTGTTTTTTTTTACAAAAGTGGGTGACCTTCCAGAACCTAAGAAGGATCGTGTCTTATTAGACAAAAATCATATATATATATATATAGAAGAAACTTCCAATAAGGTGAGTTTTCCTGGGTGCATGGAAAGCCACATCAATTTAGATATTTTTTATATTTATTTTAGAATTTATGACTCCATAAATTTAATAATAATTATTTGATATAATATGTATATCAAGAAATATTTATGAAAATATTGTTATATTTGACAAAAAATATTAGTTACAATATGGATGTTATATCTTACAAAACAATATGATCATCATTATTTTTATAATCTGTAGTTTATATTTTACAAAATTGTTACATATTTTACAGATGTGGTAGTGGCTTTTTGAATTTCAGGAAAGATCCTCCTCATTCGAAGGGTCCACACACACGCGCGAGGGATGATCCTGTGAGAGCCAAAATCTGTGAGAGCATGAGATCAGTGATTCCGGACCACTAAATTCGGTCATCTCTCCTTATTGATTGCAGTAGGAGAGAGAAGAGCGGAATCTAGTGGTCCAGATTCACTGCTCTCATGCTCTCATAGATTTTGGCTCTCACAGACATCCCTATATATATAAGGTTGATCCTATGAGAGCCCTAGATTGTGAGATCATGAGAGCACAGCCTATGAACCATTATATTTGAGAGACAAGAACATTCCATCACTCAATCAAAATCTTATGGTTCAGAGGCAATGCTCTCACACTCTCACAATCTGGGGCTCTCACAGGATCAACCCTATATATATCCTTCCCGAGTTCAGAAAGGTCGTCCTTTTTTGTAGAAATACAAGTACTCTAGTAGAATATGTATACAATTTGTGTTATAGCTGCATATTATAAATACAACACCACACATAAAACTACACACTATAATACAAATTGTGTACTACTAAAGTCAACGTGTTTTTTTTACAAAAAAGTGGTCGGCCTTCCTGAACTAAGGAAGGAATGTGTCCTATTAGAAGAAAATCCTATACTATAGGCAGCCCTTCTAATAGGATGAGTCTTTCTTAAGTTCAGGAATGTCATCCTCTTTTTTTGTAGAAACTACGATCACTTTAGTAGAACACGTATACATTTGTATTATAACTACACATAATAAATACAAAATTACAAACAATTTGAAGTCCACATATTTTTTACAAAAAAGGGGGACGACATTCCTGAACTCAGGAAGGATCGCATCACCTTGGAAGGAACTCCTATATGTGTGTGCACACGTATGTATGTATGTATGTATGCATGCATGCATGCATGTATGGGTAAAATGTGGTTGTCCCCTCGAGGGAGCTAACTTGGCTCCCCCACTCTATTTTTATATTTTTTATTTTTTTGAAAACTACTTCCGTGGATTTTCATCATTATATCCCTTTATTATGCCATTTAAATTTCTTGTGAAACAGAAACTCCTACAGCCTCCATCCAGACAATCATTTTTAACAGTCGTAGAATTGTTGAAATCGACCCCATCTGGAAGGAGGCCGTAAGAGTCTATGTTTCGCATGAAATTCGAATGACATAATATAGAAATATAATGATGAAAATCCATGGAAGATTTTTCAAAAAAAATAAAAATGGATAAAATGGGCAGGGGAAACCCATTTTTACCTCTAAGGGGCAACCCATTTTACCTTATATATAGGAGGTTAGGGAGCCTACATCATGATGTAATAACTTTTCCACCAAGTGGAATCGATTTCAACAATTTGAGACCGTTAAAATGATGGAATCGATTTCAACAATTTGACAGACTTGATGGAGGGGATACAAGCCTCGAATTGAGTTGAAATGTGAATGACAAAATTGTGATATATAGTGATCTAAACCCTCCATGTTTCATTTCAAAAAAATCAAAAAAAGTAGAGGAGAAAAGGGGCAAGCATTACAAATAGGAATGTCTTTGGGGATGCATAAATGTGGAATGTCTCCTTTATATCTATAGGGGATGGTCGGTTTTTTCCCGTCCCACATGATGAACATAGGTAACGGTCAAAGTCGACCATCTCTCCGCTAAAGTTGTTGGAGACGGTCTCTTTCGGGACCGTCCTATTTGTCACTCGAGGGGACGGTGACAACCGTCCCCTCCAGCACGTCCCTACTTATGTCGATGTAGTAAGTAATAAATAGTGTGACCCTTAGGGGATGGTTATAGACCATCCCCATTGTTGAGTTGGGGATGGTGCTAACACCGTCCCTTCAATGCCTCGTTACTATTTCATATTTCTTGGGTTCGAACCCATAATGAATGGTTATGACCGTCCCCTTTGGCTTTTTTTTGATGTCACGGTTAGTAGATATGCCTTGAGATCTGGGTATTGGAAGCGACTGTTGTAATGGTCCTCTCTTGTTTACTAGGTGGGATGGTTGTTTGCAACTGTCACCTCCGTTGAGGTTGGCGATAAATATCGAGTTCGAAGGGGACGGTTCACTAAAGACCATCCCCGGTCATAAATATAGGGGATGATTTTACAATCGTCTTCGATGGTCTTATACATAGGATCGCGGTGCCTTCCTTCCCATTCCACCATTGCCGACACCCCTCGCTTCCCTCTCGAGCTAGCGTCTCTCTCTCTCTCTCTCTCTCTCTCGCTCGCTCCCGACCCACGATATAACCTTCAGCGATGCTGCCAACCTTTCCATATCTCATCATGCGATACCCTCCCTCCTCTTCTTTGGTCGTGGCTCCGTCGAACCACCTTGCCCCTCTCCTTTGTATTAGACGGATGTCGTACCTCATGTACTATGGATTTTTTTGTAATGGTTGATATTATAATTAGTATATGATTGCATTTTTGATTGCTTAGATTAGAGGTTTGGTGAAAGGACAACATATTGTTGATGATCTTTCTGAGTATACAACACTTAGTGTTATTCTAGTTATAGTTAATCGACAATAGTATATAATGCTTAGAGTATATAATGCTTAGAGTGTTTGAACATAGTTGATGATCTTTATGTTGATGATTTTGGTTTAAATGTTCTAGCTGTTTAGTTGTTAGTTCTAGATAGGAAATGTTTAGAGTATATAATGCTTAGAGTGCATGAATGTAGTTAATGAGAGTTTGATGATTTTGATTTAAATGTTCTAGTTATTTAGTTGTTAGTTCTAGATAGAAAATGCTTAGAAATTGTAATGCTTAGAGTGTATAATGCTTAAAGTGTTAGAATATAGTTATAATGCTTAGATTGTATAATGCTTAGAGTGTATAATTCTTAGAGTGGATAGAGTGTATAATGCTTACAAATTATAGTTATAATGCTTAGAAATTAGGGATATTTACATCCATAACATTAAGTAATTTCATAATTACAACCATAACCATGTGTAATCGTGAATTACACCCAAGACCCTCAACAGTGCTTAACTCTTACACCCATAACCCCGAGTTGACTTCCATCCAATTTCTCGTTAACTATGACGATATCTGATAAATATTTTACATTTTATACTCTTTAAATTCTCATTATTTACAAATGAGATCACTCCCTTCCTCCTATAGCCCCCCCCCTACACACACACCACAGGACCTCCTCTTCCTCACCCCGACCGACCACATCCTCCTTCCCTTCACCCCTATCGGAAGCTCCCCACTTCCCCCTGTTGACCCCCTCCGCTTGCAACCCTCCCCCCCCCCATGCAAGTTGTTGTTGCCTCCCTTCACCATCGTGAAGCCTCCTTGTAAGCCCCCCCCCACCCCCAAGCAAACATCGACCCTTACTGTCGTCCTTCACCATCATGAAGCCCCCCTACAAGCTCCCTCCTCCTCACCCTCCCCCCTCCCTCGCAAGCCGCCATCGACCCTTGTCGTTGTTGTGAAGCCTCCTCCAAGCAGCCACTTGCAAGCCTCCCCCCTCCCCCAATCGCCTACAAAAAGCCCACGTTGTCACCCTCACACCCACCTACAAGCTCCCGTCCCCCCCTAGGGGTGTCTATCGAGTTCAACGAGTCGCGTTGGCCTCAACTCGGACTCAAAATCGATAAGAAACCTAAGGCTCGAACTCAGGCTCGATAAGGGTCGAGCCCTGGATCACCAACTCGAACTCGTCGAGTTCGAGCTGACTCACGAGCCTCTTATCGAGCCACGAGTTTCTGAGTTGGCTCACGAACCTCAAAATGAGCTGGCTCACGAGCCTCTTATCGAATCATGAGTTTTTGAGCTGTCTCACGAGCCTCAATGAGCATGCTCGTGAACCTCTTAACGAGTCATTGCTCCATTTTATACATTAAATTATGCAAATGCCATTTGTAACTTTAATTTTTTACTCTTTTCTGTAGCTTTTTTGTCAAGTAAAATGTTAATCTCTATTTTATATCAAACTCAATGTAGAAGTTTCGGTGTATATGTTTTCAACTTTTTATTAAGAGGGGAAATGGGTTATCGAGTCGAGTTTTCGAGTTGAACAACGCCTAACTCGGACTCGACTCGATAAGCTAACGAGCCATAAAACCCAACTCGGGCTCGGGCTCGTTAAGGTTTCGAGTCTGACTCGTGAGTCCTTAACGAGCTGAGCCCAAGTTGAGCTCATCGAGCTCGAGATTTCCTGACAGCCCTACCCCCCCTCCCACAAGCAAGAGACTACCTGCAAAGCCCCCCTTCAAGCTTCACCCCCTCCAAAGGCTTTGTCGACCCCGTCATCGCCCTCCCATCTGTCTGCAAGCCCCTGGTGTACCCCCACCACACTGCCCTCCCACCTGCATGAAAGCCCTTATCATCCCCACCACTGCCCTCTGATGAATCTTAGATTCATCACTCTAATTCTCATTAACTAAGCTCCATTCCCTCAAAATCATCAGCGTTTCTGCATTTATTCTGCATAATTAGCATTCATGCATGTTTGCATAAGAATAGCATTTTATCCATCATTTTTGCACAAAATAAGAAGCCAAAAATCCAAGCCAAAGTTGACCTGTAAATAGCCTAATTTTCAAGATTTTTAACTCCTTCATGCTAACTCCGAATGACACAAAACCACTTCACTGTGTACATATCACTAACAAGAATAAATGAAAAATACAAAAAAAATCACTAACCCTATTAAGTGGACTGAAAACCCAAACCCTAGTTTCAGGATTTTCGGACTAAAAGCCCCATATCTTCCCCATCCAGTGTCCTATTTGATCCTACTCACTTTTGAACTAATGCACATTCAATTACCTTCAAAACAAGACCTTCAAGTGAATCGGAGCTCGTATGTGAAAGTTGGGTTTTGGGCCTCTTTTGTACATTGTGTATTTTAGTGGTTTTTGCCCCGTATTTTATGTACATATTTTCTTTATTAATAAAAATCCAAAAAAATAGATTTAGATGTCTTTTATTTATCTTTAATTTCTCCTTATTTTTATGTTTTTTTATCTGGTTTAAAAATGACAAAAAATTAGAAAACCTAAAAATCTAGGTATTCTATGTACATGGGATACCCCAAAAATTCACTTTGTGCATTTGATCGATTTTGGCTTTGATGTCTTCATGAAAGTTGCAGATCTCATCGAGACAAATCATTTTTTGTGAAGGAACTTTTTCGATCCGAGGTCATTTGATATTCATTTCTGATTTTACAAATCTTTTTCTACGGATTTTTCTGGTGCTGACACGTGGCAGCCCCTGAGGTCGCCACGTGTCAGCGGTTTTTGAGGTTTTTATTATTCTATTTATTAAAAAAATTAAATAATCGCATGTGCGTCGCACGTACCCCGCTCTCTCTCACACTCCCGCCACGTGTTGTGGTTATGGCCGTTCGATCTCGGCCGATCGAACGACATGAGATCCGTCATCTTCAACCTCCCAGCACCCTCCCTCGAATTCTCCGCCTTCTGATCTCCACCGCCGCCTCCGCTTCACCGCTGCAACGCCATTGACCCCTCCGCCCCTCTCAGGCCACCGACACCGGGTCCAGCCCGAGGCCCCCACGCACGTGCGAGGCACGTGCGTCATGGGGGAACGCCAGAAGAACCCTCCCCAGGGGTCACGTGCCTTGCACGTGCCCTCTGGGCAATTCGTAAACAGCCCCTGGACCTCCTCTTATTTGCGAAGAAGCCCATACACCCAAGGAGCACGTGCGCCGCACGTGCTCCCTTGGGAAATTTGTAGAGAGCCCCCCATAGTCTCGGTGTTAACATTTCAGTCCTCTCTCTACATTCTATTTATTTATCAAATGCATCTGTACCCCTTTCTTTCCCTTTAATTTTGGACCCCTTTATTACATTATTTTATTAATCCAAAAATTGCATGATGTTTATCACTTTATTCTCTACATTCTGACACATTGCAGGTATATTTGTGATTAGTGATTAATTAATAATCAATTATTCTGTGGAAATTTTCATATTTTGCCCAGTCTGTGCTCTTAAAATTTTATTTGATTAACCATTACTCTAAAAATTACCTAAAAATCGCATATTGAATATTTAATATTGCTTGACATTGTGCCCAAAAAGAATTGCATTTACATGCATAATTTGCCCTGTAAAAATTATTTTGCAAATTTTAGTATTTAATTTTTTAATAGGTATTAAAACCACATTTTCGAGGTTTAGGATTTTTCTGAAATCCATCACCTAGTGATAGATCTTTTAATATTTTTATTTCTTGAAAATAAGTAGGTTTAGTATTTATTATAATTAAATATTGAAAATCATTTTGTTTGTATTTAAAAATTTAAAAAAAATTCATATTGCATCCAAAAATTCCAAAAAAATTACATTGCATTTATTTCATCATAATTTACATTGTGGCCAAGTTTTGTATTTTTCGGACATCATTTGAATGCAATTTACATTTTAGTCCCTAAAATAGGCCAAAATTGCATCCTGTGTCCCTTATGTGCATTAAAAATTCCAAAAAAAGACCGCCTCGAAAGCCGTGTACGAATATTGATAGACATAACTCTAGGTTATTCCTTTGCCTCTTTGTGATCGACCTTGGAACTTGCCCAAGTAAAATAAACATAAAACCACTTGATTAAAAATTAAATAATTTTTTTGGTTATTTCTTGACCGATTCCGATCGCCGCCTACAACGAACGACAAAACATTATTATTTTTCACTCATAAAGAATTAAAAACATGTCTTTTTAAAGCCACGATCATCAGACTCGTCAGATGGCACCGTTGCCGGGGAGGCAAACAGCTTAGTTTTTTGTCTTGAAAATTTTCGTTCGGTTTTTCGCATTCGGGTAGTCTGACCCCCGAATTTTTCACTGTAAATCCCATTTTATTTCCTGCATTTATTTTTCAGCATTTATTTTACTTATTTAATTTTTTATTATTTTCTAAGTCACTCTCTTACACAAATCTCTATTACTTTTCTTGCGAGGTACCCGGTGTACGTAGAGCGGTTTTTCAAGAAACCGATGCATCTTCACGGACATCCAAAAAGCCGCAATTTAAGATCGAGTTGAGTCTTGAGAGAGGTAGAGTCTAGGTTTTAATTTCTGCAAATTTCAATTTCTGCTCATTTATAGCGGTGTCCGTTTGGACTCTCGCGTGTGTAAAAAGACTCTGAACTTTTCTACGGTGTGTCGTGGCATGTTTCACTCTCCGGTGAGGTTGGGGCCCGACTTAAGTGGCGATTAGGATAGACCTGCACATACAGCTCTCAGAGCATTTATATTTTTGATTGTGCTCGTAGGATCTTAAGCCAAACTGCACATTAATTGAGACGCGCATAGATCGTTCAACTTAGCCAAAATTTAACTCAATTCTTTCCCGCTAATAGAACTTTCTGCTTAGGTACGGTTTTTCATCGGCTTGCATTCATTTAGAGTAATTTTTAAAATCATGTCTAGCATCCCACATGGAGATTGTGAGGATTTACTGTAAGTCTTCTAATTGAGCATTCATCATAGTTTTCCACGTGCATCGGCTTTTCCGAATTTCTCCCTCTTGTTTTATCACATATTTCTAAAGGAAATTGGGACTGGACGGTAGACGTGTATTTGTGCTCATTTAAATTCTTTAGTGATCAACTAATAAAAATTGGGACTGCTAAATATAGCCGATTTCAAAATAACCCATAAAATCATGAATTTTTGCGGGAGAGCAACCCCGACCTTGGATGTTTCTATTTTTTTGAGTGAGCGAGAGACGACACTTAAGGCTAAAGTCCAAATCCGAAATTTCGGCACCTAACTGCTCGCTAAATTTTTGCCAAGATTGATTTGTCACCAATTAAAATTGAAAAGATAATAGCCGAACTCTTACGGCTTCATTGTGTGAGTTGGTGAACCTGAGGTTTGAATTATGTTTGCATTGGTGTGTGTAAACCAATTTCAAGATCAATAGCCGCACATTTGATAAAATTTCTCTTGACTATCCCGTGCAATCATCTCTCTTCTTGATAATGGAACTCTTGTCCAAAAACTCTTGCAGATCCAACCCCCCATTCCTTTCAAAAACGACCGAACATCTATCTGAAAACCCGCCCAAATCAACTAAATCATCGTATCTTTTAATCCTCCGACATTTACGGGAAACTTTCACCCGCAAATAAATTTGGCCCCCTCATTGAATTCTTACTCAAATCATCCAACCACACATAACCACCTACCATCTTGGACTGAACCACCTTATTCTCAGTTTCTCACCAATGAAACATTTCAAAATCAAAATCCCTTTGAGTCTCATGACTGGCAGAGAAACCAAACCCAGATGGAAAGACATGCACTGAATGATTATCGGCATTGGATTGACCATGATAGACCCCTCGTCAGACATAATACTCATACAGTGGACTGGACTGACCTCCTAGAAACACATAAACCATGTATGCTGACTCCACAATATCAAGGTCTGACCAATCATGATCAAAGGATTGAACTCCACTCAAATCAAATACACATGCCTGGACCATATGAGCAGCCTCCTTCCATTATTTTTGAGGAGAAAATTTTAGAAAATAATGATCATATGTCGGATATTCCAAGAAATTCTCCTCACAGAACAAACGAGAAAATGGAAGATGAAATTATCGAACACACAATGACTGCTCCCATGATTGATCATGAACCGAATTTTGAGGATGATATTTTGAGGATAAATAAGAGATTCAATTCAATAGAGGCAAGATTTCAAAAATTTACCGACCGATTAATTTCAATCTATGGGAGCTCGGACATAAAAATGAATGAGGAAATGATTGGATCTCATTTTGACAATTTTAAGGATGTTCAAAAACCTAGGGTTGATTCTGTGAACATCACTTCTGCTTATTATTCCCCTAGACATGACTATGCATCTGACTTCTTATCAGAACATCAAAGCCCCTACTCATCGACAGGAGAAGCCACATCACCACATCACACACAAAATACCAAAAAATCAGAATAGTCGAAAATCACAAAAAAAATCGAAAATCTCAAAAAATACATAAAAATTGAAATCGAAGAAGATCTGGAGAATTTGGATCCTGCTTTACGGGAAGCACTAGGAAAGAAATTGATTTTTGAACTCCCCTTTCTATAGGCCATTGAATACTTCCCTGACCTTAAAAGATCTATAATGGACAAATTAACTAAGAAAAAGTCGGGCAGGATTAGAACAAAGACCGAAAGACATATCTTGTCAATGGCCTCCTCCTTGGTGTTGAGGAGAAAAATCAAGAGTTGCATAGTGAAGCGGTTGCTCAGATTTGACTGTGTAATCAAAGATACAATTTTCACCGATGCTCGGATTGATGACGATTCACCGATCAATATCCTCTCGACCTATGTATTTCATGAACTCAAACTCAGACTGATTCGGACGATACGAGAGATTGTTCAATTGGCGGGCCGATCGATAAAGCGGTCGAGAGGAATCATTTCTGTTATCATGAAATTCCAAGGTGCTCCGCTCAAAGTAGAATTCATGATCATAGATATTGAGTATCAAGGAGAATTCACCCAGTCTCCAATCATTCTCGGAAAGCCATTCTTGGCATTGGCCAAGGCAATAATTGATTGTGAGACTCGAGAAATTAATTTCACAGCATTGGAAGCACTTATATCTGACCTTGTCTTTGAGGAACCACGATCTTCTGAGGAAACCCACGAAGTCCCCGACAACCGCAACCATGAAGCAGTAGAAGAGCCCTAGCCTGATGCTACACCTGAGATAGCAGTTGTTGATGAGACTATTGGTTTAGAGACTCTCCCTAGTATTTCAATTCCCGCAGATCTCAAAATAGACAAATCCTTCTACCACGATCCTGAGACATATGCATGGTCACACCCTGGAGCAACATTCTCTGAATACTTGGACCAAATCATCCCAAATCGAGAGTGCATCAACATTCAGAAGACCAAGAATAAACAAACAAAATGCAAACCGACCAAGGAGAAGAACTCTAATGGCTATTCATCTGGATAGTCAAGTGAACCGACACCTTTACGAAGAAAGAAAAAGAGAGTTACCTTTGACCTTTCGGAAGAGGAATCAGTTGATGATCCATCATCAGGTCTGAAAAAGGTAGTCTACATGAGTGAAGTCTGTTCGGCAGCTCTAAAGCCATATCTTCGCAAGGATCCAAAATTCAATTCTCGTTGGACAACTCCCGTTCCTAACTACAACTCATCCAAAGCTGATGCTCCTGCCCTCTTCAAGTACACTGGAATTATTTCTTATGAGCTGACTGAGACCGGTGCTTCTGAGTATTCATCCGAGGATAAATCGATTGACCCCAAGAAGGAACGAATTTTGAGAAAACAACTGAAGAAACAAAAAGACATGAATACTTGTAGTATGTCCACTTTCAAATACTATTCCTCTGAGGATAATTCTGATGATGGATATCTTTCATCGGACTCAAACACTTCATCTATTATCCATCATGATTTTTCTGAGGATGACACTGATCATAGTTGGGAATCTTATGCTTCATCTCTGTTCCGTTATTCCGATCTCCCATCACAGGCTCAAAAGAAGATCAGCCGAAAACTGCCTTAATCATCGGCTACCCACCCTCCCTCCCGACCACATCGGTCTCCTTGTACAGCTTCTTCCTCTACTTAGGTCAAGGCCTAAGTATAGTGGGGGATCGATGCCATCTGTATATACCATCCTTCTCATCGCTCCACTTCCACCTTTCTTCTATACTTAGGCTGACCAAAGCGTAAGCATAGGGGGAACCGACATCCACCTGTATATACTCTCCTCATATCCCGACCGCTGCTCTTTTCATTTTTTCCACTCCCTTACGCTTAGCCCGGGCTATGTCTTCTTTCCGCTTCTTGTGCTCTGAGGACACAGCACTCGCTAAGTATAGGGGGGTCTGTGTATATACTTCGTATATATTTTATCCATATCTCGTACTTTCGCGTAAGTCTATATGTATTTACGGGGTGGGTAGTCTAAGAAAAACAACAAAAAAACACAAACAAAAAAAGGTTTTGCTACTAACACTAACCTTGCCCAAAATTTTTGAAAAAAATGGCTTCTTATTTCATTTTTGCATCAAAAAAAAGTGTCAGCATTTCACACACCTGCACTTCATCCAGCATCACATGCATTTGCATCTGTGAAAAGTCATTGGGTTCTGAACCGAGTTGTGAGCAGAAACCGAGAGCGGTCTGGACTTGACCTTAATCCACCTAATTTTCAGAGGAACTTCACCGAGAAATAGGATTTTAAGAGCTTCAGGTCTTTTTAACTTAATTCTTTAAGTTCCACATGACAATGTACAGCGTTTGACTCTTAGTGTCTAACCTGGTCTCTTCATTCTGGGTACAACTCTGGAATAGGGAATTAATTTGTACTCTCGCACTATGCACTTAGCTCAACTCAAACGGGATGTTGGAAGACGGTGTGAGTCTCTTTTCTGGCAGCGTGGAAATCTAAAGACCGGAATACATGTTGAAATAAAGCTTCGGAAAAGGGATGGACAACTAGGCACAATTTTTTCTAAGACCCCAAAAAATGTACGGAAAAAAGGATTCTATATCCGTAGGGGCACAACAAGATCCAAGCAGAACCACCAAAAATTCCAAATACAAAGAAGCAACTACCAAATAAAATCCGATCAAAAAGGTCCAAGCTTCAAGAAACCTACAGATCTTGGTGGAGACTCGGCTACACTGACCATCTTCACAAGGAGAGGTGACTACATTGGCCACCCTCCAGTTCTTTTCCCCTTCTTCTATCTTCTCCCCCAATTCGATTGTGAACATAGTGTGACAGACCTTGGAAGGAAATACCTGACTCCTCGAGGACGAGTTACTGGGGAGGAGACGAGCATGGTAGTCCGGCATTCTGGATGGGAAGAGCTAAAAACCTTCACACACATGAGTCGGTTATTCAATGTTCATAGGGTATACTTTGGGAAGAGGATTGATCTAAGATGACTTCTAAGCCGAAACTGTGACAATGATGTGTAGAACTTGAGGGCTGTTGATTTTAAAATTCTAAGTCTCACAGAAGTTCCGCCATACTATTAATCCAAAGTCCGAGTTTAGTTTCATTTTCACCTACAGCTCATGGTCTTTGTATGGAACCCAATCTCATTTCACCTCATGGCATTTCTTTTTGATGCTCAGGGACGAGCATGGTTTAAGTATAGGGGGATGATAAATCTCAGATTCATCACTCTAATTCTCATTAACTAAGCTCCATTCCCTCAAAATCATCAGCATTTCTGCATTTATTCTGCATAATTAGCATTCATGCATGTTTGCATATGAGTAGCATTTTATCCATCATTTTTGCACAAAATAAGAAGCCAAAAATCCAAGCCAAAGTTGACCTATAAATAGCCTAATTTTCCGGATTTTTAGCTCCTTCATGCTAACTCCGAATGACACAAAAACACCTCCACTGTGTACATATCACTAACAAGAATAAATGAAAAATACAAAAAAATCACTAACCCTGTTAAGTGGACCGAAAACCCAAACCCTAGTTTCAGGATTTTCGGACTAAAAGCCCCATATCTTCCCCATCCAGTGTCCGATTTGATCCTACTCACTTTTGAACTAATGCACATTCAATTACCTTCAAAACAAGATCAAGTTCAAGTGAATCGGAGCTCGTATGTGAAAGTTGGATTTTGGGCCTCTTTTGCACATTGTGTATTTTAGCGGTTTTTGCCCCGTATTTTATGTACATATTTTCTTTATTAATAAAAATCCAAAAAATTAAATTTAGATGTCTTTTATTTATCTTTGATTTCTCCTTATTTTTTCGGATTTTTTATCTGGTTTAAAAATGATAAAAAATTAGAAAACCCAAAAATCTATGTATTCTATGTACATGGGATACCCCCAAAATTCACTTTGTGCATTTGATCGATTTTGGCTTTGATATCTTCATGAAAGTTGTAGATCTCATCGAGATGAATATTTTTCTTGAAGGAAATTTTTATTATCTGAGGTCATTTGATATTTATTTCTGATTTTACAAAATCTTTTTCTACGGATTTTTTTGGTGCTGACACGTGGCAGCCCCTGAGGCCGCCACGTGTCAGCGGTTTTTGGGGTTTTTATTATTCGATTTATTAAAAAAAATTAAATAATCGCACATTCTCCGCACGTGCCCCGCTCTCTCTCACACTCCCACCACGTGTCGCATTTACGGCCGTTCGATCTCGGCCGATCGAAAGGCCTGAGATCCGTCATCTTCAACTTCCCAGCACCCTCCCCCAAATTCTCCGCCTTCTGATCTCCACCACTGCCTCCACTTCACCGCCGCAACGCCATCGACCCCTCCGCCCCTCTCAGGCCGCCGGCACCAGGTCCAACCCGAGGCCCCCACGCACGTGCGAGGCACGTGCGTCGTGGGGGAACACCAGAAGAACCCTCCCCAAAGGTAACGTGCCTTGCACGTGCCCTCTGGGAAATTTGCAGACAGCCCCCTGGACCTCCTCTTATTTGCGAAGAAGCCCATACACCCAAGGAGCACGGTGCTCCCTTGGGAAATTTGCAGAAAGCCCCCCCATAGTCTCGGTATTAACATTTCAGTCTCTCTTTGCATTCTATTTATTTATCTATTGCATTTGTACCCCTTTCTTTCCCTTTAATTTTGAATCCCTTTATTACATTAGTTTATTAATCCAAAAATTGCATGATGTTTATCACTTAATTCTCTACATTCTGACATATTGCATGTATTTTTGTGATTAGTGGTTAATTAATAATCAATTATTCTGTGGAAATTTTTATATTTTGCCCAGTCGGTGCTCTTAAAATTTTATTTGATTAACCATTGCTCTAAAAATTCCCCAAAAATCATACATTGCAGAGTTAATGTTGCTTGACATTGTGCCCAAAAGGAATTTATTTGCATGCATAATTTGCCCTGTAAAAATCATTTTGTATATTTTAGTATTTAATTTTTTATTAGGTATTAAACCTCACATTTTCAAAGTTTAGGATTTCTCTGAGATCCATCACCTAGTGATAGATCCGAGATAATTTTATTTCTTGAAAATAAGTAGGTTTAATATTTATTATAATTAAATATTGAAAATCATTCTATTTGCATTTAAAATTTTATAAAAAAATTCATATTGCATTCAAAAATTCCAAAAAAAATTACTTTGCATTTATTTCATCATAATTTACATTGGGGCAAAGTTTTGTATTTTTCGGACATCATTTGAATGCAATTTACATTTTAGTCCCTAAAATAGTCCAAAATTGCATCCTACATCCCTTATTTGCATTAAAAATTCCTAAAAAAAGACCGCCTCGAAAGCCGTGTACGAATATTGATAGACATAACTCTAGGTTGTTCCTTTGCCTCCTTGTGATCGACCTTGGGACTTGTCCAAGTGAAATAAACATAAAACCACTTGATTAAAAATTGAATAATATTTGTGGTTATTTCTTGACCGATTCCGATCGCCGCCTACAACGAACGACAAACCATTATTATTTTTCACTCATAAAAAATTAAAAACGCATCTTTTTAAAGCCGCAGTCATCGGAATCGTCACCCTCCCACCTGCTAATAAGCCCCCATCGTCCCCCACCCCTATCGCCTGCATGCTTCCTACCTGCAAACCCCCATCGACCTCCCTACCCTCGCTGCATCCCTCCACCATCAAAGCCCCCCTACCTGCAAGCCCCCACGATCCCCCAATCCATGCCATCTGCAAGCTCCCTTCCTACAAGACGTCGTCCTCCACCATCATCCAAGCAGCCCCCCTCCCCCCAAACGGAGAGCCACAACCCAACAGGTGTTGGATTTTTTCCTTTTTCTTTTTTCTTTTACTTTTGATAAATCCCAATCGTTGGTTTGCAGATTCGTTAGATTAACTCAATCATATGATTAAGTTAATGAACTAAACTAAAGAAAGATTATAGGTGTAAAACAGAGTATTTATTCAGGGTCTCGAGTTTGTGATTATTGAGGGTTATGATTGTAATTATGAACAGGGTTATGGGTGTAAATATCCTTAGAAATTATAATGCTCAGAGTGTATAATTCCTAGATTATATGCTTAGAGTGTTTGAATATAGTTGATGATCTTTAGTTTGATGATTTTGGTTTAAATGTTCTATTTTTAGAAAATGTCTAAAAGTTGGATGAAAAAAGATTTGATGATTATCGGATATATAACTAAGGTATTATCAAATTTTTAAATTGGATATTTCGATGCGAGTTACTATACCATATTGTAGGAGGTGAAGGAGATAAGATTCATTATCCATCTGTTGAATGCAAGAACACTCTGACTAACAATCGAACTGTAGTTTACAGGCACCTTATATTAAATGGTATTTCGCTTCATTATACGAATTGGGCATACAATGGTGAAGGAATTCATAATATTCCATAATACAATAATGAATCAGTTTGTCATGGAGGAGATATATTGAAGACAAATGGTTGTGGTAATATGTTTGAAATGCTAGACAATATTTGACATCATATTTCAGATGAAAAGACTGAACCAATTTGGGATACCTTATGTGAAAATATAAAAGGTGCTGAAACTCCTCTATCTCCATGAATTGAAATGTCTCGTTTACGATCTCTATTGTAGATGTTTAAGATGAAAGTGAAAATTTATTGTACAATGATTATGATGACTGATGTGTTGCATTTAATTAGGAGGATACTAAATAATATAGTTTCCAAAGGATTGAAGGATGCTAAATCAAGATTTCACTCTCTTGGATTAAATTATGAAAAAATTGATGCATGTCCAACAGAGTTCGTTCTTACAAGTTGTGTCATATTCCAGGTATATCAATAATAGATTCATATTTAGGGAAAATCAATCAATGAGAATAAAGAAACACAGCTTTCCAGTGTGATAGTGAATGCCGAATTCTCAACTGGAATAGATATAGTGAAATAGTTGATATATTAGAGATCGGTTTTACACATGATGCAAGGTGTGTTCTATTTAAGTGCATTTGGTTTGATGTTGGCCATGTGGGAGTAGGATACAAGAAAGACAAAAATGGCATTCTTGTATTAAAGCAAACAGGTCGGTTGCGAACCAACGAGTCGTTTTCTATTGCAAGTCAGGTAGAGAATGTCTTTTATGTACCTGACAACTATGTCAGTGGATGGATAATACCTGTTAAGACAAATACCTAGAGATTTCTTTAATGTTAATGAAGATCAAGATGCATTCGATGATGATGTTGCATACCAGAATGCTTCGCATGACATTCTCCCTTCTGTAATTGATAATGACATCACTAGTAGTAGTGGAAGATTTTGTGACAATATGGCATTACAATAATAGGAAGTAATTACAAATTTTTTTCTTTCATTCAAATTTTATAACATGATTTCTTGGGATTGAGATACTTACATATAAATTTGGATTTTTATTGTCTTTATTTGCAAGTATGGTTCCTAGACCTAGAAGCATTCAAGAAAATCCAGAACCCACTCTGCAGACACAGGGAGGCTCATATAATCCCAGTAGTGGCGGTTTTCAGAGACGACAGGACCCTCTTAGTGTAGGTTCCTAGATCGTCTCCCTACTATACAGACATTACACGTTCGTATTGTCGGAGGTGACTGATGAATCTGTGATTCATTATATTAAAAGATGAAAATAGAGCTTTGTTCTCAAGTAATTAGTTGCATTTCATCATTTATTCCACATTTTTACCATTTATGCACTTAGAATTAATATCTGTATTTTAACACTCGCAATTGCATTCATAATCATCTTCACATTCGCACCTAACTTTATGCACTTAACTAATTCATGCTAACTCTAGTTGATCTCAATCCACTCCATTCTATATATATCACTAACAAGATTAAAGGAAAAATATAAAAAAAACTAGCTCAAATAATTGGCCCGTGAGATAAAATCCCAATTTCAGAATAGACAGACTAAAATGCTCATATATTCCTCATACAGTGTATGAATTAGGTCTGCTCACTTTTAAAGTAATACATATTCAAAGACCTTCAAAACAAGACCAATTTCATAAAAATCGGAGCTCATATGTGAAAGTTTGGTTTTGGGCCTCTTTGGCGCATTTTGTGTTTTTGCGGTTTTTGACTTGATATTTTATGTACATAATTAACCCTTTTTATTTTATTTCATTTTCATTTATATTCTTTGGTGAAAGTTTTATTAAAATACATAAAAATCCAAATTAAAATTAAGACTGAAATCAAAGAAACTGACCGAGTCTGAGTGTCCTTCACAAGTCTGTACAAAAATCTCACTTTTCTTCTTTATTTTATTCTCTTATTTAATCATTTATTAAAAATCTAAAAAATAGATTATTATTTAAATATTTATCTTTGATTTTATCGTTATTTTTTCCTATTTTTCTCCTTATTAAAAATCACTAAAAAATTATAAAACCCAAAAAATCGATGTTCTATGTACATAGAGTACCCCAAAATATCACTTTGTACATATGACCTTATTTGCTCTTGAATCCTTCATGAAAGTTATAGATATCATTGAGACGAGCAATTTTCGTGTTGAGCACTTTTAATCCAAGGTCGTTTGCTACTTTTTATGGATTTTCTTTTATTTTTATTTCTCGATTTTTCTGGGAGTGACACATGGCAGCTCCTGGAGCTGCCACATGTCACCCATTTTTGGTATTATTTTCATTTATTTTAAATTAAAAAAATAATAAAATAATAAAAACCTCACATGCAAGGCATGTGAGGACTTCTCCTCCCTTTATCCCATTCGCTCGTTCCCCTGTTTCTCGCCAACTCCACTCCCCTCTCACATTCCAACCTAACGGTCGACGACCCTCGCCCATTCTCCGCTAACCACTGCCCAACAACCTCAGACGACTCCGCTCTTTTCCTTACACCCTTGCCAGATGACCTTAACTCTTCCTCCTTATACAAAGCAATCGACTCCCACAACTGCCATCATTCACCATCTGCCAAATCCGGAGAGAGAGAGAGAGAGAGTTTGAGAGAGAGGCCGATGACAGGAGCCTCTCTTCTCTGACGATTATCCTCATAGGAGAGATTGACTTCCAACGTCTTGGGGCCTTCGGTGGTCCCAATCGAGGCAACGATCAATAGGAGCGGCGTCTCTGCCCTCCATTCCAGGCGAATAATACAACCTTCTCCCTTCTTTCTCTTTACTCGGTTTTCCCTTATATCCCCTGTTCTTCCAATCGCTTACATCGATACCCACATCCTTGCCACCCTCTACCGCTCAACATCGCATCACCTTCCTCCATCGTCATCGGCGATCACTCACGCCTCTGTCCGCATGTGAGGAACCATCCCCTTCAGGTTCTCGTGGTCAACTATCACCATCTTCTCCACGAGTCCGCAGGTTGAGCACCTCCAGACTACGTGCAGTCCTGCAACTGGCAGCCTCCCATTGCAGACCCGCTAGCGAGCAGCAGCAAATAGGTCACCGGAGTTCCCGTAGTCGACCGCTTCACGCCGCATATCCGTCTCCAACTGCGTGGAGGAGCTCCGCCCTAGATGTGCACTCCACTGTTCCCTACCGCATGTCCACCTACATCGATAAGAGAAGCCTGGAGGCTTTGCCTTATCCGCCCCAACTCCAGCTTCCTTCCATACTAGCCTGACCGGCCGCAGCCTCAGCTCGCAAGGCCCGTTACAATCAGGTCTCCAAACCGCCTCGCGCCACTAGCGTGAAGCCCTCAATCGCCTGCCATCTTCCAACCATGAGGATAAAGAAGACCCTCACGTGTCATGCAGGTGAGGTTTGGAGATATTGCAGACAACCCCCGTCGATCCAAACATTTACGTTGAAGTTTAACGAAAGCCCCACCCACGTAATCCTCACGTGCACGTAGGGTTAATTGCATCCAGGCCCCTAAACAACTTCAGTTTTGCATACCGACATGAGCGCATGTACGTGGCGTGTGATTCACTGGGCACATTACACGAAGCACCCTACAATACCAGCAAATCACGCACAGGTCTAGCCTTCCAAACGCACGTGTGTGGCATGCACCAACAGGGAAATTTTTCATCCAGTCCCCACGTGTTTCGGTATTTACACTAGCATTGCATTTTTTATTTTACTTTCTGTTATTGCATTTAGAACTCTGTGTTCTCCATTTAATTTGCACCTCATTTTGGTATCATTTTATCATTTAAAAAATTGCATTTTATTCTTCAATTAATTCTCTACATTGTGGCATATTCATAATAGTTTTATTCTCTATGGTTAATTAACTAATATTATTCTTACGTAAAATTGCGTATTTTGCCCACTGATTGCGCTAAAATTCATAGTTAATCACAACTTCAAAAATTGTCAAAAAATCATGGATAGTAGAATTAATTGTTAGTAACATTGTACTTAAAAATAATTGCATTTGCATGCATATAGTGCTCTAGAAAAATTATTTTGTGCCTTTCAATAATTAATTTTTGATAGGTATTAAATTCAATATTTTTAGAGGTTTAGGATTTTTCTAAGAAATGTTACCTAGTAATATATTTTAGATAATTTTATTTCTTGAAAATAATATATTTAATATTTATTATAATTAATTATTGAAAATCTCATTGTTTGCATTCAATTAATAATAAAATATTCATTTTGCATCCAAAAATCCAAACAGTAGTCTAATTTCATCATATTTCATATTTTGGTCAAGTTTTAGAGATTTTTGGAATTCATTTGTTGAAATTTATAATTTATTCCCTGAACTTTGTCGAAATTACATTTGCCTCATTTATCGCATTTAAAAATACCAAAAAAATACCTCTCTGAGAACCTAATTTCGTGATCGACTGAAAACCAACCTAAGGAGATAGTTTCCTCCCTGAGTTCGACCTTGGAACTTTCCCAAGTAAAAAAAGTTTACCATTCGCTTTAATTCGACAAATAATTAAAATAGCGGTTTTTTATTAACCCTGAATTGTCCGCCTGCAATGTAATTCAAACAACTTTTTAATCGTTAATTTGACATTATTAAGTGATGATTTTTTCAGTTCATTAGCGATGATATGGGTGAGAACTCCACGAAGTTCCAGAGCTGCCTTGGACAGGTTGCTCTTGTACGTGTCCCCATCACCATTGTAGACTTTTGGTAGCTTCCTCATGCCATCAAGGTTGCCATCAGCTCTGATTTGGAGGTATTTTATTATACAAATATTCTATGCATAAAGTTATTATCTTATGATTTACTTTTGCTGTTAGCAATGTGAGCCCGAGGCGAACCATTCCTACAATAAATGTTATTGTAATAAATGATTTATCAATAAAAGTTATTGATTATGTTTCACTCCCTTTCTGATATTGAACGAATGAATGCACTATAAGGTCCCTCTGTACAATAAGGGTTATGTACCATGGCCAACTTGATAATCATATAGCTGTTGATTCATTGATTGAATCATAGGGGCTGATGCTTGGATGAATATCTAAGGAGTTAGATAGAGGACTCATCAAGCATCATCAATGATTGACAAGTAGTGATCTCCAGTCTGAGTAGGAGATGGCAATCTTATCTCATTAGGTTGATATCTGATTGACCTCTTGATGCAGGTCCTCTGCATGGGAATATTGATTCGGAGGTATCAGATTAGTTGGGTCAATGGGTTGACTTAACGAGATCAAGATAACCAAAGACCTACGATGAATACTGTCACATCACAGGAAAACATCCTCTGACCAGAGACAAATGTATTGCTATATATCTGAGTATGTACATTTGGCAGACCAATAGGTTGATGACCTAACCAAGGTCTATATACCGGCGAGCTGGTGTGCATATAAGGGCATATGAGTAATATGATCTCTCAAAGGGATCATACAGGTTCACTTATGAACCGAGAGACATGAGCTCACTCATGAGGTATTGGGACTAACCAAATTCCATGCATGGTCGTCATGCTTTAGAAGCATGACATGAATTTGAAGGTAAGATATATACTTTATGAAAGCATATGATCTGTACCATATCGCAAGGACCAAGAATGAGAAACTTAGTGATCATACCATGAAGATGACAGTGCAAAAGTAATCTATATCTTCGTGACGATCATGAGTCTTCCAGTATGCATGATGTACAGGTATTAGGAATACTTGAGGGTGATTTGATCATAAATGATTGTATAACCATGACGCTTCCATTTCGATGGAGTGATGACACAGGTCTGGATTTTAGTGACTCCTCACATTAGAGAAGTGACCTAATCTTAGTCCATGTATTGGACATTGATCTGAATGAGATTCAGATGCAATGAGAAGATTAGGTTTACGGTCTTGATTTAATCAAGCATCTATGAGAGGTCCATGGGATCTGGATTTGAGATGTGATCTCAACATCCAAGTCATTATACGTGGAATAATACAATCGCCCTGTCCTTATCTCCAAGTATCTGAGGAGAAATAACATTGTTCTTAAATGGTTTAAGAACAATTCCATAAGATCTAAACAATGATAAGTTGATAATTAAATGTGATTTATTTATCATGATGTATGAGGAATTATCCAATATAATTAAATGTGATTTAATTATTATGGATAAGAATAATGTGGATAGTAATATCCAATTATTCATAATATATTATAAATGTTATTTATAATGTATTAGAGAGAGCTAATTATAATTTATATTTGTAGATTAAATATTAATGTGTATTGGATACACATTGTCTAATTAATTGAAGATGTAAATTACATTTTGTTTTGGGTTGTGAATGTGATTCACAATTTTCCAATGTCAAGATTGCAATATTCTCAAAATTAATTGAGAATTATTTTTGGTGAATTAAATCCCAACAAATAGTTGTTGGAAATAAGTAGAGATAAAATCAAGGAGATGTGCAATCTCATGGGAATCCATGAGATTGCCCTCCCCATATGGGAAGGAGGTGGCGGTACCCAATTCCCTTGTGGGATTGGTGGCCGTCCACTCTCCTTTATGGGGATGGAAGATCTCCTTTGTATTTCACTCCTTATTTGATTGATTTAATTTGATATTAATATTTATTTTATTTATCAAATATATTTAATCAAAATTAAATCACAAGTTGTTGGCTTTTACCAATAACAATCTTGATCATTGGATTAACATAAATCAATCTCATCCATTGATTTTATATGTCCCATGGATTGAGATCCATGGATCCCAAAATCCTATAAATAGAGAGGCATACCTTTCTCTCTACTGACATGCTATTGTAGCACACATCTCTCTCTCTCTTTCTCCTCACACGCCAGCTCTCTCTCTCCCTCTTCGTGGTGGCCGTCCACCATACCCTAGAGGAGAGAATCGTCGATGCCTACGCCACCGCACTGCCGCTTCGATGCTATGAAGTTCTCCGTCTACTTGGAGTGCTTCGCTCACGAAGGAGACGTTCGATCTCGTGCGGGAGATCAGGAGCAATCGTGCTTGGATCAACTTGTTCGATTGCGAGGACACCGCGACTCATCTCCGCGCTCGCAAGCCGTTACTCCGACGATCGGAATTGAGAAAGGAGGTCTCTTTTCTTAGAGACTCGATCAACCACACTTCATGAGGTATTGCATTATACTTGTTGTGGTTATAGATAAAACGATCCGAGAATCGTTCTTGGATCATGTGGTTTCATTGCATGAAAAATTTTAAATTCCGCTGCACTGAACAACTAGTACGACTAGTCGTTCTCCATCGTATCTGATACGACGATCACGCTTCCGTGATGCACTTGAGGATTTTTCCATATCCTTCAAGTGGCATCAGAGCCTTAGGTTGACGGTTTCGAAAATGATTCGCTAACCAAGGACGACTTGGGTTCATTAAGGTCGCGAAAGTTTTTATCGCATTTGATTTTCAGATCTGTTTAGTAAATAAATTCGGCACTGTTTAAATTATTTAAACACGAATTTAATACTTGTATTTTGTTCCCCATTAAATAAGGAAACCATAGGATCTGAGTTTGTGTAAATCGGATTTCATATGCTTGAGATATGGTTGTTTTAATGAACATGTATGCACTGTTGCGAGAACTGTAGATCTGAACGTGATTAAAATGTTAATTACTGTTTAGACTTATCTTGAAATGCGTGAAACTTTTTGGATTCTGTCCTAAATCAAATTAACAATCCATGAAAATTGATTTTGTCTAATTTGGATTTAATGTGATTGAGATATGCTAATTTTAGTAAGTAGGGGTCACTGCTGAAATTACAGTTCTAATCAAGAACCATGTGATTGTCAATTAGTGAAATTAATTGTTAATTTCAAGAAATAATTATGGAAAATATTTGAGAAATATTGGAAGATGATTATTTCCTTAATTGACTTGGCCTCAACCAATTAATTGATTAGATTTGATATAAATCATATTGGAAACACAATCATCAAACTCCTTGCTTGAATAGGATTGGGAATTTGTCTAGCAAATTTCCTTATAATCAAAAATTGTTTTAATTACTATATGGTATAATTTTGGTGGAAGAACCGATGATCATGTCAAGTACAAATTAATCGATTTGGCATTATCCTTTCCCGAGGCAGATATGGTGACTAGTCGGAGATCACTGGGGTAGCGGGTTGCAATGTATGTGGTCCGTCCCACTCTCGCTTGCACTGGCCATGACAACGAGTAGGGCCGGGATAATGCCGAAGGGATTAAGTTGTATTTTTCTAATTATTAAAATACGAATTAATACATACTTTGAGAATAATACCATATATATTCAAGTATAACAATCAAGTTTGATTGATTGAATTGGACTGATAATTAATTTAATATGATTGAATTGATTATGTCCAACTAGAATACTCTAATATGATTAGAGTTGATAATTCCCTTGGAAGAATTGATTATATGAATGTGATTCATAGTAATTAATTAAATTTGAATAAGATATGGAGGATCACATAAGTGACATCCATGGTCTCATGTCAAGGCGAAAGGTTTCGTCACCAGATATTATATGCGGGAGACGTCTGTCCGAAGTGACAGCTCCTGCATATGATCCATTTGGATCGGTCTCATCGCTTCTCGAAAGAGTAAGGACGTATGCGTAGTGACCCCAATATCGGGTCCTCATATTATTGGGGTGATATTGGATTGCGCATAGCGAGTTGTATTCCTGTTGACGGTTGGTTCAATTAATGTCGGGTCAACATCACCTAAGGGGTGGTGGGCCCGGGTATTAAAGACCGAATTGGGAAATGCAAGTTGGACTTGCAAGGCAGAATGTGTTCCTGTTTCTTTTTATTGGAGTCATAGGTTCTCATATTATTGGGATTTGACAAAGATAAAGAGGAGATCCCAGTTCTTTCTTGAGATATATCGGTAAGTATATCTCCTACTTTGAAAGTGAATAAGGGAATAAACTTTCAGAGTTGACATAGCAAGACTAATTTGATTTAAAATGTCTTGATCAAATAAAATTAAATTGAATATATTATATTCTAATATAGTGCATTCTCAATTTCTGAAAATGAAGTCCATGAACCCATTGAGCAGGCTTTTGGAGGTCAACCAATTGACCGGACCAAATTACTCGGATTGGATCCGTAATTTGGAGCTTGTACTCTCGGCGGAGCGCATCAGTTATGTGCTCTCTGAAGAAAAGCATGAAAACCCTAAATCAAAGGAAGAAAAAGCATTCAATGACAAGTATGATGAAGATCATGTCTTGGCTAGATGCTACATCTTGGGTTCTCTCTCCAATGTTCTTCAGAAACAACATGTGGAGATGAGTAGTTGCCAAGAAATCATGCAGAATCTAAAGGATATGTTTGGTGATATTAACCGCACCCAGCGGTACAATGTTATGAAAGAACTCGTTCGCTGCAAGATGCAGGAAGGGACTTCGATCCGTGAGCATGTACTCAAAATGTTTGGGTACTTGTCGGAGCTGGAGACTCTGTGGGCAACAATGGATGCAGATATGCAATCCGATTTCATTCTGTTGTCGTTGCTCAAATCTTTCAGTAACTTTGTGGTGTCATTCCACATGAATAAGATGGAACAGACAAATGCTGGGCTTCTTGCTACATTAAAGTCTGCAGAAGACGTAACGAAGAAAAATGGTCCCACTGGCAGTGTAATGGTTGCACAGGTCCGAGTGAAGCGCGATCGAAAGCATGGTTCTCGGAAGGGCCCGACCCAGAAGAGAAAGAAGAAGGGACAAAGTGTTGGCTCGTCTTCCAATGCATCCACTCTAATGGCGTCGAAGAAAATCGACGTCTGTCACCACTGCAAAAAGCTGGGGCAGTGGAGGCGTAATTGCCCGGATTACCTGAAGTCGGTCGACAAAGGTAAAGCCCCAGCAGGTATTTAGTCTACTTTTATCATTGAAATCAGCTTTCTCGTTGGACGAGAAGGAAGTTGGGTTGTTGATTCTGGTGCTTCTGTTCATGTATGCAATTTGTTGCATTTGTTTCAGGAAACTAGAAAACTTGAGGAAGGGGAGATAGTCATCCAGATGGGATCTGATGCAAGTGTTGCAGCAGTCGCCATCGGGACTTGCCGACTGTCATTATCTAGTGGAAGAGTCCTAGTACTTAAAGAGTATCTTTTTGTACCTGAAGTCAGAAGGAAGTTAGTTACTAGATGCGAAAGTATTATTGACTTAACACATACCGATGTATGAGGTCCCTTCAGTACCGCGACTCGAAATAGATATCGATATTATTTGACGTTTATTGATGACCATTCGCGATACGGGTTTGTCTTCCTATTACATCATAAATCTGAAACCTTTGAAAAGTTCAAAGAATTCAAGGTGTTGGTTGAGAACCAAACCGACAGGAAGATTAAACGGATTCAATCTGATCGAGGTGGCGAGTACCTCTCAGATGAATTCAAGGAATGCCTTAAAGAGAATGGAATTGTCTCCAATCTCACTACTCCTGGAACTCCCCAACTTATTGGTGTTGCTGAAAGACGCAACAGGACCATCATGGATATGGTCCGTTCAATGATGAGTAAAGCACATTTACCACTTAGTTTCTGGGGATATGCAGTAGAGACTGCAATATATATCCTGAATAAGATTCCCAGCAAATATGTACCTAAGACTCCTCATGAGCTCTGGTATGGAACCAAACCTAGTGTTAATCACTTGAGGATTTGGGGATGCTTGGTTCATGTGAAGAACGTGGACGGAAGTAAGCTGGAATCTCGCACTCGTGAGTGTTACTTCATTGGGTATGTTAGAGATGGTATTGGATACCAACTCTATGACCCTGAGACCCAAAAGGTTTTTGTCTCTAGAGATGTGAAATTTATGGAGGATGATTTCATTAAAGGTCAAGACAAAAGTGAAGTAGAGGAACTCATAGAATCCCCTGAGGATTCTGAGCTTCCTAGACCAGAAACTGAAGAGATAAATAAAGATGAAACACCCATACCTCTTCGAAGGAGTTTGAGGGTGGTTGCACCACCTGAAAGGTATGGATTCCATGTGTCAAGTGAAACTGACAATGATCCTACTTCATTTGATGAAGCACTCGCGGATCATGACATGAATAGATGGATACTAGCAATGAAGTCAGAAATTAACTCCATGCATAAGAATGGTGTATGGACCCTGGAGGATCCACCTAAAGGGGTAAAACCCATTGGGTGCAAATGGATCTTCAAGAGAAAAAGGGGACCTGATGGGAAAGTAGAGACTTTCAAGGCACGGCTCATAGCCAAGGGCTACACACAGAGAGAAGGGATCGACTACGATGAGACATTCTCTCCTGTGGCTATGCTTAAACCCATCAGGGCATTGCTAGCTATAGCTGCATATCTTGACTACGACATCTGGCAGATGGACGTCAAGATGGCTTTCCTCAATGGATACCTCGAGGAGGATATCTACATGGAGCAGCCCCAGGGCTTCATGACTGAGGATGGTGAAGTATGCAAGCTGAAGAAATCCATCTATGGGCTCAAGCAAGCTTCTCGTAGCTGGAACATCAGATTTGACAAAACCATAAAGAGTTATGATTTTGTGCAGAATCCTGATGAACCTTGTGTGTACAAGAAGCTTAGTGGGAGCGCCATTGTGTTCATCGTGCTTTATGTAGATGACATCCTTATCATTGGGAATGATACAAGGATGATGACCAGTGTGAAGATTTGGCTATCCCATACCTTTGAGATGAAAGATCTTGGAGAAGCCTCTTACATCTTGGGTCTGAAGCTGTTCAGAAACCGAGAAAAGAGGATATTGGGATTATCACAACATGGATACATTAAGAAGATTCTTGAACGATTCCGTATGGATAGTTCCAAGAAAGGATTCCTACGCTTAAGACATGGTATCCACCTATCTAAAGGAATCACTCCTCAAACTGTTGAGGAAAAGAAGGCCATGACTGGATGTCCTTATGCATCAGCTGTAGGAAGCTTAATGTATGCCATGATGTGTACTAGGCCAGATATCTGCCATGCCGTGGGAGTGGTAAGTCGTTACCAATCCTGCTATGGAGAACAACACTGAAATGCAGTAAAGAACATATTTAAATATCTAAGACGGATGCAAGATTACATCTTGGTCTATGGAGATGGTGATCTCCAAGTATTAGGATATACAGATTCTGACTTCCAAACGGACATTGATGATTGAAAGTCGACATCAGGGTTTGTGTTCCTGTTGAATGGTGGTGCTGTGAGCTGGAGAAGCAAGAAGCAGGACACTACAACAGATTCAACAACAGAAGCCGAATACATTACCGTATCGGATGCTGCAAAGGAGGCGGTGTGGTTGCGCAAGTTCGTGCAGGAGCTTGGCGTAGTTTCCTCTAATACTCCCATCCTGCTACTCTGTGATAACACGGGAGTCATTGCCCAGGCGAAGGAACCCAGATGGAATTAGAAGAGCAAGCACGTAGAAAGGAAATACCACATCATTCGGGAGATTCAAAAGCGTGGTGACATCATCATCACTAAGGTGGCCTCTGCCGACAACGTTGCTGATCCTCTTACCAAACCTCTGACACAGAAGGTTTTCGACCAGCATGTAATGAGTATGGGTTTAAGGATTGTTCCTGAATGGTTCTGAGGGCTAGTGGGAGATAGTTAACAATGTGAGCCCGAGGCGAACCATTCCTACAATAGATGTTATTGTAATAAATGATTTATCAATAAAATTAATTATGTTTCACTCCCTTTTTGATATTGAATGAATGAATGCACTATAAGGTCCCTCTGTACAATAAAGGTTATGTACCATGGCCAACTTGATAATCATACAGCTGTTGATTCATTGATTGAATCATAGAGGTTGATGCTTGGATGAATATCTAAGGAGTTAGATAGAGGACTCATCAAGCATCATCAATGATTGATAAGTAGTGATCTCCAGTCTGAGTAGGAGATGGCAATCCTATCTCATTAGGCTGATATCTGATTGACCTCTTGATGCAGGTCCTCTGCATGGGAATATTGATTCGGAGGTATCAGATTAGTTGAGTCAATGGGTTGACTTAACGAGATCGAGATAACCAAAGACCTATGATGAATACTGTCACATCACATGCAACCATCCTCTGACCAGAGACAGATGTATTGCTATATGTCTGAGTATGTACATTTGGCAGACCAATAGGTTGATGACCTAACTAAGGTCTATATACCGGCGAGCTGGTGTGCATGTAAGGGCATGTGAGTAATATGATCTCTCAAAGGGATCATACCGGTTCACTTGTTAATCGGGAGATATGAGCTCACTCATGAGGTATTGGGACTAACCAAATTCCATGCATGGTCGTCATGCTTTAGAAGCATGACATGAATTTGAAGGTAAGATATATGCTTCATGAAAGCATATGATCTGTACCATATCCCAAGGACCAAGAATGAGAAACTTAGTGATCAGAACATGAAAATGACAGTGCAAAAGTGATCTATATCTTCATGATGATCATGAGTCTTCCAGTATGCAGGATGCACAGGTATTAGGAATACCTGAGGGTGATTTGATCATAAACGATTGTATAACCATGACGCTTCCATTCCGAGGGAGTGATAACACAGGTCTGGATTTTAGTGACTCCTCTCATTAGAGAAGTGACCTAATCTTAGTCCACGTACTAGACATTGATCTGAATGAGATTCAGATGCAATGAGAAGATTAGGTTTACGGTCTTGATTTAATCAAGCATCTATGAGAGGTCCATGGGATATGGATTTGCGATGTGATCTCAACATCCAAGTCACTATACGTGGAACAATACAATCGCCATGTCCTTATCTCCAAGTATCTGAGGAGAAATAGTATTGTTCTTAAATGGTTTAAGAACAATTCCATAAGATCTAAGCAATGAGAAGTTGATAATTAAATGTGATTTAATTATCATGATGTATGAGGAATTATCCAATATAATTAAATGTGATTTAATTATTATGGATAAGAATAATGTGGATAGTAACATCCAATTATTCATAATATATTATGAATGCGATTTATAATGTATTAGAGAGAGCTAATTATAATTTATATTTGTGGAGTAATTATTAATGTGTATTGGATACACATTATCTAATTGATTGAAGATGTAAATTACATTTTATTTTGGGTTGTGAATGTGATTCACAGTTTTTAATGTCAAGATTGCAATATTCCCAAAATTAATTGAGAATTATTTTTGGTGAATAAAATCCCAACAAATAGTTGTTGGAAATAAGTAGAGAGAAAATCAAGGAGATGTGCAATCTCATGGGAATCCATGCGATTTCCCTCCCCATATGGGAAGGAGGTGGCGGCACCCAATTCCCTTGTGGGATTGGTGGCCGTCCACTCTCCTTTATGGGGATGGAAGATCTCCTTTGTATTTCACTCCTTATTTGATTGATTTAATTTGGTATTAATATTTATTTGATTTATCAAATATATTTAATCAAAATTAAATCACAAGTTGTTGGCTTTTACCAACAACAATCTTGACCATTGGATTGACATAAATCAATCTCATCCATTGATTTTATATGTCCCATGGATTGAGATCCATGGATCCCAAAATCCTATAAATAGAGAGGCATACCTTTCTCTCTACTGACATGCTATTGTAGCACACATCTCTCTCTCTCTCTTTCTCCTCACACACCAGCTCTCTCTCTCCCTCTTCTTGGTGGCCGTCCACCATACCCTAGAGGAGAGAATCGTCGACGCCTACGCCACCGCGCTGCCGCTTCGACGCTCTGCGGTTCTCCGTCTACTTGGAGTGCTTCGCTCACGAAGGAGACGTTCGATCTCGTGCGACAAGATCAGGAGCAACCGTGCTTGGATCAACTTGTTGGATTGCGAGGACACCGTGACTCATCCCCGCACTCGCAAGCCATTACTCCGACGATCGGACTTGAGACAGGAGGTCTCTTTTCTTAGAGACTCGATCAACCACGCTTCAAGGGGTATTGCATTATACTTGTTGTGGTTATAGATGAAACGATCCGAGAATCGTTCTTGGATCATGTGGTTTCATCGCATGAAAATTTTTAAATTCCGCTGCACAGAACAACTAGTACGACTAGTCGTTCTCCATCGTATCTGATACGACGATCACGCTTCCGTGATGCGCTTGAGGATTTTCCCATATCCTTCATTTTCTTCTTATAGTCTGCATTCACTTGAGATCGAGATGCGATGGTCGATGCACAGATTTTGTCTCATGCGGTGGTGATGTTACATCGATATAATGGACGTGTAAAGGCCAGGGTAACAATATGTTGTATTTTTCATAAGATTCAATGGACACTTACATAATTTTTGTTCCTTTTTGTAGTATGATAACCTGTAGATCCTCTATGAGCAACTGGTGCAGAATGTCCCACCGGTTGTTACCTCAGTTAGTGGAGGGAGTAAATCAACTTCTAGTCAAGTGAGGAATTCACGGTAGGTAAATCAATATTTCTTGTCTTCTCATCGATTGTACTAACTTGGAATAATAATAGGTGGTATCAACAAAAAATACTGTGAACCATGCGAAAGGATTTAGGTCTACCCATAAGATGGGAAGGAAGAATACAAACCAGCTGAAGGATGAATTTGTAAGTTTTAACATCTTGATTTATATTAAAAAATATAATATATAAACATAATATGTGATATATATATATATATGTATATATGTTTTTTTAATTCAAGGAAAATGACCAAGATATGACCCGAATAGAGATTTTTATGGGGTTAAAGAGAAAAGATATGAGAGGAGAAGTCTAGTGGGTCAATGACACCTACACACCAATCAATGTATGAAATTTATGATATAAAGTCCGAGAATAAAATCTCTTCTCTTGATTGCTTTTTAATAAATATGCAAGAAGAAATGATCATGCTTTCTACCACCACCTCCCTAGATAGCATGAGAACGAGCACGTTACCTCTAGCTGCCGATGAGGCCATCGTCCGAGCCACAGATTTAGAACACAATGGGTATATACATTGCGGGGACATGGAGCGACGGTCCGTACGTGGCATGCAATGGGTGCTAGTGATTCTCAATAATCATTGCAAGGGAGCCAAAGGGGAGGGGGAGAGAGAGAGTAGAATGAGGAGATGGACAAGATGCGTTATAACATGGTGAACGTATTGACATACATTAGCCGACTCCAGAGCGAGGTCGATCGACCGATAAAATCTGCACAACTCGACGGCAATGAGAACAATGAGGAGGAGAGTGACGGGAGCGAAGCTATTGAGTACATTAGGATTTAGAATGTATGTTTAAATTTAAACTTAATTGAACACCCAAAGTATGTAGTGTAAAAAGTCTGTAGAACATATATAAATTTATGCATGAAGTGCTTTGATGGTTACTTGAGATGAGATATTTGGTTGATATTTGATTTATGCATGAAGTGCGATGTAATAACATGAACTGAAATGATTATAGCTAATTTTTTTGGTTATGAAGTTCCAAGGGGACGGTTGTGATGGTCCCCTTTGATCGCCGCATGCTTACCGGTGCCTTTTTTGGGCTTAGGGGACCGGAGGGGACGGTCTAAATCGTTCCTTTCACGTTTATGTGCTCGTCTCAAGAAGCCTGCACCATGGGGAGAACTGGAGGGGACGGTCGTGATCGTCCCCTCCGATCACCATGGGCTTACTAGTATCTTTTTTGGTTCTCGGGGACTGAAGGGGACAATTTTAAACGTCCCCTTCACGCTTATATGCCCTTCTTAAGAAGCCTGGTGCCTGGGAAGAACTGGAGGGGACGATCGTGACCGTCTCTTATAAACTACGGCTGGTGCCTTTTCTGGGCTTTGGGGATCGGAGGAGACGGTCTCGACCATACCCTTCACGTTTCTGTGTCCATCTCAAGAAGCCCGCACACTAGGGAGATCAGAAGGGGATGGCCGTGACTGTCCCTTATAAACTCCGGAGATAATGGCCATGATCATCCCTTGTGCTTTTGTGTCTGCCTCAAGAAGCCCGGTGCTTGGGGAGAACTGGAGGGGACAGTCGTGACCGTCCCCTATAAGCTCCGAAGGGAAAACCGTGATTGTCCCCTATAAAAACCAGAATAGACAGTCTACAATCATCCTGCATAAGGGCCTGAAGGGACGGTCCATGACCATCTCCCTATGAAAAGATCTTCGGGGACATCCATTAACTGTCTCCTCTATTATGAATGGAAGGGACGCTTACGATCGCCCCCTATGGTCAACTGAGACAGTATTATTTGGATGCTTTATTTTTGTATCTCCTATGGTCAAATGATCCGGTATTATCGGGGATGCTTATGTGACCATACCATATGATCAAAGGAGATGGTCTTAGTAGAGTACGAGATGGTTGTTGATCATCCATAATGTTACTTTGCTTGTAATGGGGAGTAGATAAGTTACCTACATCATGATGTAGGTTCCCCTCTCTCTATACACACGCAACATACATAAATACACACACAGAGATATGTATATGTCTCTCTCTCTCTCTCTATATATATATATATGTATATCATACATATATACACACACATACATATATGTGTGTAGACACAAACATATATGTATGTGTGCATATATATGTGTATATTTGTGTATACATATATGGGGACAGGGATCATGCACTTTTTTAATGAAAGCATGGGGGGATTTACTTAATATTTTGAGTAGAATAAGTGTTTCTAGTTTCATGCAAAACAAATATTCCTAACATGTTTATCTAGAAGATGTCATTTTCAGCGATTCTAAAACCGTTAAAATTTTGTAGTCTTGATGGATACGATAAATGTCTCAATGAATTTGAGATTACACCATGATGATACATGGTGATTTAAATCCCCCAAGATTTCATTTCAAAAAAATCAAAAATTATTGAAAAATAGCTGGGTGTAGGGAGTTATCTACACCCGTCAGTGTAGGCTCTTTTTTCTCTACATATATATATATACACATATACATATGTGTGTATAGGCACACACATATATAAATACATGCATGCATATGGTAGAGGTGATACTTATGATGTTTACATGGTCGATGAGGTAATTGACAAAGATACTAGGTTTTGTGATCTAAAATTTCCTTTTAAGATTTAAATATTTTTAGTGAAGAAATGTGAGGGGAAGTATGGTTAAATAAGGATTCATATGCATAAGATAAAAAATCGTGAATGCATGCATATTAGGAACTAGGGTTTGGGTTTATTGCTAACGAGTTTGGGTTTGTGCCAACTTTGCAGATTACCATTTTTTGATATTTTTATATTTTTATATGGCTTTTTTATAGAATAACGCAAAACAAAGTGATTTAATTTGATTTGTGTAAAAATTGGTTATTTTTTAATATTTATGCATGTTTTGTACACATGTGTACAACTCTTTTATGCATTTTTTGAATTTATTGCGGTGTTCCTTATTTTTCCTACTTGTTCATTCAGGCGATCAAGGACTAGGGTCTTAGTCTGTTGGTAAGGGTTGTGAACAAGTCATATAGACCTCTTTACTTTGGATTTCTTGGATAATTTGTATACACAAGCATGCCTGCATACTCTCCTTTTTCTTATTTATTTTGAATTCTCTTTTTAGATATTTTTAGTAGTTGTTGCGTGTTACTAAATGCTCTGTATACTAACAGTGCCGTCCCTGACATTTCATGGGCCCTAGGCAAAAGATAAAAAAAGGGCCCCCATAAGAAAACTTTTTTAAAAAATTGGAATTTCTTATAAAAGGCTCTTTAAATTTTTCAAAGAACTATGTTTAGTTATCGACAAGCATCAAATAATAAATTTTGAAATTAAAAATTAAAAAAAAACGATTTCTACGAGCTTTTTGGGAGGCAAAATCATTAATAATAACATCTACGTCAATGTTTTCTATTAATTTTTTTTCAATTGATAATGTTGCTAGACCATTCAATCTTTCTTGAGACATTGATGATCTCAAGTAGGTTTTTTATCAATTTTAATTTTGAAAAACTTCTTTCGGCTGATGCTACTGTCACAGGTAACGTTAAAAAAATTCTGTATGCAATGAAAACATTCGGATAACAATCTGCAGACTTTATAAAGTTAAGAATTTCTATAGCAGACATCGACTCATTTGGCAAAGTCATTTGCAACACTTTTAACTCAGAGTAAAAATCATTGAAATCAACATCACTTGAATCATCATGGGAAAATTTAGAGTGGAAATTAACACAATATTCTTTTAATTTTTTATCATCCAATGCTTTTAACGCATTTGAATCAAATAAAAATCCAAAAATATTTTCAAATTCTTTTAATTGCTCAAATCTAATTTTTAAAGATGTTATCGCCATATCTACAACAACAACAAAATACTCTATTCTAAATAATTCATCAGCGGATTGGATTTCTTCGTCCTCATCATTCTCATCAAATTGTTTTTTTCTAATAATACGACGCTTTATAGGATGGCTTGGCTCTATATCCATTTCAAGTGCAATACTCTTAGCAATTTCTAAACTAGCAGCAAAACCTTCTTCTCTGTACTTAGAAAAAAATGATAAAACGCCTCCTACTTGTTTTATGCTAGAGTTAATACTAACGGATTCAGATTGCAGTATCTTGCTCACCATATTCACAGAAAATAAAATGTCATACCAAATTACCATACCATGAAGAAATTCAAAATTAAGTGCATTAACTAAACTCCCGGCTTCACTCTTTGATTTTGCATCGTCACAAGATTCATATAACGATAATAAGGCATTTCTAACAAGCTTCGATTAATAGTTGATTTAAATAATTTGCAACAAAAACAAAATACTTTGTCATCACTTTTAGAATAAACCAACCATTTTCTATCAATAAGCTCACCATTACTCAACTTTCTAGAGTAGTATGAATAAGAAAAATGTCTATTAGAACTATCTAAGGGAAAATCAAGATCTACTTCTCTTATGGGCCCTTTTTCTAAAATAATATCTCTTGATTGATTGTCAAGTTTCTCCCGATTTTTAGGATCAAACATATCCAAAAAACAATCACTTTGATGTTTATCAATGCAAATATTTTCATTATTAGATATATCTTGCACATTAATAGCCTCATTTGCATTATTTATTTCATCTTTTTCATTTACGCAATTATGTATATTTTCATTATTAATCACATCTTTATCTAAATTTTCATTTTCATTTATATTGACAATATCAGGAAGATTTTCATGAGCATTTAAATTTTCACTAGAATTTCCTGCTCTAAAAATAAATTTATGGAGAGCACCTAGTTGTGATTTCTTTAATTCTTCGTCGTGCTTTCTCTTTTTCCTTTTTTCACACCCAGATAAATACTTTTTGGGAAACATGGTATAACACTTAAACAAAGTTATAAAGAAATTTAGAAAAAAAAGAAACAACAACACCTGGTAAAAAAATCAAATAGCACCGTCAATTGCACCTTTACGATCGTGATTCAGCAAACTCAGTAGAGCCCTCGATAATAATCTGCCAACGAACAACTTCAAATAAGATGGTTGCTTGAAAATACATGGAAATGTTTTATTATGAGACAAAGAGGGTATGGGTGCAGATCTAATAATTTAATAAAACTCCGAGCTTTGTAATGTCTATTAATACCGAGAATGATATCAGTGATACATGAAAATATTATGCATAACCTGGCATATCGAAAATGATAACAAAATTAATTAATAATAATAAATCAAGGTCTTAATCAACGATCATAATGCAAGTGGGTAGGTTGCATACTTGATAATCTGTTGTACGGAGAGGGGACACGCAACTTCTTCCTTGGAGCTATATGTATATTTGTTGGAAAGACCTTGAGAGAGAGAGAGGGAGAGGGAGGAAGAGAGAGAGAGAGGGAGAGGGAGAGGGAGAGGGAGAGGGAGAGGACGTTAGTAGTGGTCCACTAAATATAGAAAGAGGGTATGGGTGGGCGTCATTTTGAGAGGGAGAGAGAGAGAGAGAGTGGGGGGCCCGGGGGGAATTTAAAGAATTAAAGAGAGAGAGAGAGAGTGGGGGAGCATTTAAGGAATTAAAGAGAGATGTGGGGGAGAGAGAGGATGTCTCGGCAAGTTTAAACGGCAGGCCCCTTAAAATATTAAAAAAATGGACGTTGGAGAAAGCTAAAACGGCGGGCCCCTTAAAATATTTAAAAAATGGACGTTGGAGTTTTGAAAATGTTGGAGACTTAAATGGATTTGAGGAAAACGGGCCCTTAAAATTAATGGGCCCTAGGCGGTTGCACTCCTAGACTACCCTCAGGGCCGGCCCTGTATACTAAATACATGTATCTATAAGAATGGCATGTTAAAGCATGAATGCGAGTACTTATCAAGGGATTAAGCTCAATTTTCATGTTTAAGGTGAGTGAAGCATGGTTTTATCAACATCGCACTTTTATTCTTTGAGAACAATAAAACCGTGCTACACAAGCAAGCCAAATAATCTTTGTCAGTTATAGATAGGGAGTAAACAAATAATCTTTCTTTCATTTTCTATTTGAATATCACATCAATGGTTGTAGGCATCCTCAGACATTCAACAATGCGTGCATTTATCGTTGGCATCTTTTCTTTTCTTGCAACCCTTGAGGTATTTTAACCATCAAAGTAGGCCCAAATGTGAGATATCAACACGAGTAGTTTTGTAGCTTGTTAGAAAATAAACATGCGGAAGCGAACATGGAAAAATATAAATAGCGAAAGGAACAACGAGATTTTACGTGGAACCTTACTCCGTAAGGAGCGGGATGAAACCACGGGAGAAGCCCTCAACGGGGTGTGTTTCTCATTGCACTTTCTCAATGGATACAGAAGGTCTGGCTCCTTATATAGCCTCTCCAGAGCCTCCAAGTCCCACCACTGGACGATATGGGACTAAACACTAGATGGGGTAAATGGATCTCCTCCAGGATCCATTTACCTTGCTACAACACAATAGGCACATACACCTTATACTCCAACACTCCCCCTCAAGCTATAGCATGCAATGCTCAGCTTGGACAAACAGAAAGAAACTCAACTCAACGCTACAGGACACTACGGACAATATCAACCCAACACGCACATTGCTACTGTCGAGGACGTTGCTTCTCATACCGTGCAGGTGAGGAGGACAAATGGGCTGGAGTGTGAGTCAGCTGAAGACTCGGAATCTGACTATCGAGTCTGAACTGCGCCTGAAGTCTCCTCGTCGGAGAACTGGGTCTCTCCCATCTGGCTCAGAGAATGGTGCACTGCTCTGGTGTACCTATGATACCACATGAAAACCCTTACCCTCAAGGAATGGTCCTCTACTCTGGAGTCCCTATGACTCACATGAAAACTCTGGCCGAATAACAACAAGAATGATGGGGACCTCTGACAATGATGGCAATATATGCTCATCTGAAAAATGACCGCAAACTCGTGCGTGTCTGAAACTGGACTCAGAAATATCTGACGTCGAGTCTTAACAACTGTAGAGTCTTGAAATTGACTGGGCATCTGGAATATGAAATCTGTCTCTGAACTTGAACTGCAACTGGAATCTGGATCATCAGGGATGATGCTGAAGAACTCTACACAACACTCCCCCTTTCTCCCATACTTGTCGGAAAATATGGATGTCGACCAAGTTGGGAGAAGACAATAATGATAGGGGTAAACAACAAGAACATGAAAAATAAGCTGTTAACCAATTTTTCCGACTTCTCAAAATTTCTCGCGACTTTTTATTTTTCTTTATAAGACATTTTTTTCTTCTTCTCTCTCTTTTTTTACAGCTTCCATTTTTTTGAAATTTGTGCGTACGACTTTTTACTATATGTACGCGCCTTTTTTCTAGATTTCATTCATTTTTTTGCTATTTCCCCCTCTTTTTCTTGTTTTTTCAGCCCCCTTGGGCTTAAGCACCTCTCTTTTTTTTCAAAACCTCCTCCCCCCTTTTTTAAGCAGATATTTTGCCTTTTTTTTAATGGGCCATCGGGCACTTTCAACCCCTTGGAGAAAAAAAACATGCGCCCACCTCATTAGGGTTCCCGCTTGGGATGGGAACCTTCCACACAAAAGCAACCCCGCCGCCCCTCCCGAAGGAACAGGGAGCCTGGAGTTTCAACGCCACGAGTGCTGCCGCTGCTAGAGGAATGCCGAGGAGGCGATCTGGAGGGAAGCGCGCGCACGGGGGGGACGGGGGGCATTGGGAGATGCCTCACGGGAGCAGGGGCTCTGCCTGGGCTTGCCGCCTAGGGTCTTGAGAGGAGGAGGGCTGGGGTTGCGCTTTGAGAATGGAGGTCGGATGTCGCCGCCTTCGCCATTGCCTACGGAGGGGAGCGCAGCGCGCTGGCGCACGATGGAGGGAGGGACTTGTCTTGTACCGCCCGTGTGGAGGGGCCGCCTGGAATGTGTTGAAGGGGAAGGTCTCTTCCAGGACTGCGGTGACCTGATCTGCTAGAAAGAAGCTGTGTCACCGCGTGCCTGCTGTGTCGCATGCGCATTGCGGGCTCGCTGTTGAAGGACGGGCTTGCTGAGGTGCCGTCCAGATCTTGGAGAACTTGCGAGATGTGTCGCCAGGAGGAGATCGGGCACACGAGATGTTAGAGCCGCCTGCTGGGAAGGGCCGCTTCGCTGTGCGGAAGGGGACAGCCGCATGGGGTGGACTTGAAGAGGAGGGCATGCAACGTTGGAGGCTTTGCTGGGGATCTTGTGACCTGGAGATCCCATGTGCCTTTGTGCAGAAAATGATGCTCCGTGCTGTGAAGGAGTTTTCACATGTTGCCTAGGCATGAGGGAGAACGGGGATGCGCTGCCTCCATCTCGATTAGGAAATTCCAGATATTCCAGAAATTAGGGTTTCGATTGAAACCCTAGAACTTGAACCAAACTTTGAACAGAAATAATAATCTTCTTCACAAACACCTCGAGAATCTCGAAGAAACTCGAATCTCGAAGAAAAAGAAACTTCAAGAATACAAATTGAATCTCAAATAATGAATTAACATAAACACCTCGAGAATCGAACCCGCTCTGATACCATGTTAGAAAATAAACATGCGGAAGCGAACATGGAAAAATATAAATAACGAAAGGAACAACGGGATTTTACGTGGAACCCTACTCTGTGAGGAGCAGGATGAAACCACGGGAGAAGCCCTCAACGGGGCGTGTTTCTCATTGCACTTTCTCAATGGATACAGGAGGTCTGGGGCTCCTTATATAGCCTCTCCAGAGCCTCCAAGTCCCACCGCTGGACGATGTGGGACTAAACACTGGATGGGGTAAATGGATTTTCTCCAGGATCCATTTACCCTGCTACAACACAATAGGCGCATACATCTTATACTCCAACATAGCTAGAGTGCACCCTCAAGATAGTCCAAACTCCAAGAGAGGAAAAAGAAAGAAGGTAATAGAGATATAATGAGTTATACCTCCTAGCCTTTTTCCAAAAAGAAGGCTTCAATCTTAGAGCATGAACCATCCGATCTAACCCTCGAGTTGTTCCTATGAGTTAACTGCAAGCTCATTAAGGTGAGAGTGGATATAAAGAAGTCTTAAATTAAGGATCCCATCACCATGATCTACAAAAAAAAAACCCAATGCCTTTGCCTAATCCGTTGACCATACAAGGGTAGATCAATTTTCTTTGAACACAAGTTGAATATCAAGGACTCTCGTAAGCTCGTTAAGCTATAAAAAAGAAAAGTCTGTAAAAAATGAAAAAAAAAACATCCGTGTCAAGGTACACACAATTTTAGATGCGGTTCATCTTACACTCCGCTTGTACTTAGTGTCCATGAAAACATGATAATAATGAAGAAATCCATCAATAATGTGAAAGCTCGTATTTTCGTCCTAGATTTTGGAGTATTTTTTACACCAAAAAATTAAAATGATCACAACATTTTACAGAGCTTGTTGAAACCTTTCCAACGAGCCCAAGAACATCGAACTTCAAGCTTCCTAGTTCAAGATATTGATGTTTTAAGTTGAATGATTGATACACATTATGAACTCGAACCGGATACGATTTTGGATCCGAATTCATCTCTTCTTCTATAAAAAGGAGATGGTAGACCGTCTTCTTAGAAATCCAGCCACCACCATCTTTTTCCCTCATTAGAACACAACCATCTTGACTGGATTAGTCACCGGAGGGTCGCCGTCGTCATCGGAGGTGTTCCAATTGAAGATATGTGACCACCATCGCGTAAGGGAGCTCGAGGTCATCGTTGTGCGCACCTTCGTGCAGCTATCATATGACGGAAATATCATTTCTGCACGAGAGGAGATCCCAAGGGAACATCTTCGGAGGTAGCGATTTCCATTCCTCCTTAGTGTTGGGTTCTACACACTTTTCGATCCTACAAACTCGAACAACCATGAGCATGTGATGTCCTTGGGCAGAAATTTTAGATGATTGTCAATACTCATTGTTTGAATCATATTTTAATTGTGTGAGCATTAATTATCTAATTTATGAATTGAGCTTAATTATCTAATTTATGAATTGAGCTGAGATCCAAGATTAAACTTCCAAAGCTAAATGCCGATGTCTTGACGATTTAATTTCCACCGAACAGATGAAATATGTTCATCTATTTTTTGAGATGGGTCATGTTTCTTATTCTTTCTAAAACATAAATCTAATATCATGATTGAGTTCGGATGGCACTACAGGTTGGATGCAAATAAAATTTTATATTTCTTTCATGCAAATCTACACTATGCTTACATATTATGGATGCAAATAAAGCTGTATAATCTTCATATTCTAATCTATAAACACTAGAATTTCATCTCATGACATTATAGTAGAGTTTAACTACCACCAATGTCCTTATATATATACTACATGCAATTTGTGTATGATCGTCTATATATCAAACACACACTCTCTCTCTTGCTGTCTATTTTACTCTCAGTAGAGAACATTGCTGTCAATATCTCACGACGTAGAAAGAAAATAAATCTTCATACATACACACACATATCGTCCTGTTTTTTTGTAAAAAACACGAGCACTTTTGCAGAATATGTATATAGTTTATATTTCTAACTGCACATTATAAATATAAAACCGCATACAAAACTGCACATTATAATACAAACATTAAAACTGGACATTGTAATACAACTGTATGCGTATTCTACTTAAGTCATCATGTTTTCTACAAAAAAGGGCGGCCTTCCTGAACTCAAGAAGAATCGTTTCCTATTGGAAGGAAATCTCATATATGTGTGTTTGTGTGTGTGTGTGTATGTGGAAAACTTCAGATAAGACGGTCCTTTCTTGGATGCATGGAAAGCCAACCATCTTATTCATTCGTAATAATCCGATGGCTATCATTAATGACCGGTTATCTATATTTTTTTTAATGTTGAAAAACTCATTACAATCATTTTGACATATTCTATATTTAGAATGTAACAAATATCTCCTGACGGCGCAAGTGGAGGAGGTGGATGCATGCCGGTGATGATGCATTTAACAACCTTACCATGTTCATGCTTATCACATCCAAATACTCCCTTTAAGAGGTGCTTTTTATTTAGAACCAACCAAGATCTAATCATAAAAAATGTACCGGATTCAATAAACGAATCAAACCACATTTCCATTAATATAAAAATATTGCCCATTGTACAGAAATATCAAATATAGCTAATATAAATATTGCGCACACATGTAATATGGAAATATGATTAAAGTAAAAAAAGAAATCATCAACTAAACAAGCATTTTAAGCATGTCATGTAGGTCATATTCGTTTCTAATTAACAATAGAAGCAATGAAATGTAAAGCAGATTACTTATGCTATTTAGGTAACTAGAAAGAATTATATGACTGAGACATCGAACAAGATTGCCATCAAATAATGAACAAACAAAGAAATTAAATTGGTTTATTTATCGTATTTAATCATGCACAAAAGGCACTTGTCTAATCTCAGCCGTGCAACAAGTTGAGAAATGTGTATCACCACATCAACGATCATATGTAAGTACACACTTCTAACCATTTATGACTCGTACATGAGAAGCTATCATGGGAACGCTCGTATAAGGAAATCATGGGTCTACATTTAGCTATCATAATGTAGATTTATCATCACTACAAACATATCGGTCTTTGGGGATGGTGGAAGGGGACAATCAATACGTGACCGTCCCATAAACTACCAACGGGGACGGTTGAATAGCGCCCGTCCCCTTTGACGACCACGGAGGACGTTCAAAAGCAGTTGTCCATATTCATTGACCGTCACAATCATCTCCATAACTCTTCTCACTTAGGCTAGGCTGATATCAGCAAGGACGGTTTGCAACCGCCTCCCTACCATTGCTTAACAGGGACGTTCGTTAACCGTCTCGTCCAATACGCACAGGAGGGACTGTCACAAACCGTCCCATCCTTATATGAATTAGGGACGCTCTATTTTTGCGTCCCCTTTATTCAAATGAGATGCAGGTATCATGGATGCTTACACAATAGTCCCCTTTGATCAAAGGAGCGATATTTTGCAGGGATCACCGTGCGATTATGAAAGAGGACATTTTAGTTTTTCGACCGTTATTACTGGTAGTCAAAGTCACTAGTCTTAATATCAGGGATACAAGTCTTAATAGAGATGTTAGAGATGTTAGGTAGGGATCACCATGTGATTATGAAAAAGGTGAGCATACAATTGTTATAGACAAAGTTTAGAGGAACATTGGTGCAAATTTTCCACAAGGAAACGATTTATAAATATGTGAGCTACATTTTAGTCCTTTGATCGTTATTATTACTGGTGAAAGTCACTCCTCTTAATACCAGGGGTATAAGTGTTAATAGGGATACTACATAGGGATGACCATACCATTATGAAATAGGCAGGAAAACAAGTGTTATTAGCAAAGTTTGGAGAAGCACAAATGCAAAATTACCAAAAAGAAAACGCACCGCTTTATTAATATTTGTCTTTTTATTGATATATCCAAGTGACATATTACAATTACTTGAAGTCCAAGCAAGACCTCATAATTTCCTAATCCAAAAGCCAGCGGGAACCTTTTGAGCCAAGCAAATACATCGTCATATGCATTACAATAGGGAGAAAAGGTTCTCCCTGAAAAGAAACAGTACACAATATTTCCCACTGGCTTTACATCAAATAAACGATCTCTGTTCATCAATCTGACCTTAAAAAAACCTAATAACCTGATTACACCACTCGTTCTTTACTGATATAATCCACAGAGGGAAAAAGAAAAATCTTGGAGGTCAAGCGTAATGTTATAAGTAATCCCTCGCAAAGCAAGGTTGCAGTTTTTTGTAGTAGCCCTTTCTATTTCAGGTGTTGCGGTCTTGCACCCGATACCGAAAAAATGTTAGTATCACAATCTGAACTCACAGAAGCAATCAGGCAAAGCAGATCCTCTGCCCATTACAAATTCTTCCTTGTGGGCCTTCCACAGGGCATCAACCAGATCCTCCCCTTTCAGACCTTTGGAAACAACATCTGCAAACAGTTTGCGGTTCAAGAAGAGGGTCTTGAAGAGGCCCCCCAGTGTCCTCATTGGAGCTACCATCTTGTCCATGTTGCCGAAGAAAGTGGCAATGTAGGCATCGCTGTTTATGGAGACATAATAGTCGAGAGCTGCTTTTGTATTCCCGTGCATGTTGCTGAAATCTTCGCTGTTGAGGATTGATGATTTGGTAAGTACATTGGTATATATGGAAGTGAAGCCCTCTAATTCCATGAGACCGTCACCAGCCGCCAAGTAGATTGTTGTATTTGTGGGAATATTGAGGGATTGCAGAATGCAGGCAGTTTCACTTGGTGTGAGAGGGCACTTCCCTCGTCTCCTCCATGTACGAGCTATCTCTCCGCTCCATGGTTTTCTGTCCCCACGTGCCGCTTCAATAGCTTTCATAGAATCAGAAGACAGCCCAGTGTACTCACATTGACTGTAAGCAACCATATCTGGCTCAAATCTGAGGTGAAGTGCAAGGAAAGGCCTTGGTATGCCGTTAAGAAGTTCAAAGCCTTTCCTTTCCAGATTCTTATTAAGACGCAGAGCACTGAAACACGCTTGGCAGACAGCAGCCTTTGCATATAAAGGGATACCTGAAATTTTATATGCAGTGGTTATGATCTTGGTAAACATCGAATGCATGACACGTAAAGATTGCTACAACCAGCTTCAGCTATATCCCAAGTTTCGCTCTTTTGCTGAACAAAATTGAATGAGCTGAATGCAATTGAAACTTGAAATCTGTGAAATGCTTATTAGTTTTTTAGCTGAAAGCAAGACTAGAATTCCTGTCTTGTTCTGCAAATGCAGGCATTTGATTCAGCAGCTTTCCACAACTTCACATCTTTTTAATTGCAGGTGGCTGCTAACTAGATTGGAATTCTATACATTAGATTAAGTGCAATATAGGCTTCAACCTGGTGGCAATGCCAGCTCTGGGTCAATTAACCTTTGCACACTCCAACCAAGAGCTCGATTTAATCAAGAGAGCCCAAGCCAACAAAAACTGGTAACTGGGCTGTGATTTGTCTACTATTGAAAGGAACGTAAGAAAAAAGATCCTATGCCACAACTTAGACATTGGTGCTGTTTTTGTAATGCATTTTCAGTTATTCACTATGTATAACATTGTTAAGTGGTGTATTTACGTTTTCTATTTTCATTGTAACCCCTCTACGGGTACTTGTGTATTTCTCCGATTTTGAGCTCTCTAGGGATCCATCCTATATAAGGACTCCTAGACCTCCTGAATAAAGTATCTCATTGTGTTCCTTCATCTTTCTCCACATGGCATCAGAGCAGTGGTCCTAGACCAATGTTCTGACATAGATCCCACTGCCACCACCAGCCTCTCGTCGCCCCTCCGCGGAAACCCTCATGCTGAAGCCCCCTACGATGCAGCACGGGCTTCGTCAAGGGCCCCAGCAACCTCCGCCAAGGCCCCTAGCAGGCTTCTGCTCCGCTGTCAAGGCCCTCGTGGCCTCATGCTGAGCCCTAGCAGCCCCTCTGTTCTGCCGCCAAGGCCCTAATCGGGCTCCTGTTCCACCACCAAGGCCCCTCGTGGCCTCCTGATGAGCCCTAGCATACTCCTGCTCCGTCGCCAAGGCCCTAGTGGCACCATGCTGGTCTTTTGCTCCGCCGCCAAGGCCCCAACGGCCTCCTGCTATTCGCCAAGGTTGTTCAGCCTTGCCACAACCTTGCTGCAGCCCCTGGAGCCCCCCGTTAGGGCCTCTGGAGTATCTACGACCGTGCCTGGAGATTCGCAGCAGTCCCTGGGCCTCCGCAGCGTGCTGCCTCTTGTCCGCTTGCGCTGACTAGCAAGCCACTTGTGTCATATTTTCTATCCACTAGAGCTGAAAACGGTGATTTACATCACCTATATATGTGATTAAGACAACAAATTCTTTCTAGCTAATTTTTTCTTGACTTGAGTGATTACCATGGCATTCACCGAGGTCAAGCTCTTGTACCTGATTCTTCAGTAATGGTACATGACACTTCTATCAAATTGAAAGGCTTCGAGAACTATGTATTGTGGTCTCAATCCTTCAAGGTGTTTAATGGTAGTTAGCGCAAGAACTATGTTCTTACCAAGGATCCGTCCAAGGAGAGGGACGAGGACTATGATACCTGGTATGTTGACAACCGCCAGGTTATTACCTAGATGACCAACAATGTTGATCTAAATATTGCGGCAAATATTCTCTACAAGGATACTGCGAAGGCGATGTGGGAGAATCTTGAGCATACATACTCCTAGAAGACAACTAAGTCCCAGCTCTCAGATATATAAATACAGATATGGTCTGCTACTCAAGGAGATTCAAGTCTTGTCGAGTATTACAGGCTTCTCACGAGCATGTTTGAGGAGCTTCTCATTTTTCAGCCAGCATGTTCTAATCAACAGGTGGGAGAGTGTGTTGGATGGCTAGTCTATCGATTTCTTTTCTATACTGCATCGATGATACAAGCATGTGAAGGATCAGTTTCTAACGATTGAATATTGCCCACCATTGAAATCATGTTTGATCATCTACAAGAACTTGAGACACTTATTGAGCATCCTCCCACCATACTATATGCGGAGACTACAACCGACTATGCATCGTCAAGGAACAGAGGACAACAGAGTTGCCAGAAGGACGAGTCCGTGACTTTGGTCGTGATTGTGGTCGCGAGTCAGGATGCGACTATGACTTTGGTCGTAGACGTGATCCTACTACTGCTCGTTATTCAGCGTGCATACATTGTGGATGCTGGAATCATCCATCTGAACATTATTGGACGAAATTTGGCATACAGCCTAATGCCGGTGCCTATGAGACAAACTTCATATAAGGCATTATATGATACAGCTGCGGATACGCACGATCACCATTCTGGTGAAGCACATGCACCATTTACGGCTTCTGAATACGCATGTCTAAGGCAACTAATGTAGAACTCCAGCCCTTCTGCCAGTGAAAGTACTACTTTTGCTCCCACTGCTAGTCTGACTACTACTTCTGGTACAATAGCCAATTATGTCTATGTCTCCAACCTTGCCTGGATTATCGATTCAGGAGCTACTACACATTTGATGGGAGAAGGAAGTTTCCTTACCTTCTCATATTCATCTTCTTCCTCTGTGAAGACTGTTCGGGTTGCCAATGGGACCCATTTACTTGTTGCTGTTGTTGACAGTATGGAGTTTTCCCCAAACTCCGATCGGCTGGAGTTCATTGTGCTCCTATTTTCCCACTTAGCCTATTATCTGTTCAAAAGCTATGTACTGAGCTTAACTATATGGTTATTTTTAATAAGTTCTATTGTTATTTTCAGGACATCCGGTCGAGGCATATTTTTGACACCATTGTTGTAAAAGTCCCCCGACTAGCCCGACTAGTAGGTCCGACTAGTCTAGTCGGTGGGGTGGCCGACTGAGTATTGACTAATTCCGAAGAGACCGACTAGTCGATCGATTTTTGCTTGAAGATGCCATATATTTTTTACTTTTTTAAAGCAATCTTATTCAAATATACTTAATGTTTTATTTTTGCGTTCATTATGATAATATAAAAAATGTACATATCTTTGTATATATAAGAATATATGTATAAAAATGGTTTATATATTTAAAATAAGTAAAAAATTCAAAACCGATTGAAGCCCGACTAAATCCGAGAAGTCGTCTGATTGTCGATTAATCCTTAGTCAATAACCCAACCAATCAAGTACCGACTATCGATTTTTGCAACCTTCTTTGGCATTGTTGTAAAAGTCAGCCTACTAGTTGAGTTGGGGAGGTGGGTAGCCGGCTTGACTAGGCCTAGTCGGCCATTAGTCGAGCAACCCAACTAGTCGGCCTAGTCGATCGACTACTCGGTCGACTTTTACATAGAGCTTTTTTATTTTACTATTTTTCTTTTTTTAAAAGCAAATTTATTCTAATATGCTTAATGTTATATTTAAAGTTAATTACTTCTTTTGTTTCATTATAATAGTATAGAATATGGACAAATCTGTGTAAATATATAAGAATATATTTATAAAAAAATGATTAGCATATTTCAAATAATTTAAAAATTCAAAACCGACTAATGGTCGACTAAATCCGATTAGTCTCCTGGCTGCCGACTAATCCTAAGTCAGTGACCCCGCCGACCGAGCATCGACTACCGATTTCTGCAACTTTGATTTTTGATGGGGGGTATGAGACGAACGACCCCTGTTAGAGTAAACAATACTCTGATGTGTTTATTCCATAGAGCCCTTGGGTCTCTTATATAGGGAGAAAACCCTTGGGTAAATTACAGAGTCTTACAAACTATAAATAGAAATTACGAAACAATAAAACGTAACATATATAAGTCTCTACACTCCCCCTCAAGATGGAGCATAGATATCTAGCATGCTCAGCTTGGAAGAACATCTCTGGAAAGGTCCTCTGAGCAATGGCTTGGTAAATATGTCAGCAGTCTGGTCATCTGAACTGACATGAGAAGTGGAAATGAAGCCCTTCTGAATCATGTCCCTAGTATAGTGACAATCCACCTCGATGTGCTTTGTTCTCTCATGAAAAGCTGGATTGTTGGCAATAAACAATGCCGCCTGATTGTCACATTGAAGATTCATAGGCAAAGGGACATCTACATTCAAATCTTCTAATACTGATTTAACCCACATCATTTCTGTGCTTGCTTGTGCCATGGCTCTGTATTCGGATTCAGCACTGGATCTCGCCACAACAGTCTATTTCTTGCTTTTCCAAGAAACTAAAGAGCTTCCTATGAAGATAGCAAATCCAGAAGTAGATTTACGATCCCTTGGACATCCTGCATAATCTGGATCTGCACAAGCTGAAATAGACAGGTCTGTATCTTTCTTGAATAGCAACCCTGTGCCTGGAGAAGACTTCAGATATCTCAATATCATATACAAGGCATCCATATGAACTTGCCTTGGCTGCTCCATAAATTGACTCACCCGGTTTACTGCAAAGGCAATATCCGGTCGAGTTATAGTAATGTATAAGAGCTTTCCCACCATCTCTCTGTACCTTCTTTTGTCCACCTCCTCGATATCATCGTCGTACAGCTTCATGCTTGGGTCCATAGGTGTACTTGAAGGTCTGCATCCAGTCATTCCTGTTTCAACTAGCAAGTCTGTGACATATTTTCTTTGAGTCATCACCATTCCTTGTGCATTTCTTGCAAACTCTATCCCCAGAAAATATCGTATCATGCCCAGATCCTTCGTAATGAACTGGCTTCCCAACAGGGACTTGGTTCTCTCAATCCCCTGAGCATCATCTCCTGTAACCAAGATGTCATCAACATATATCATAACCACAACTGTACCTCTAGGGGTCTTCTGAACGAACAGTGAATGGTCCGCATTTGATCTCCTGAACCCCTGTCGTTCAATTAGTTGGGAAAGCTTCTGAAACCATGCTCGGGGACTCTGTTTAAGGCCATAGATAGCCTTATGAAGTCTGCACACCATCTGAGTCTCCCCCTCAGCAGCAAACCCTGGTGGCTGCTGCATGTAGACTTCCTCCTGTAGGTCACCATACAAGAAAGCATTCTTGACATCAAGCTGGAAAATGGTCCAGTTACGTACCACAGCAACAGATAGGAGGATGCGAAGAGTAGAGTGTCTCGCCACTGGTGAAAAAGTATCCAAATAATCTACCCCACATGTCTGGGTAAATCCCTGTGCTACAAGTCTGGCCTTGTATCTGTCGAGACGTCCATCCGCATGATATTTCACCGTAAACACCCACTTGCAACTCACCACGGAGGCACCTGGAGGAATGGGGACAAGAGACCAAGTCTGTCTAGATTGCAAGGCACGCATCTCCTCTTCCATGGCTAGACGCCAGCAATCAATCTTCAAGGCATCCTGATATGTCCGTGGAATCTCAACTGACGAGACAACAGCTGCAAACTTCTGGAAATCCCCATTGAGACGATGAAATGAGACTTGAGAGGCAAGAGGATATGAAGCACACTGTCTTCGCTGCTTCCTGTGAGCAATTGGCCGATCCAAATCATCCATCACTGTGTCGAGCGGTTGATCCTCCTCATGTAGTAAAGGCTCCTGTACTGGTGCATTGTCTAACCCATCATCAGTGTTAACATCGGAACATACCTGAAGCGTGTTGGATGGTTGACATGTAGCCTGAGCAGGGCCTGGCCGCCTTGTATAGAACTTAGTAAAAGGAACAACTGGAGGTGGTGGCGGGGGTGGTGGTGGTGGTGGTGATGGTGGAAGTGGTGGTGGAGTAGAGGATTGACCCAGGCTTGGAGGTGGAGGCACATAGACATTGGAATCTGTGGATGTGGAGGAGACCAATCTGTCACCTGCAGGGGAGAAGTACATGACAGGTTCGAAAAATGTAACATCTGCACTCACATAGTACTTGTCATGAACCGGGTCATAGCAACGGTATCCTTTCTGTGTCCTGGAGTAGCCCACAAAAACACATTTGATAGCCCTAGGAGATAGCTTATCAAGCCCTGGAGATAAGCGGTGGACAAACGCGACAGTGCCAAAGACCCGAGGTGTAAGTGTAAACAAATCTTTGTCGGGACAAAGAACAGAGATTGGGGACTTTTCCCCAAGAACAGTCGAAGGCATGCGGTTGACCAGATAGCATGATGTAAGTATAGCATCCCCCCAAAAGGATAATGGAGCACAACTCTAAATAAGTAATGTGCGAGCAATATCAAGGAAATGTCGATGCTTCCGTTCTGCAACCCCATTTTGTTGAGATGTGTAAGCACATGTGGTTTGGTGGATAATGCCTTTAGAAGAAAGGAAGCGAGCAAGTGAACGAGTGCATAACTCCAATGCATTGTCAGTACGCACATACTTAACAGTAGATGAAAAAACATTTTGAACTTCATTGATAAGATTTTGAATAACACTTCCTACTTCGGATTTATTTTTAAGAAGGAAAGTCCATGATACAACAACAACAACAACAAAGCCTTTTCCCACAATTAAGTAGGGTCGGCTACATGGATTTTTCGCCTCCATTCAGATCTATCTTGGGTCAATCTCGGACTTATATCCAAAAAACTAAGATCCCTTCGTATAGTCTCTTTCCAACACTTCTTGGGCCGTCCTCGCCCTCTCTTAGCCGGCTCAACATCCCAACACTCGCATCTCCTAACCGGTGCATCAGTTGACCTTCTTTGCAAATGACCATCCTGGAAGGAAAGTCCAGGATACTCTAGAAAAATCATCGACCACAACTAAATAGAACTTGTGCCCCTGATGATCTGGGACACGACTTGGACCCCAAATATCTATGTGGAATAACTCGAATGGGGAGCGACTGCTCCGACTCTGACGACTGGGGAAGCTAGACCGATGATGCTTCCCTAACTGACATGCTTCACAACGAAAAGACGAACCCGGAGAGATCTGAGGCAGGAGGTGACGCATTTTCTGTAGAGGCAGGTGACCAAACCGAAGATGCCAGGTATACGGAGAAACGGAGCCCTGGGAGTGCAGTGAGACGCCGGCGTAAGAGTTTCAGATGAGACGATAGAGGCCATTATGCTCAGAACCACAGCCAATCACCCTGCCCGTTAGTATGTCCTGAAAAATAACAGACGATGGGTCAAAATAGCTCGACAGTGCAACTCACGTGTAATCTGACTAATGGATAAGAGGTTCATAGAGAATTCTGGTGCATGTAGAACATTCTGTAGATGCATAGAGGGTAGTAAAACCGTCTCCCCCTGACCGATGATAGGGGAATGAGTGCCATCAGCAATGAGTACAGAGCGACCAGGCTGAACAGCTCTGTAGGACTGCAGAACATCTTTCTCACGACAGAGATGATGGGTGGCTCCAGAATCGACAATCCATCCTGTGAGATCATGGTTATGAAATGAGACTGAAGGACTACCTGAGGCACTGGCTGAAGCAGATGTACTGGCTGATGCCGAGGCCGCAACATCAGAAGCGTCAGCACCCTCTGACGATGACTGTGGCATGATATCACGAAGCCGTGCCACTAGCTCCTCGAACCTGTGATCTGGAGTCGATGTTGGTGGACCCTGAACATGATCAGCGACACGCGCAGAAGGAGGGAAGCCATGCTTGGAATAGCATGTATCCTCCGAATGACCAGTACGACGACAGAATGAGCACGTAGAGCGTACGCGACCTCCGCGGCCACGTCCACCACTTCCTCTGCCACGAAATAAGGATGAACCACCTCTTCCTCTGGAGACCGCCATTGCCGAGGGCGGTGTAGTCGATGTGTTCGATGGAACTGGAACACGACTGAGCCGTCTGTAGACTTCTTCCATCGGTGGAATGGTGGCATCAACAAGGATCTGAGACCGTGCTGCCTCATATTCAGGATCAAGGGCAGCAAGTAAGACGCCAACCATAGTGGCGTTGCGGAACGTCTTCTGCTGTTCCGGCGTGGCTGTGAATGGAATTGTGCTATAAAGTTTCTCGAACATTCCACGAAGAGACGTGTACAGAGAATGAAGAGGCCTCCCATTTTGCCTCGTGGTAAAGATATCATGCTGCAACTGTAGCATCTTGGTCTCGTTCCGTACCTGAGAGTACGTCGTGGCCAGAATATCCCACATCGCCTTGGCGGTGGGTTGATGGAGGACATCATTTGCTATCTCCGTTGTGAGCGTACCCGACAACCAGACTTTGGCGTACGCGTCATCAGCCTCCCATGAGGCATATATTCCCGTTTTCTCCGGCGGTTCATCTTCGGTAAGAATATGCTTCTTACCACACGACTTCATGAGACTAAGGAACTGCATAGCCCACAATTCGTAGTTTGTCCCGTCCATTTTGACGATAGGTGCCGAACCTTTGAAGGCACCGATGGAGGGCATATCGACCTTCTGATCTGACATACTGCCGGAGAAGAACAACTAGGGATGATAGACCAAAAGACAGGTGTCTACCACGACTTGTGAGGATTCAAGTGCATATGTAGACGTTATGCACTTGAACCCATCATCAATCCGAACCCGACCGAAGCGAAACGAACGGCAGGGAGGCTAAAGAAGCCTCGGCTGTGAAGAGGCGGTGGGAGAGGACCGGCAGGGGCTCGGCTGGGACCTGGCGGGGGACCTGGCGGGGGCCTACGGGGGCTGGCTGGAGCCGGCAGCGGCCTGGTGGGACCGCGGGGGCCTGCGGGGGCTGGCTGGAACCTTGCAGGCGATGGGGCTGGAGCCTGCAAGGCCTGGCGAAGGGGCTGGAGGCCCGACGGAGGGGCTGAGAGCCCGGCGGAAGAGATGGAGGGCCGGCGGAGGGGCTGGGAGCCTTGAGGGGCTGGTTGGCGGCGGCGGGAGAGGGGGGGGGGAAGGGGCGGGTGGAGAAACAAAACCCTAGGGTTAGGGTTTTGGCTCTGATACCATGTTAGAGTAAACAATACTCTGATGTGTTTATTCCATAGAGCCCTCGGGTCTCTTATATAGGGAGAAAACCCTTGGGTAAATTACAGAGTCTTACAAACTATAAATAGAAATTACGAAACAATAAAACGTAACATATATAAGTCTCTACAACCCCTATTAACTCGACGTCCCATCTGATTCTAGTTTCACTGACGCGACATCTATCTGTGATGATCCTCTTCTCTAGTAGCTTCGCTTTGGTCACCCTCAGTCAAGGCTATCTCCATGATGTTTCCTGAACTGCCTACGCTCAAGCATTTTGAGTGTGAGGTGTGCCAGTTCGAAAAACATCATTGAGTGTCTTTTTCTATGCGTATTGATCCTCGTCGTGAAGTATTATTTTCTTTAGTCCACTGCGACATATTGGGACCATGTTCGATATGAATTATGAGTGGACATAAATATTTTGTTGTTTTTGTTAATAATTACAATCAGGGATGCAAGAAAACAGTCTACACGACCGTTGAAACGCATGCGGTGCTCGACCGCATCGTTTAATAAAAAAACGGGTCCCTAAACGTGCATACTGCATAAACGGCCTTAAACGGTCTTTTCAGGACATGATTTACTTTCTTCAAAGGATCACCATTATCCATTGCTTTTATGTTGTCTATTTCGATATTTGGCTATGAATTCTAGTTGTTTATGTTATCTATTTTGAAATTTGGATGAAACATTTCTTGGATTTGACAATATTTGATCTATATTATGAATCTATGATTATTTTTCTTATTTATTTATACTTTTTTATTAATTAAAGGGATTTTTACCCAGTAGACCCTATAAACGTTTTAAAATGCCTCTACGACCTTTTTGCACAACGTAATTATCCCATCGACCCTGTAAATTACCCCAAGAACCCCCATGGGCTTAAAACATATTACCCGAAGGGTTCATGGGGTAAGAGTTGGTAAGTTTACGGGGTCGAGGGGGGAATTAGGTTGTTTCAAAGGTCGTAGAGGTGATTGGCAAAGTTTATAGGGTCTGCCGGGTAAAAATCCCTAATTAAAAATGCAAAATCGCATAACCCGTTTAATTTATGTTTAAACTTCCACATACCGTTTAATCAGTAATCAGTGACCCTACCGACTGAATACCGCATACCGCTTTTTGCAACCTTGATTACAATCGATCCTTTTTGCTCTATTTGTTAAAAGAACATTCAAAGATTAATAATATTGTTAAGAATTTCTTTCATTATATCAAAAATATTTCTTTACTAGTGTTCAAATATTTCATTCTGATAATGCCTTGGAATTCACGCAACATGATTTAACAATCTTCTTTGCTTCCCAGGGTATCATCTATTAAACCTCTTGTCCATGTACCTCCTAGCAAAATGGAGTAGCAGAACAGAAACTCATGCATCTTCTGAATATTGCTCACTCCCTTCTCACTTAGATGAAAGTTCCTAAAACCTACTGGGGAGATGCAGTTCTTACTGCCATCCATCTTATCAACATAGTCCCCTCTACATCTCTAAATGGCTCTATCACTTTTGCATTACTATATCCAAATGATTCACCCTTTCCTCTACCTCTGAGAATTATTGGATGTATAGCATTTGTCTATAATTTTCACATTGCCGACAAATTGTCTGCTTATGCGATTAAATGTGTCTTTCTTGGTATTCACGTGCACATAAAGGTTACAAGTGCTACGATCCTACTGGGTATCGATATTATATCTCTGCAGATGTAACCTTTTTTGAACAAACTAGCTTCTTTACCCAGTCTGTCATAGATATTCCTTTGGACCTTCCTCCTCCATCCATTGTGTATAAGCGCAAGCATACTTCTACACCAACGCATGTTCCTTTACATGTCCCTTTGTTGCAGGATGATATGCCATCTTCAAGTGCCCCACCATTACTGTCTCGGATGATCCTCAAGAGCTTCCCATTGCTCTGCGTATAACTAAGAGGCATTGTACTTTTCATCCTGTGTCTCATTTCACTTCTACTGCTAGCTTATCATTCACAGATAGAAGATATGCAGATGCTTTCATGACTATTTCTATTCCCAGAGACCATGATAGTGCCTTGCAGGATTATGGCTGGCGACAGGGAAGGAATGAGTAGATGGATGCTCTCACTTCTAGAAGGACATGTGATCTTGTTCAATGTCCCAAGGGGACTAGACATGTGGTTTGCAGATGGGTCTTCACAACTAAGTAGTCGTTAGACGGGTCCATTGACAGATTGAAAGCAAGACTTGTGGCTAAAGGCTTTACGCAGACATATGGGGTTGATTGCTTTGATACATTTTCTCATGTTGTACGGATGAACTCTATACAAACTATTCTTTCAGTAGCAACAAACATGGGCTAGCTATCTTTCAACTCGATGAGAATGACTTAGTTTACATGCTCTGATACTAATTGATGAAGTCAGGAAATCAAGGATGAGATGAGAGGAGAGAAAAGGCATGCGACAAGCTTCGTGTGTTGTGAGAGGAGTGGGGATAAGAGGTAGATCCCTTTAAATTTAAAGGGGATGGAGAGATAATGGTAGAGAAACTCTCCAAAGCAAAACTCAATTCATAAATTGATAACTTGGTAACCTCCCTAAACATTGGGTAAATATCCCTTTGGGGTGGATTACATGATAAATAAGTAAAATAAAAATAATCCATTTAACAAATCCTAATTAATCCTAAAATGATTCTAACTAAAATTATCTACCATAAATATCGGTATTCAAAATAGATCTCAATTAATTTAATGAAAATAAAAATTGATGGTCAACTTAAAATAACTTAAAATAACTATTAGTGGACAGAAATCCTAATTTATCAAAATCCCTAATCCACGATTGTATCAATAAAGATGGGGACACTAGGGTCAAAAGTCTATAGGAAATGACTAAGGCCCTCTAACCAAGTGGATTTACAGGTTATGGGGGTAATGATGGGGATTTGTTATGCTCTTTGGTATGGAAGATTTACAGCATTTGTCCTTGGCTACTAAAGCGTCGAGGGAGTGGCAACTCCCCCTTGACCTTTTGGAAAGGTATTTGATTTGGTCGTGTTGACTGAAGCTACGTCGTCTCTTCAATCAATGATGGGTGATGGTTACGGCTTCAAATTTTAATGTAATGATTGTTCGAGGATGAGACCTTATGTGAGTGCTTCCATGGGATTTTTTTCTCTGGCATCAGATCCTAATGCCTCGGTGGTTGATGCTTAGGAAGGGGATTCATATTTTCTATTGTTTCACTTGGGTCTCTCGTATCGTAGATTGGTTGACCTCTTATCATTGATGGAGGCTCTAGCTAGCTACAAGTCTCCCTTATATGGCCAAGAGCATTGGACCTAGTGTGATGGGAGGTTCTCATTTCGAAAATCCTACAATGCCCGACGTGGGACGATGATCTTCAACCCTAAGGGCTTGTTTGGTTTCCAGGTTACCCCGGGGTATCCTGACATACCCCCAGCTCTATCTCTGCATTCATGGGTTGGGATTAGTTGTATGGACCTCACAATTTCTTTATTATAATATTTTTTAACTATACAACAACAACAACAAAGCCTTTTCTCACAATTAAGAATATTTTTTAACTATATTTAAATAAAAAAATAACATAAAAAACATATTATAATCACTAAAAAAGTTAATATAACATATAATCAATGTGACATCGCATCACATTTATCATTCCAACCCTATCCAACCCTCCTAACCATCCAAACAGCTACTATTCACAAGAGGTTACTACAACCCAACCCAACCGAGTTACCAAACAGGCCCTAACGATTTCATAATAGACCGTGGTCGATTATGGAGGTAGAGGGTGCCGACACAAGTGAAGGTTTTCTTATGGTTGTTGAGGTATGGTAGAGTTATGACATGTTTTAGGCTTGCACAGCTCTTTTTTGGTTTCAATGCCATGTGTGGTCGTTGTGATTGGCAATGAAAATGTAGAATGGATTATTTTATTTTTTTATTTGTGAGAGGTTCAAAGATGTATGGACCTTGGTGGAGGTTCTGGGTGCAGCAACATCCTACACCGCAAATTTCTGAGGAACACCTGGGGCCAATTGGAAGGGGATTGACAGGGACAAGTGATTGGTCACTATTGTGGTTTAAGCTCTCTAGCTATGGTAACCAGACATGAGAGATTTTATGCAAAGAATGTATCATGTAAAATCTCTTAATAATGATTGAGCTTTGTAAATTAGGATGGATGCACTGTTTTGCAACCCTGTACCTTACTTCTTGTGATTATATGAAGTTTTAGCACACATTAGTAGTGAATGCATTTTTTCCTTTTAAAAATTTAAAGGTTTTTATCAGTTGTGCCCTCAACTTCTTGTCATTCTATCACTTGTGCCTCTTCGTTACTTTAGTCACCAATAAGTTGAATTTAACCATGCTTTTTTCAAACCATGGTGCAGTTAAGAGGGGCATAAGTGCCAGACACTCCCCCCCCCCTCCCCACTCATCCTCCTCCTTCAGCCCTCCTCCTCCCCTTTGAAGTTTGGACCCAGTTCTATCGAAAAATAAGGGAAGTTGTCGAGAAGCTCAAGGTACCGAGGTTTCACCTGATGGAGACTCGCCAAAGATGACGGTACTCTTCGCATAGCCATGCTCCAGCACAACCTGCATCATACGTACATTCGTACTGCCCTTTCCCCCTTCTCTCTCCCTCGATGTGGAACTTCCCCCAAATCGGTCTAGGGTTCCTATGCGTCCCGCGGCAGACCACTTCAACCGGCTCCCAGACATGTGGCCAACTTCCCTTCCTACGTCCATGGGTTTCGTGGAAGATCACTATTTGTAGTCCCTACTTCTGTCTGACCTCTTCCACTCCCCGCCACTATCGAAAGTACATCAAGGGGAAGGGAGGGATATGGTGGTGAAGGTCGGCACCATCTACTTGCAGCTCTCGCAAGCTTTAGTACCTCATCTGGCATCCCTTTCTCCGTTCAAACGTGGCTGACCCACATGTACCCGTCTTGACCTATGCCTCCTCAGATCACGGTCACCCAAGGAAACCTTCCAAATCAGGGCCTTTAGCTCCCTCCCACGCCTTACCCACCAATGATAACAAGATCTTTAAGCACCAAAAGCTAAGAAAGCTCGATTCCTCCATCAATCTAGACCCGCCAGCATGACTGGGCATGCCCTGGGTGAGCCCAACTGGCTGCAAGATATGGAACTTGTCCCCGGTCCCAGATCCGTCAAGATTACCAAGAAGAAGAGATGGGAAGATGGATTGAAGGAAGTAGGGGGACTGCGGTAAAGAAGGCCTTCCTTCTCATCCATGGTGTTCATCATAAGGGAGATCTACAGCTACACGATGCTTCTTCAGGAGCTCCTGTTCTACGAGGACCTTCAGAACATGCTCGACCAAGTTCAGAGGGAGATATATGCCTCCTTCTGCTGGCTTTTCCAACAGATCTTCTCCTACACACCCACCCTCATACTCTCCCTCATGCTCCTCCTAGCCAACTTCACTGTCCACTCGATGGTCCAATCTGTCATCACCACCCCATTATAACCTGTCATCACCACCATCTCCGACTCGATGGTCCAATATGGAAGTAGGAAGGGAAGGGGGAGTAGTGGGAGGAAGTCTTTTCTATCTTTTTAAATCTAATTCCCCTTGTATCCCCAAAGCTAACGATTGTTTGCATTGGGGATGGACGACAACTAACCCGAGGACACAAGCGATCATTGTGGAAGAAGTCGGGGGTACAACTGATATTCCAAAAAAGGAAGGGGCATAACTTATATTGCAATATTTCAGAGGGGCAGAGGGGCACAACTGATAAAAACCCAAAAATTAAATACATCCTTGGATCAAGACATCATTTTTTACTACAACAAGAAAAGAAATTGAGAATTATAAATGACTTCTAGGGCATCCGTAAACCCATGGTTTAAGAGAGCTAACAGTAGCACCCTATACATATATTCCAATTTCTAATATGCCATTCTGATAAATCAGACCCAAATAATACATGAAATCCAATGATATAGGAGATGGAAGACAATTTCATCAGGCTAATTGATGGGTTAGGATTTCAAGGCATCTCAACACCATAAATTGTAATCATTTTATTTTTAATTTCATGCATCTCTCCTGTCTAAGCAAGGATGAGTAGGGAGCTCCAGGGCTTATCACAAAAGAGTCCTGGAGACACCATCCTCCTTTCCCCTGTCGCCTATCTGAACATCCCCCATTCCTATAAGAAAGGACTTATAAATCATCATAATAATGTACTTATTGCAGTGGCAATGCCCCTAAAACCTAAGACTTGTCATTTTATCAACAAAAACCTCGCAAAAATCTTGATGTTCACGACTTTGTTTACTTCAAATCTCCACTACAACAAAATAATTACCATAATTATTATAGATGATCTTCCATGGAGGGTCATCCCGTGGGTACATCTTGCAGTAAAAAGAGCCCATATTCCAAAATAAAGCATCTAGAATGCTTCCAACATGACAAGGATCGACTGCTGAAAATAGTTGTTCCAATGCACCAGAACTAGTATTTAGCAAGTTGTTAACAACCTTGGAGATCCAGATCCCTCGTTCTAAATGCACCATTCCTTCCAAGCAAGTTGCTATGCCACTCCCCCTCTTCTCCTAAACCACGTCGAACACTCTAGGAAATTTATCTGCCAAGCTATCTGAATATGTCCAATCTACTACACAAAATCTAAAAGCGATGCATCCCCTAATGTCAGATTAAAAAATCCTATCCCCAATTTTACTTATCCCTGCCTAATTGTTGATGCTCCGCAGGTGTCACAACCCTCCCTTTCACAATTTACCACGATGTCATAGTTCTCATCATTACAATAACCAGTAACACAACATTTTATGGATCGACCCAGTTTTTAGCAAATAGTTTTCAGCTGATGTCTGACCTATCAAAACAGCCCTTTCTAGAATATTATTTGCGGAATATATAATAAAGTATTATAATAATGCTTTGATTTAAATGAAGCAGTGCACATATAATACCTGTCTCTCCTTTGACTCATAGCTGGAGTGATGGATATATACTTGTGCTTCAGTAAGGAAGGCAGAATGCTCTCAACATAATCAAACTGGCCTTTCCTTTTGCTACAGTCCACTCTAACTGGGTCCTTCGAGGCAATCTCCTCGGGCAGTTCTGACACCACCCGTACAAAACCCTCCGTTTTCTTGATGAAGTGATCCACATCAAACACATCTTCAAACCCGCTGATCAAAACACAGCCGTTAACATCATAAAATTTAGCTGGAACTAAGAAGATAGTTACCATTTATTCTTTGTCCAAAATTTCCTTCAGGATCGTACCTGGATTCATTCCAATAAGCCGCAACCTCAAATTTCGGTAGCACCAAAGTTGCATTTAATAGGCGAGCGATTCCAACACCATCACAGAACTGAATTTTCATGAAATACAACCAAGAAACTACATTCCATGAGCATAATAGAAAATCACCGATGCAAAGAAATCCATATTTGCTGGATTGTCAGGGTGTGATATGGTTCCATTGAATTCTTTTCACTCTAATTCAATCACAGTGGTGGTTGTTGTTGAAGTTTTTTTGTTAGAAAAGTGGGGAACACGCTATCACGGTTGCTCCAAATTTGTTAATGAACCCCATATGGTGGCCGCCACAAATTTATTAACGAACTAAACGAATTACAAAAGCCAGGACAAGAGGATAGTCTTGGCAAGATGCTATAAATTCTGTACATGGAAACGCTCTGCGGAAAAAATGACCCCCATTGTGACAAGCCAAATGCCTGAACTACAACAATCGACAACAATAAAGCACACATTGGGCGGAACCATGCACCGATGATGGTGTCCCAAAAACTGGTTTGATTCAAAGAGTCAAACCAATCGAGATCAAGTCCAATCTAAACCTCTGTTGCCTTGTCACTAGAAAGAAGAGATGCTCTACCCTCGCCACATCCAACTCTCCTTGGTAAGAATTCTTTGACTCACACTGAAACTGCCAAAGGATTACCTTGAATCACAAAGACAAGTGCAACTCCCGTATAAATCTACAGTTGCAAACCAACTTCTCAAAAATGGGTTCATGTGGCTTAGCCAATGTCGCGCATGGTCGCTTGACAGTGAATGTGTCATCCCTCCATATCTAAGGGTCACGACCTCCAGGAGACCCCCCAATGAGCTAATGGCCTCAGAAAGCTCAAGGTACTCCTGAAACCGTTGCTCTGAAAAGTCTGAGCAACAAGTCAAGGTTCATGCACCATCCACCCAAGATTCTGACACCAACATACCACGATCAGAGATGCCAGCCAATAAGCATGGAAATTTCACTAGTACCCTTCCACCAGCCCAGTCATCAGACAAGAGCCCACATAGAACCCCGTCTCCCAAAATTAGGCGGAACAGAGTTGGGAGTTGTGGCAGCACAGAACATAATTCTTTCCAGGATGCATAGGCACAATCTTCCAAACGAGGAACAATAGATCATTGGACGTGAATACAGTCTATAACACAACTCTTCATTATATTCCCACAACCACGCAACCCACTTCAGCAATAAGGCCATGTTCATGATCTCCAAGAGTGTGACTACAAGACTTCCCTCCTCCTTAGGGAGGGTTATCGAATCCCGATCTACCAGGTGTGTACCTTGAGCATTCTATGAGATGTATCTCATAAGATTCTCTTCATAATCGATTCCAGAGGTTACAAATCTCAGCTAATAGCAACCTCAATGGCATATTGAAAAGTAGGATGGTTGTAAGGAATGCTTTCACCAACACCATTAACTAGCTCTATGAGAGGAACGATGTCTTCCATCCATAGAGTTTCGATTCCAATTTCTTAATGTGAAAAGAATTAAATGAGATGTTTATTTTGTAGCCATAGGGCTTCTTTATATAGAAGAGAAACCATATAAAGCAAATAACCAATGGAGAAATAAAATAAAAGGGAATAAGAAATACATAGATACTATTTCCTATAACACTCCCCCTCAAATAGAAGTATAGATATCTATCATGCTCAGCTTGGAAGAACACCTTTGGAATGGTCTCTTGGCTAGGGCCTTGGTGAAAATGTATGTTGTATGTTTCCCAGAGCTAACATTGGAAGTAAAGATCATGGTGGGCCATATCGCGATATATATCACCGATATATCAGTTATCGGTGAGAGCCCATATCGATATCAGCCCAGATATCCATTTACCAGATATCGCCGATATGTGCCCGACATCTCGATGATATATCGTCGATATTGAGTCATATTGCTCCAAATTGATTGGTTTCAGTACAAAATTTCCTTGATATCGACCGATATTGCCGATATTTCACCGGTATCTATACATATCATTGATATTACCCTTGTAAGCTTGAGTTCAATACTTGTTTATGCTACTCTTGGTATTAAAACACATCGTGAATTATATATTTTATTTTGAATCGAGAGCACTTCCCTCACACCCCTTAGGGGGAGCACACATTCTCCCCCTTGACCCCCCAGGCTCGTTAACTGAGCAGTGAGACCCCTGTCTGGTAGGGTACAGTGCTGCAAGGGGGTGCATAAGACGGTTCTTCAATTGGTGGACTTCGCCCTCTTTGGCAATAGAGATGAAAACAAGCCTAATGTTGATCAAGTTAGAATCACATGTCCATAATACATCTCAGCAGTCAGCAGTTAGCTCAATTGTCACATGTCATTAACAACCGGTTATTTGTGCGATATGTGTGTTAGTGTGCTAAATACACCTCATTCTTGCATATAAATATGTATTTTTTTGAAATTACATATAAATATGTATTTGTATGTTATTTATTGTTTTAATAACTAGGATGATCTTAATTCATGAAAAAAATGATTTTCACGCCATTTTTGACTAGACTGACCAATACAATATCGATATTTCCTACCTTGCCCTCCACGGAACTCTTGGTTCTAAACCCCTCATGACTAAGTAATCTCTTCTACAATATTGCATTAATTTAAATTTTTTCATTTACTTTTGTGAATAGATAAATCTTTATACCAAATAAACATTGTCTCGTTAATTACTATGTACATTTTTTGAAGGGATTTTTACACCCATAACCCTGAGTAATTTCGTAATTACAATCATAACCCAGTATCATCGTGAATCACACGAGAAACCCCGGATAGTCATTCCGTCTCACACCCATAACCCTCCGTTAATTTTCCCGTTAACCCAACCATTTTATTAGGTTAATCTAACCCATGATCTAACATCTATTAAAAATCCCATACATAAAAAAATAAAAATCCCTAACCCATCTCTCTTCCTTCTCCACGCCCGATGCACTCCCCCTCCCGCCCCTCCACCTTCCTTCTCCATACCCCCATGCTGCTCTCTGCACTCCGCCTCCCCCCGACTTCCTCCTCCTCCTCTGGCGCCGCTTCTGGATGGATCTGCAGTAGAAAACGTTGATGCACTATGTGGTAATGCTGCTTGTGACCTCTCCGTAGTTGGGTTTACCGTCGGAGTTGTGCCTGCGGATGCGACACTCCTTGAGGAGTAGAGGACAGAGACGGAACAGGTTGGGGGAGGAAGACGGGCGCTCATCGCAGCGAGCTGGAGGACGGGGAAGGGGAGGAGCTCGCCGCGCGGGAGGGGGGAGGAGAGGCGTGAGATCAACGGACTGGTAGCGGGGACCAACCAGTTGACTCGGGTCAACAGACTCGACTAGCCAATCAGAGGATGCGGAGAATACGACCAAAATAGGCTAAACGACAAAATAGAGAAAAAAAGTTAAATAAGTGAATTAAAAATCGAAAATGAATTTATCTAGTTAGTGGGCTTTGTTATTGAATCCATGTCACTCAGACTATTCCTCTTTGTTATATTCCAAATGTAATACAAAAGAATATCCTCATCAACTTTAAGTTATTAATATACGTTCTGAGGTAATCGAAATAACGAAAGATATAATATATTGGTATTGGCGACATCACCTACTTGATGACGACCGATCGACCTCTTGATAGGCATATGGCTTTCCAATCTGCTAGCCTTCGTTCTATTTTCTCAACTTAAGGATGGCGATTATTAATTTAAATTCTCCAGGCTAATAGGTGAATCCCTAAATAAAGCATTAGAAGTTTACACTTTGGCTTCCTCAAGATTTCACTGCAACTTATCGCCTCTTCATTTGAAGAACCAAAGGCATTAGTGAAGATTCAACATACCTCCTCCCATTATCTTCATGTTCCCTCATCTTTACATACCTTTTCCATGGTTTTACATGCTTTTTCATTGATTTTTTAGGGAAAATCAGCATAGTTTTGCCCATGAAGTTAGAAGTGTGGACAATTTTAGTTTTCATTTTGTTGGAGAAAAGATACTTGTTGTTTATTCAAAGGGCCCAAGGGTTCTCTTATATAGAAGAGAGAAACCCTACTTGGTAACTTACATAATACAGACATAAGAAAAACATAACTGTGAAATAATAACATAATATAAAAACTCTTTAACACTCCCCCTCAAGCTGGAGCGTAAATGTCAATTATGCTCAGCTTGGAACATCTCTGAAAGGGTCCTCAAGCCAGGACCTTGGAGAGCACGTCAGTTGTCTGCTCACTAGAATTAACATGAGATGTAGAAATAAGGCCCTTCTGGATCATATCTCGAGTGTAGTTGTGGAAGGATTGAAATGAATTGAATGCATTTACCGTAGCCCTAGAGCTCTCTTATATAGGAGAAAAGCTCTAAGGGAAACTTACATAAAGAGATGGAAGAAATAGAAAATTACAAAGTAAAGATAAAGAGACATAAATATCTCAACACTCCCCCTTAAGCTGGAGCATATATGTCTATCATGCTCAGCTTGGAACAACAACGGTGGAAAGGGCCCTTTGCAAGAGCTTTGGTAAACATGTCGGCAATCTGATCGTCTGAAGCAACATGAGAAGTGAATATAAGCCCCTTCTTGATTAAATCACGGGTATAACGGCAGTCAACATCGTTGTGCTTTGTTCTTTCATGGAAGGTTGGATTATTAGCTATGAATAGAGCAACTTGATTATCACGTTTAAGGTGCATAGGAAGAGGCAACTTAACAGTTAGGCTAGTCAGGATGGACTTGACCTACATCATTTCTGTACTCCTTGGGCCATGACCCTATTGTGATTCAACATTGGACCTCTAGCTACAACTGTCGGTTTCTTACTCTTCCATGAAACCAACGAGCTACCCACAAACACAGTGAAGCCTGAAGTAGACTTTCTTTCCTTGGTACACCCAACATAACCTGCATCTGCACATCCAGAAACTGTGAGAGACATGTCTCTCCTGAATAGAAGTCATGCACCTGGAGAAGACTTCAGATACCTCACGATCATATTGACTGCATCCATATGAGCATGCCTAGGCTGCTCCATAAACTGGCTGACCCTGCTGACATCAAACGATATTCCAAGCCTGGTAATAGTAACATACAACAGCCTCCCTACCAGCTCTCTGTACTGTCTTCTCCATCTCCGCGTAGTCATCATCAATGACGTATTTCCTTTGCGTCATTACCATACCATGCTGATTTCTTGCAAATTCTAGGAATATGACGCGTCTGTCATGATCTCAAAGTGGAGAGACCAATCAAGTGGATGTAAGACAGGAGCACTGGTAACCATCTCTTTCATATGCTAGAAGGCAAGGAGTACTTTCTCATAAATAATGATTTCACTCTCCTTGCACATAAGCTTAGTCAAAGTTCTAGCGATATTGCAGAAGTCCTTAATGATACTCCTATAAAATCAAACGTATCTAAGAAATTACCTTAACGGCTTCAAACACCCTTGACTGCCTCATTTCACACTTTTCTGCTATGCTTAGTCCCTCAAAAGTCTAAGTATAGGGAGGCAAGTCGATGTCTATTTCTTTTTCGCTCAACTATACTTAGTGCGAGCTATGTCTGCATTTCACTATGTGCCATGAGGACATAGCACAAGCTAAGTATAGGGTGGTGTGTTTGTATATATTCTACATACTTTATCCATAGCTCGTACTTTAATTGTTTTCATCTAAAATTGGGTATGGGAACAAGTGGTGTATATTATGTATATTATACTAAATTATTTATGTAAATAGTACCTGATTATGAAAAAACAAGAAAAAAACAAAAACAAAAATGAAAATAAAAACCTTTTGCATTAAAAAAAATCAATCACTCATGGTCTTGCATTTCATTAAACATTCTTTAGTTGGTGTATTCATGACACATTCACTATCACTCAAGGCTTAAGGATTTAAAGACACTTGATTTCTGAGATCTCAAGAGACTGAGTTAGCCAGCCTTAGTCATCAGGGTTTTGAAACTTAACAATCCACACTTCCCTAGTTTGAAAGATTTGAGAGCTATATTGCAATCTTCATATCTACCGTTTAAAGAATATGATCAGTACATCACTTTCACAACTGCATGATTGATGAGATGAGTTGAATTATAACTTGAAGAACTAGGACTGGTGATTTGAGTTTAGACCCGATTTAATGATGCTCGAGGATGGGATAAAGTCAATGAAGTCTTCAAGAAACCTGAGTGTCAGCAAAACCCTAGCCAGTATGTGAACAAGTTGTATGCTATCATTTGATATCTACCTATGTGTCAGGGTGTGATGAAACATAATTTAATTGTTGGTCAGTGTGCGCCAACTCTTGACGGGACTAGCTGGAGGAAAGGGAGGAGAGGTGTTCGGCGCATGGCACGGCGGGGGGCTTGGCTGGAGGAGGAAGTGGATTGGTCTCTTTTGTAAATAATGGGAACTTAAAGGGTATAAATGTAAAATATTTGACGGATATCGTCATAGTTAACGGAAAATCGGATGGAAGTTAACACGGGGTTACAGATGTAAGAGTTAAGTACTATTCAAGGTCTTGGGTGTAATTCGTGATTATGTGGGATTATGATTGTAATTACGAAATCACTCAGGGTTATGGGTGTAAATATCTCTTTTTTGAATCAAATTGACTCATTTCAATGCCATTCATTGTCTTCCATGAACAAAACAGGTGTTCTAAGTGTGTTTAACTTAGCTACTTTAATTCCAATTTCAATGTTTATTAATCATCAATCAACATTAATAACGATATGTTCGATATGACTGGTATGTGCAATATAAGGGTCATAGATTATCTATATGTGCCATCTAAGTGTATATTTGTATCTTATTTAATGTTATAAGAACTTGGATTAAATCCATTTCCAATGATCTAAAAGTCAAGGATCAACATTAACATCGATATGTTCGATATGACTGATATGTACGATATATGGGGGTATAAAAGACCGATATGTGTGATATAAGAGTGTATTTGTAGGTTATTATTGTTTTAATATATTTGATGATCTTAATTTCTAAAAAAATAGCAAAAAATAGATTTTTTTTGAGCCATTTCCGACATTTCCACCGATATCGGCGATATATTCCAATGTATCCTTTTTTTGGCAAACCGATACGATATCGATATCGATATTTCCTACCTTGGAAAGGATTAAACCCTTCTATATCATATCTCTAGTATTGTGGCAATCCACCTCGATATGTTTAATCCTCTCGTGGAAAGCCAAATTGTTGGCAATGAATAGTGCAGTCTGATCGTCACATAGTAGATGCATAGAAGATGTGCATCAATAGCTAGGTCAGTCAGAACAACGGTGACCCACATCATCTCAGTGCTTCCTTATGCCAATGACTCTATAATTGGACTCAACACTTGACCTAGCAACTACAGTTTGCTTCTTACTTTTCCATGAGACTAACGAGCTCCCCGTGAACATTGCAAATCCAGAGGTGGACTTCATGTCTTTTGGACATCCTACATAGTCAGCATCAGCAATGGTCGTGATGGCAAGAGTGTCCCTTTTCTTAAAACCAACCATGTACCTTAGGATCATGAAGATTGTATCTACATGAGTCTAGCTTACTTATTGCAAAGGAGATATATGCATGTCTAATAGTCACATAGAGAAGTTTTCCAACGAGCTCCTTGTATCTCCTCTTCTCCACCTCACATGTATCATTATCATAGAGCTTTATGCTGAGATCTATAGGATTAGTGGTAGATATGCAATCTGTCAACCCAATCCCTCGAAGGATATCCTTAACGTTCTTCCATTAAGTTATCACAAGACCTCTATGATTCCTACCGAATTCACATATTCAAGTCCAAGGAAATATCGTAGTTTGCCAAGGTCCTTGGTGACAAATTGTTGTCCACGGAACTCCTTAGCCTCACTCATCACATGTAAATCATCTCATATAATGATAATGTCATTAATGTAGACCAGAACGATAACAATATATAGTGATGCCGAGTGTAAAAGACTAATTGATCTGTTATTAATCTATTGAAGCCGTGCTACTCTATAGGATCTGGCAGCTTCTGAACCCTACTTAAGGCCATATAAAGACTTATGAAGTATGCATATCTTCTTACACTCCCCTTCAGCAATGTACCCAGGTGGCTGCTACATACGTACTTCCTCTTACAGATCGTCGTATAAGAAAGCATTCTTGACATCAAGTTGGAAGAGCAACCGATCTTGTACCACAATAATAGAGAGGAGGATCCAAAGAGTAGAATGATGTGTCACATGGAGAAAGTATCTTCACAATCCACCACATACGTTTGAGTGAAGCCACATACCATAATTCTAGCCTCGTAGGAATCAACATTGTTGTTTGCTCTTTACTTCATTATATAGACCCAGTTGTAGCCAACCATAGATGCCTCTATTGAGGCAGTAACTAATCTCCATGTGCCTCGTAACTGGAGTGCAGTCATCTCCTCCTCCATAGCAAGACACTAGTGATTGTCAAGCACAACCTCTATAAATATATGTGTGGGGGGGGATCATAACGATTGGCATGCCCAGCACAAACTTCTTGAAGCCCTCCAATAGATGATCTGCTGAAACATGGCCTAAGAGAGGACATGTAACACATGTATGCCTCCTATTCTGAAGTGTAATAGGATGGTCAAGATCCTCTGAATGACCTGTCTCTATTACCCCAATTTCCTGAGGAGTTGCACTCTCATCATATAAAGTCTCTTACTGTACGAAAACATCAACAATGTCATCAGTGGAAACCAATTGTTCATGATTTACCAAGGAAATGTTGGATGAAGGTGAAGGCATAGGAGCAGTGGATCTAGTAATTGGCATGTAATGTACACACGAAATAAAGCCTGAACCACCAAAGGTGTAGTAGGAGGCGAAGGATGAGGTGGAATGTAAACGTCCTCACTGATTCCCTTAATGGAGACTCGGACAAATTCATCCTATCACATGTAGGAGAAAATACATAACACTCCAAAAATGCGACATTAGTACTGATATAGGTACTTCCATCAGACATGATCAAAGCATTGGTATTGAGGTTTGAAATATCAATATCGATATCGTATTGGTCGGCCCTAAACGGGACATATATCAAGGATATATCGATGATATCTATGGAAATCTCATAAATAGCATAAAAAATTTCTTTCGCATATTAAGATCATTTCAGTTATTTAAACAATAAATAACATACAAATACACACCTATATACAAGAATGAGATGTATTTAGCACACCAATACACATTATATCACACATATCATTGCTTCCAATGCTAAAATTTGAGTGCTAATTATTGAACTCTGAGAGGTAATAGAAAGGAAATGATAGGATTCGAACATTACAATTTAGAGACATAAAGGACATGCATTTAGCATATTAGCTTTATATCACATTACATATTATGTATATACAAAAAACCGAGATATATCAGGTATCGCGCAAATAAGCAAACTAGTATATTAATATATAATTTTTAAAAATGTCATTCAAAATTTTGAAGGAAAGAAGATGAATTGAAACATATTAGTAATAAAACTTTCTAACTGAATTAAAGAAAATCAATGCTAATTGGAGCAAGGTTTGAAATATTGATAGTGTATTATATCAACAGGTCTAGAAATAGATATATCAAGATATATCAGTGGAATCTTAAAAAAACATGTCAAAAGAGAAATTTCTCGTGCATTAGAATAATCTTAGTTCTTCAAGCAATAAGAAATGCACGAAATACACTATTACAGACATGAAGAAGATGTATTTAGCGTATTAGCAATATGTTATATTATTTACTATGTATAAACAAAAGCCTTAGCGATATCTAAAATGAAATAAACAAATGTCGTCTAGTTGCATGTATACCATATAAAACATTAATTAATGATAAACAAAAAATTAAAAGATGGTCTAATATAGATTAGAATCCAACATTTCTCATGAATTAAAATAATCAATACCAAGGGTTTGTCTTGGGTCCATATTGATCAATTACTAATACTTACTAGTTATATATTCAAAAAGCTTGAACAAATCAATCTATAAAGCTTGCAAAGTCAAAAACTACCTTCCGAGCTCCTTGCACCATAAAACAAAATAGTGCAATCAAGTAACAAGGTTGATATCGATGATATAGCAATTGATATCGACATGATATCGATGTTATCAATCATAATGGTGGAAAGTCTGCATTAAATAAATCAAGTTTTGTTGACGTCAGTATTACAAGATGATATATCATTGGCATATCGCTTGATATCAATATCTAGGTAATAATGGCATCTTTAATTTGCCGATAGGTTATATCGATGATATATCGGGATATTTCAATCCATGATTGGTACCCCTTCTGGGTCCGAGAGTAGCCAACAAAGATACACTTGACAGCTTTGGGGGACAGCTTGGCATGGCCAAGAGTCAAATGATAGCAAAGGCCACAGAACCAAAGATACGAGGTGTTAGGGAGAAGAGATCTTTTTCGAGAAATGCAATTGAATAAGTGATCTTTTCTCCTAACACAGAAGATAGCATGTGGTTGATGAAGTAGCAAGTGGCAATGACATCATCTCCACAGTAAGAGAGAGAGAGAGAGGAGTGCGGACTGTATCGGAAGAGCCCCGGTAACATTTAAGAGATGATGGGGTTTGCGCTCAGCAACACCATTCTGCTAATAAGTATAGATAGATGAAGACTTATGGAGAATCCCAAGAGACTTGAAGAACTAAGATAGTTGAGCAGTACAAACTCCAAAGCATTATCAGAGCAAACATACTTACACACGACGAAACAAGATTTTTTATTTCAATGATACAGGTTTCCATAATAGAACCAACCTCGGAATCATTTTTCAATAAAAAAAATACCCGAGAAAACCTAGAGAAATTATCAACGACAAGATAGAACACATGCCCTTGGTGATTAGGAACACAATTAGAATCCCAAATGTCAAAATGCAACAACTCAATTAAAGAACTACTACTACGATTAACGAATGGGAAAATCAATACGATGATGCTTTCCAAGATGGCAAGCCTCACACTGAAAAGTAGATTGAGATGAGATCGGAGGAAAATTTCTAACAGCTTCTACAAAGGAAGATAACCAAACCGAAGGTGCCATATGTATTGGGAGACTGATCCAATAGGAATAGAAGATATGTATGTATAAGAAGACAAGCAATCTATAGAGACCCCACTCTCATGGCCACTTCCAATCACCATGCTCGTGAGTATATCCTAAAATACAAGAAAAGATGGGTCGAAATTGGTACGACAATTCACATTTGTAGTAATGTAACTGATAGACAATATATTCATGGAATATTCGAGCGCATGTAGCACACTCGACAGACACATGGAAGGTGTCAATTAAATCTCTCATTGTCTTGTAACAGGGGAGTGTCTCCCATCGGCAATGATAATAGATGGACCAGGGTGAACTGAACTGTAGGATGTAAAATGCTCTTTGTCGCCATAAAGATGATGAAATGTTCAAGAGTCCACGATTTATTTTGAAATATTTGCCTTGTAACAAGTGGTAAGGGTATAAGCTAGACCTGAGGTATTGGCAAAGGCCGCAACACCATATGAGGTCAGAGGAGCACTACTAGAACCGTTAGAGGGAACCATAATCTCCCTCAGATGGGAGACGAGATCAACATACTTCTGATCAACAACAGTAGTAGAGGGCTCAAATTGCTTAGCAATACAAGCGAATGCAAGGTGACCATGCCTCTAATTGTATCATTAGAGTGCCCTACATGGTTGCAGTATGTGCACTATGAGCGAGAGTGACCACTGCCCCTGCCATGGACACCATGTTCTCCGAACTGTGTTGAACCCCCTGTATCGTGAGATGCGACCATAGTAGAAGATGTCTGAGCACTAGATACAGGGGCACTGTGAACCATCTCATAAGCACCCTCCATGGGAGGTATAAAAGCGCCAGTAAATAGCTAGCTATGAGCGACATCATACTAGGGATCAAGAGCCGCAAAAAACATGCTCACTATTATGATAGTTGTTGGAGAATGTAATAGGTGGGTAATTGGATCTCACCAATATCCGATTACCCCACTCAAGTTTAGTCCCACATAGATGAGCGGTGGGACTCCGATCTGTCTGACGAGTTATATAAGGAGCCCCTCACCCCCTGTACTCATTGAGAATTCTAATAGAATATCCAGCCCCATTGAGGGCTTCTCCCTTGGTTTCATCCCGCTCCTTAGGAAGTAGGGTTCCACGTTAAATCTTTATTCTTCATGTTTATCTTTATTATTTTATCGATTCCGCTTTCGCTTCTCAGATTTCAACATGGTATCAGAGCAAGTCGTTCTTGGGATTTGTTGTCGATTTTGATTTTGTGTAATTCGTTTGAGACTTGTTCAAGAGTTCTAGGGTTTATTATGGAACCCTAATTCTTCAAGAGTTCCATATTCGATGTTATGTTTTTAGGGTTCAATCTCGGAAATCCTATCTGATTATGCACAATCCAACTTCCCTGTTCAAGCCTTTAAAGATCATGCCATCAAAATTAACTAGGGTTTCTCCACGAAACCCTAGATCTGGAGGCTATCCAAGCAAACAGCCTATGTACGCAGGCGGCGCCTGTCTCTAAGTTCCATCGCCCCATCTTCTCCAAGGCATGCACCGGGAAGCGTGAACCCTCTAGCCGTGCCATCACGGCGCTACTCCAGGCGGCACATCAAAGCTCCATCCGCAAGAACACAGGCGGAGGCATAGGCCTCCAACCTCCCTCAATTGCCCCAGCACGACGCCGGTCGCGGTGTGCCTCTAACCCTAGCGCGAGCTGCCTCCTGCATCGTCATGCTCGATGACTCCAGGATGCGTCAGCCAGCCCTCACGCGAAACCTCCAGGTCCAGGTCCATCTTCCTAGGCGGCATCCTCTCTCATGTTGATCGTACCTCTGCAACTCCAAAGCGAAGAGCTACTGGCGGCAGCCTGGCCTCTCACCCTCCTCTCCAGGCAGCAACTCCCCCTGCATGTTCTTCTTCCCCACGCGTGTCAACACCCATGCAGCAGGGTTCTGCGATTCCCCCGTGCGCGATCTCCATCTCTGTAACTACCGACCTCGCCACCCCCTTCTCCAGATCCTGGTCATCGTGTCGCCCCCTCCTTCGAATTCCAAGCACCTGCCAGCGCGCGGGACCTTTGAGCATCTCCAGTAGGTGGTAGCCCCTTCAGGGGCGATGTCTTTCATGAGAGTGTTGCCACGATGGAACCCTAATAAGAAAATAAAAAGAGGCTTCGTTTCCAGGCCATGTGGGCCGTATTTAAAAAAACGTGATGTTTAAGAGAGAATGAGCCCAAAGTGGGAAGAGCGAGAGAAGAGAGAATCTATTTTGTAAAGCCCTAATAGGCTGAGGTATTTTTGGGTTCAACTAGGCCAAGTTTAGTTTGTTAAAAAAAGGCGTGTACTGAAGAAAAGACGTATGTACTTTTAAAAAATGAGAAGAGAATAGCCGGAAAAAAGGGAGGAGCGACTAAGCAAAAAAATGAAATGAATTGTGCAAAAATATGAAGCACAAAATAAGAGAAAATAAATGATAAAAAAGTTGTATGTTATTCATTTGTTTCTCCCAACTTTATGCTATCTGCTCTTTATTCTATCAAGTATGGGAGAAAGGGGGAGTCAGAGATGTATTCTTCACAACTTCTACTACCTGACCACGATGACATATTGGTATTCTTCACAGCTTCTACTGCCTGACCACGATTGACAGATCGACACTCCAGATTTCGTTGATCAACAGTCATCACCGAGCATCCAATTCTTCATCAGGGCATATACTTCTTTTACGACCCAATCAGTTCCCCGCGCTCGACTTCTTCTGCAGCGATTCTTCTACAGACACGATAGAGATATGTTCCGATGACCTGCATGCACGACAGAGATATGTTCCGGTGACCCGATATCACAACGGTTCTACATGCATGGCAGAGATACATTCCGATGTCCTGAAAGCTGCAGACTTGTCCTCGTGCGAGGTCTTCTACCAGCAGCGGATATGAGTCCTTCTTGTGATGTATCATGTGAAGATGAGTTGTACACTTTCTTTTTGTTGCAAGATGCAGCTTTCTCAGCTCCAGCTTGAGGGGGAGTATTGGAGAATGTAATAGGAGGGTAATTGGATCTCACCAAGATCCAATTACCCTCAAGTTTAGTACCACATAGATGAGCGGTGGGACTCCGGTCTGTCTGAGGTGCTATATAAGGAGCCCCTCACCCTCTGTACTCATTGAGAATTCTAATAGAATATCCAGCCCCCTTGAGGGCTTCTCCCTCGGTTTCATCCCGCTCCTTAGGGAGTAGGGTTCCACGTTAAATCCCTTATTCTTCATGTTTATCTTTCTTGTTTTATCGATTCCGCTTCCGCTTCTCAGATTTCAACAATAGTCTTGTATGCCATATGATGCTCAGTATGGCATTCAGAGGCATGTAGCTATGGAGCTTCTCGAACATGCCCCTCATCCAAGAGTAAAATGCATGGAGAGGGTGATCATCCTACTTTGTTGTGAATATGTCATACTGAAGCTGAAGGATCTTCATCTCATTCCTCATTTGAGAATATGTGGCAATGCGAATGTCCATATTACCTTATCGATAAGCTGATGTAAAATATTATCGCTTATCTCTGTTGTACGAGTACCAGATAGGCAAGCACGCATCCATGTGTTGTCTCGCTTCTACAAAGCTTTTGCCCCAACTTTGTCAGTTGGCTCATGTTGCGTCAGAATATAATCCATGTTGTTGCTCCCCGCGACACTCATGAATTGTATCGCCTACAGTTCATAGTTTTTCCCATCCATCTTTATGATGGGCGCGGGACATTTGAAGGCCCAGAAGAGGATATATCAACCATGTTCACCATGAAGAACGAAGGAGATCAAGAAGGATGCAACTGGGAGATAGATTGGTCTAATTTTTTTACGCATTATCATATATGAAACAAGTTGTGTGTGCAGAATCAGAGCACAATCTTTTTCATCAACTCTGGAGGTGCTTCGAGGAACTTGCGTTGATTTTATATTGCTAAACATACTTTGTTTGCACCAAATCAGAGTGTGAGACGAGTCGCGCGAGACTCGAGGAAAAGCGATGGGGAAGGATATGGATTGGTAGAGTCCGACGTGCATTGGGATGCTTCACAGAGTGGCAACGTAGATCACAAGAACCCCTTCTGAGGTTGTGGGGCATTGCCACACAGTGTTGGGTGTTGCGATGGTCCTGGCTGGGCGATGCCGAAGATGGCGGGGGGCTCAAGACAGTGTCGAAGATGGCATGAGGGTCGAGGCAGCAACGTCGAGGAGGCACGATGGCTAGCTTTGCACAGAACCTGAGGAAGGAGAGGGAGAAGAGGACTGGCAAGTAAGAATTTCAAGGATACCAGAATTCTGGTCTAAGACCACCGCTCTAATACTACATGGAACGAATTGAATGGAATGTTTAATCAGTGGCCATAAGGCTCCTTTATATAGAAATACTCTGGAGGGAAAATACCAATTTAAAGTTATATAAACGGGAAATAATAAATACATAAAATTATTTCTTATAACACTTAATAATCAGTAACCACTCTACAAAACGAACGCAATCGCAACTCAGAGGGAGTCCAAAGTAGCGAATCAAAAGTGGGCTATTAGTAATGCCTAACTCTAACCAACAAACATCAGCCTTTGTGTTTGAAAGATTTATCCTTAGGCTTGACAACGCCCCAAAGATATCAAGAACAATAGGCATTCCCCTCTCTTCCTCCTTACACCCCTTCACTGAAGAAGATTGTGTCATTTGCATCAACAATAAAAGAATGGATATACCTCCAAGAGCATGACTTGTAGAGAAATCCCGATGTACTACTTGCCTCACCATGTAATCTAAATGGTCGCAACCAGAACAAAGAGCAAGATGCCAGCAAGCATCCCTAATCATTGCATTGAAGAAACCTCCCTCTAGTCGTCCATTAACCAGTACCGTATAAGACGTAAAACATCTCTTCATCCAAGAGGTGGACAAGTTTTGGAAGCCTCTTCTTGCCAATGCTAACCATAAAAAGCACCACCCCACGCAGTCGTAATCTTTGGTGAAATCTACCTTCTAAAGCAATCCATTGGTATAACGTTCTTTGCAATCCAGCACCATCTCAATAGTCATCGCTAAGTTATGAACAATCTGTCTCTTAGGATAAAAGGTCGACTATAATGGGAGATGATGTCATCAAGGACCCCATTTAACTTGTTGAGTAAGACATTTGCCACCATGAGATATAGCGTATTCGACAAGACAATGAGGCTAAAATCATCCACCCACTCTGCGACCTCTTTCTTAGGTAGGTGGAATAAGAGTGTTTTATTCACTTGGACAAAACTTGCATTTCCTTATGCAGACTCCTCTATTAAGGTTACAACATCATCCCTTATCACATCTCAGAATTCTCGACAGCAAAAAAATAGGGAAACCATTTGATCCTAGTGTTCCATCTGCATTCAAATCTAACACCGTCCCTCTCATTTCCTCCCATCCCTTCTAAATTCTTGCGTCAAGCGTGTGCCCTAATGGATTGATAGAGTTGAGGCACCATTACCTACCTACCTCCATTCTCTGCATCCCCCTCATGCGAGAAAAGTTGTGGATATAGGTCTTCAAGGCCCTGCCATCTAGATGTCACCTTCTAATCCTCCCACGACTAAGTTTTAGATCATGTTCTAATGCCTTCTGCGCGTGGAAGAATCTAGAATTGGAGTCACCCTTTTTAGTCCATTTATGCATAGATCATTGTTTATCTGTTGTCATCTTGAAGAATCTAGAATTGGAGTCACCCTTTTAGTCCATTTATGCATAGATCATTGTTTATCTGTTGTCACCTTTGTATCCTCTTCCAGGATGTGGAAACCAGCTATCTCCTCTAGCTCCACTGGAGATTAAATATGGGTCTCCCTAATTCATCAACCATGAAAACCTCGTTATGTACAATATCGCGACGAGCATTGCAGGCAGCACACAACTCCCTTTTGAAACCACAGCCACTTGCGTAGAGCCACTAACTTTTTGAATATATGCGCAGCTACTGACCTTGTGCAATCCACATGTCAATATTGTTCAACCACCCATTCTTTGAACCTTTCTTGAATATAGAAAAAAAAGCGAGGCACTCTTCCCAGACACCCACAAAATAGACGTATGGTCTGACCTAGACCTTGGACGAGATGAGATATGTGCCAAATGTAAAGCCTCCAACTCCCTGGACCTCAAAAACGCTCCAATCTTGAATAGAACCCCAAGCTCCTCCCGATGTACCTGTCATTCATTCCATCAAAGACCTCCATCTACATCTCCCCAACTGTCTCTACAAAGCCACTAGATCCAGGGTCCTGCCGTCACAATATTAGGGTTGGTCCAAGGATCATAGATCACATTAAAATCACCCCAACATGCCATGTTATTGCCGAAAATCTTTCCCTGCTTTTGCGGAGCTCTGACCATAGTTATGATCTTTCGTCGTGTACCCGACGACCCATAGGCGCAAGAAACAACCACATGTAATTTCGTCGCAATAACTCGGAGCTGAAACGATATTATGATCGATTGCTTATCTCTACAATCAATGTGTACGCATCTCCCGTCCAAGCACTGAGAGTTTCCCATCGACTTGCCACCGCATCTGTTGTGTGGAAATTTGACGACATGTTTAGAGAATTCCACATTTGTCACGACCATCAGCAAATTGGTGTCGTGGAGCATGACAACATCCATGTGTCAACCAAAAATTACGGAACCCACGGAATTTCTTCTTTGGGTCCCCACCCCCAGCCCCCTTGGGTTCCAAGAAATAATCTTAGTAGTGAACATATGCTATGTGTATTGGTTCTGACCACTCCCGACGCACTTGCAGTGACCCCAAGGAACTCCTTACTCTCGACAAGGTCTCACAAGAGAGAGTCGTGTTGCCCTTGGTTCCCGATTCGTATGGCCCTCGATCAACAGTGTCAGCACTCGATGCTCCGTTGATGTCACTTACCCTTAACACATACACAAACCGATCATCGAGTCATGTGACGCTCACTCGGTACTGCCTCTTCCTTGGCTTGTACCTTTTAGGTTTTCTCTGTGGGTGATCCACCATCTCAGAGCACTCAGAGGACGTCGAATCAACTTCGTTGAAAGCAGCAATCGCTCTCCCAGTGTTGCTTTACATTTTGGCCTCATCAGCAACTTTTCCACTAGTCGACGTTCATAATTGGACCCATCCACATTAAGAGGTCGAATACCTGAAAAAAATTGGGAAAGCTAACAACATTGCACGGATATCTTCATCTACAATTCAATAAACGTGTATTCCCTGGATTAAGCCTAATAGAATAAGTAACCCGAGCCGCCCCTTGAACTTCCACCACAATCCTACTCTACAGATGTCCATGCAAGGTCTCCCCCCTTCTCCAATCTCGTACCTTGGGGCACACACGTTTACAACCTGAAACGACCACAGAGATTGTGATGACCCTAGCAATCTATGTGCTTGCAATGGCCTCCACTTTTACCATACTTGCAACGACCTCCACCTCAGACGACTTCATCACCGACACTGGGACCTCCATCACATGACCCATCACCGACAATGCGCTCGTCTCCTCCCTCAGAGAATGCTTCTCTTACAGTCCAAAAGTAAAAAATTCGACCCATGCCACCATCAGGGATATTGAAATTGGCCTGGCCAAAACTCATGCTTTGACGTTGGTGGCGGGAGTAGCTCTTCAACCAACAATGGAAGATATCGTGGCCCACATGCAAGAAGCATACCAACATGGTAGGGGTGTGCACCAGCACCTAAACAAGGTGGTGAGCATCACGTTGACATTACAGCCTAGCCTTCTGCCATCTAACAAGATCTCTTTAACCTCATAACTCTTTAAGAGTGACCAATGCAATAAGACCCAATTTAAGGGGTCAAGTAGAATTTTGCCATGATTTAAAGAAGGATAGGGGTATCGATGTAATCACGAATCAAGGGATTTTGATAAATTAAATTTTTATCCTTAATTGGTTAGTTTAATTTAATCTTATATTTTATTTAAGATAAATAAATTAAGATTGATTGTAATGTCAACCTTTATGGTAGATAATGTTAATCGGAGTCATTTCATGATGTTAATTAAAGTTGTTAACAGTCCATTAGGATTTTATTTAGTTTGAAATTTAGTATATTACTAGTTTTGTAATTAGACCCCCTCCATATATAAAGGGGGGATTATCTATTGTAAGAGAAGGTTATGTTATGTTATGAATTAAAATTTAAGCTTTGATTTGGAGAGCGCCTCCACCATTATCTCATCATTCCCTCACTTTCTAGGGTTTCTCCTCTCAACCCCATCCTTCTCTCATCTTGTGAAGCGCGTCATGGTATTATTCTCTCCTCTCCTCCTACCAATTTCTCGACTGTAATTTGACAGATCAAGGAGAATTTGCAACAATTTAAATAAGCATCAAGGTCTCCATGCAATCATGGATTTAGGGATTTTGATAAATTAGGATTTTCCATCCTTAATGGGTTATTTGAATTTTATCGTATATTTTTATTTATGTTAGATAAATTGAGATTGATTATAAACTCAACCTTTACCCTAAATAATGTTAGTTAAAATCATTTTAGGAAGTAAATTAAAGTTGTTAGGACTCAATTATGATTTTACTTAGTTTGAATTTTATTTTGTTACTATTGTCAATTTTTCATAATTAGACCCCCTCCCGTAAGAGCATGTTTTGTTATGTTATGTTATGAATTAAAATTTGAGTTTTTGTTTGGAGAGTGCATCCAACATTATCTTTCCTTTCCTAAATTTCTAGGGTTCCTCCTTTCAACACACCTTTCTCTCATCCTGCAAAGCGCATTGCGATCTTCTCTCCTCTCTCTTCCTTCTGATTTCCCAACTGTAATTTGAGGGGTCAAGTAGAAGTTTACCATGATTTAAAGAAGCACGAGGATCTCCATGCAATCACAGATTTGGGGGATTTTGTTAAATTGAGGTTTTCATCGATATTGGCTATTTTAATTTAATATAAATTGAGATTGAGTGTAATCTCAACTTTTATGTTACATAATGTTAGGAATTCAATTATGATTTTATTTAGTTTGAATTTTATTATGTTACTATTTTTCTAATTAGACCATCTCCCTATATAAAGGGTAAATAGTCCATTATAAGGACATGTTATGTTATTAGTTAAAATTCAGTTTTGGTTTGGAGAGTTACACCACCACTACACCCCCCACTCAATGTCTATGGCTTTCCTCTCAACCATGTCCCTTTTGAGTTCTCTCATCCCATGAAATGCACCGGGATCTTCTTATCTCCTCTTTCTGGTTCCGGACTGCATCAGTGACCTTCATCGAAGCGAGATTTTTTGAAACGATGGGGACGCAGACGCCTTTAGCACAATGAACCCTTCTTTGCAACCAAGACTTCTCACCGTCAAGGAATCTAATCTCCCTCAAGCTAACAAGACCCATTGCCGAACAATCCTCTACCAAACGAGTCATCTCGATGCATGAGATCCCTCTTGCACACATTGATTGGTCGTCTAAGGTGACTACATTTCCCGCAGATGGACTCCACACTTTCTCTTGAACAACGACCCTTGCTATAGGAACATCAAGGTTTCCAACCACAAATGAACCAACAACCAGATTCATTGAGCATCGCAAATGTCTCTCTTATTGGACTAAAGGGTTCTCCCTTCACCACCTCTGCATATGAAAGACCAGTAGCCCACTTTACACCCCAATCCCAATGTGGCTCTACTAGAAGAAGCTTCATCCCCCCCTACCCCAATTCTCCACCTTGAAGTATTGTTGAATATGAACCCTGGCAATGTCCACAACCTCCATAGGCAAAGCCAAGGTTTTAAAAACCGAATCGGCCGGTTGAACCGGTTAAACCGAGAACCGAAGGAAAAACGGTCCAACCACCCGATTTTTATTCAGAAATAAAAACCGGTCAAAACCCGGTTGGACCGCTTAAACCCGGTTGAACCAATTGAACCAAACCATCGGTTCAACCATCCATTTTTTTGACAAAAAATAATTTCCAATAAATCAACAAAATACAAACTTCTTTTAGAAATATTCACAATCTAGTTTCATTCTAACCCATATTAGTACCCCTTTATCTCTTCTCCTTCACATGTGCCAATGACTCATTATCGCTTGTCCCTTCATGTCATATAAGCATTGCCTCTCTATTCCCACATTGTGTATGAGGTTGTCCACTTGTAACAATAATAAATGAAGAAGACATTACATAATCATACTATGAGAAGCAATAAATTAACGATACTTGTCGTTAATTAGAGTTTAAATAATTTAAAATTATTAATTTTTTACATCACTCATATGTATTTATATAAATTTTATGAAATATGATTATTACGCACTTTTGAGTTTTTTAAGAACATTAATACCCCTAACTTTTAAGCAATTTCACTTGCGCTCCTATATTTTCTTAAAAAATTCACAATATCATCCTTATGTTGGTATAAATTGGGAGCACAAGTGTACTAATAAAAGGTCATTACTATTGATTTTGTAAAAATATAGGGGACACATGCAATTTATTGGAAATTGGGGTATAAGTGTTATTGGAAAAACTTGAAAGGACAAGAATAAGCAAATTCTCGAAAGATATGATGTAGCATTTCTCATATTTATTTGTATGATATACCGGTCTAACTCGGTTCGACCCGGTTGAACTGTACGAACCAAACCAACAATACGACGGTTCGGTCTTTTTCCATTTCTTTGCATTGTTGACGTCATCACTGGTTCGACCGGCTGGTCCCATTGGTCCGACCATAAAAATCAAAAACCGATACATGCCCGGTTCGATGACCGGTTCGGTTTTTAAAACCTTAGGCAAAGCATCTGATCGGGCCAGAACAAGCCACCACACAATGGTTGTGCACACTGCAACGAATGCACGATGGCCCCGGCCGTTGCGCGTTCCGATAGCTCGCCACCTACCACCCTCCCTTGTCCCTCGCCGAACTTGAGATGGGGGCCTGTCGCACACCCCCAGCGCTAACGCTCCGACATCTTCTTCTCCACCGCCCCCCTCTCCCCACCCCCTCTCAACTGCGACCCCGCTCTCTCCACCCACACGACCCCATCCTCAAAATCTTTTTCATCATCTGTTGTTGATGAGACCCTTTCAGTTGGTTTTTAAGGCGTGTGATCACGTCGATTAATTAAGCATTAATTGAAGAAAAGCTTTCCCATGATGTAATTATAACACTTTCTGAGTCAACCCAGTTACAGAATTGCAGCTAACAAGAATATGGGAGGGTTTTTCTCTTGCTTACATCGCGGCGCATCTGATTCAGGCCCCCATAGCAATCAACTCTTATGTATCCATTGCTCCATTCCGACAGGGCTGCAGAACCACAACAACAAGGATCAATAAAGGCCTCTCACTCACTTCCATCAGCCAAAACAAGAAGAAGGCAAAAAACCCGGAGTACAAATCGCAGAAAATCAAGAAGGTGGGGCAGAAAGATCTGAATGGCGACGACCCACATCCTAAAACGCCGCAAATCGAGGAGTTCCTCACCGGCCAACGCTTCTCCGCTCCACCACTTGCAAGGCCTCCATTCCGCAACCCTCGGAACGTCCCAGATCACCGGCCTACTTATTCTGCTTCACGCAAAAAAACACCGCGAGCAGTTAGGTACGGCGAGAGTGGATAAAGAGAGGTAAGGTGTGGTTTGTGTACTTGGAGGAGACGGATGGCAGGAAGTGGTCTGAGAGGAAGGTGGAGGGGAATGAGAAGAAGGCGGCGAGGAGGGGGAGGAGGACGATGGGAAGACACATGAGTGCCGCGCGGATTCTAGAGGAGCCCCATTGCGGCACTCTGCTGTGGAAGGACATGCCGACGCGACGCCGTCGACGTCGCGGAAGCTCAACGAAGGCTGAGGCCCGCCATCACTTGATTCAGTAGACAGGGGAAGAGCATGTTTATCTCCGTGGTTATATTCCTATGTTTTTTTTTAGTTTTTTACACATTTGCTTCTTTGAGTTTCTGCAAATATACTTATATCCCTAACTTCCTTCCCACACCTTTCTTATGATCACACTTCTGCCCCTATCTATTTGGACCATTAACCGTTATGGTCTCCGAGGAGAGGTTTTTTCAGATCCATAAGCTAAACCAAGTGAACCATGACTTATAATGCTTCTCATATAAGCTGAGGAGGGGATCAAGGGAGGGTTAGCCTTTGAAAGGATTGAGACTTCCATGGATGCCCTTCGGATTAGTTGTTGTCCATTCCCCTCACATACAAATGTTAACTTATTGGCACAAGCATAATTCAAAAGAAAAAAGAGGATACATGCATAATAATCACTAGTTTTCATTTATTTATTTTTTCCTCGTTGTGCCCAAAACTTCAATTGTTGCATGATCTTCTCAAGCATAGCACAAGCATGACTTTTCATTTCATTGACATGATTTTGACTGTGAAAATGCAAGTGTTGAACGCCCGTGATTCTTGGAAGTTATGTCACTCTTCTCTAAATCTTCGAACTGCAGTAATGAAATTTGAAGTTCATAATCCCTATACAACTCAGTGACTCACTTAGTAAATGCTTCGTTAGCTACAAAATAGGATCTTAACAGGGAGTTTCCTTGAATTCTCAATCACTCCCACAAACATTTATATAACATGAAATAATAATTCTAGTTGGTTTCAAAACCTTTTATAAGCGAACACATACAGCAAAAATAACAACTTTTCTCACACACCTACGCCACATTCCCCTCGTACATGACATCTCTAATATATCTCAAAAGACTTGTCGGTGCCGAGGAGGAAGGAAGGAGAACGATTATGAGGACCATCATCTAAACATCACTATCTACATGAGATGATATGTACCACTAAGGTGGTCAACCGCTACTGCTCGAGCTTAGCCCACCATAGATTTACGAAGGAGGTGAACCCTTAAGAGAGAAGGGGGCATGCATCTAACATGAATAGAGGAGGACACTGATGAATCCATGATTCATCTACTCTATATGGGCATTTTAGCAAAATTCTCTTAATAATTCACTAACTATACCCTTAAAATCAATTAATTAACCTTCACTAATTGTGCTTAAATTAGGGATAATATTTGTTAATAATTGATCCTTATTTTTACCCTTTTTCTTAATTTTTAAAAATCCATAAAAAATGGATTAATTATTTATATATTGTATATAAATTAATCCACTATTGAAATCAAATTAAAAATATAAAAAAAATCACAAAATGCAAAAATATCGTATTTTACTATCTATAGAGTACCTCTAAAAATGCGTTTTATATAGTTGACCTTTTTTTAATTTTGGATCCTTCACGAAAATTGTAGATCTCGTTGATACGAGCAACTTTCATGTTGACCACTTTTTTATTTGATTTCATTTGCTATCTCTTTTTAATTATTTTAAATTTATTTTATCTTTATTTAATTTTTATTTGTTATTTTAATCCTAGTTTTTATTTAATTTTATTTTACTTTTTGTATTTTATTTTATTTGCTTTTTTACTATGGTTTTTATTTTTATTTTATTTTCCTTTTATTCTCCCCCCCCCTCTCTCCAGCCAGATCACGTGCCCTGCACATGACCCGCCTCCATCAGCCTCCTCTCCCAGGTCATGTGCTACGCGTGTGACCTCGTCTTCCTCTCCCAGCCGGTCGTTCCCTTCGACGCCCCTACTGCAGCCGTTACCTGCAATGCCCCTTACCCACTCCGCACAACCGATACTCCACCACCTCTGCTTCCATCCGTTACCCCTCCTTCCCCTACAAAATCAATCTCGTCGGCCCCCGCTCGAGGCATCCACCATCATTGTGAGCTTCGCGATGGTCCCGATGACAGCAGCTCCTCCGCGCACCATCTAGCCTCTCGACGCGATCCAAGGTCGGACCTCCGACCTTGCCGCAGCTGCTTCGCGCGGCAGGCAAGATCCGCCTCTTCGTCGAGCGTTGAGTGATCACCAGAGGGCCCCTAGCTCCTCCTTCTTCCCATGCGACATAACCGTAGCACCTCACCGGCCGCTCACCCTCCACTGTACGCTTCCTCCACTGTTGTTCCAACAGATCTCCAACTTCCTACGCTCGCCGCTCACCACCTCGCCAATCGCCACTGCCACCTTCGCTGCTCCACCAACCATGCTCGGCCACCCACATCATCCTCAACCACCTGCGACTTCACCTCTCTCCAGCTCCCCCCGTTCGCGCATGCTGACACCCACCAGTAGCTCCTCAATTCTCGACCCTCGCATCGTAGACCATCGGAGCTCTCCCGAGTGTGTGTCGCCTGGTTGAGCTCTATCGCCATCATCCCGAAGCACCGCTGAACTCCGTTGCTTCCTCCACCACCGCTAGATCAGCAGTCGTTGGATCGGGGGATCCAACGGTCATTGCTCTGCCACATCACCCCCCCCCCCCTCGTGCCTCGACCCCAGGCCTCGAGGCTCGGAGCATCGCCACTGCCTCCAGGGCACCACGTGTAGCTTCGGCTCTCGAGCCACAGCTTTGACGTCCATACCACTCCCGAAGCACCAGCAACAAGTCACGTATAGGCTCAGGTGTCCGAGCCTACCGTCCTTCTCGAGCCTCCTGTGGCACGTGCTCCGCACATGCTATAGAGGCATTTTACATCCAGATCCCTGCTAGTTCCCGATACTACATAAGAACCCCTCCGTCAGCACAATCGCGTGCCATGTACGTGCACACATGGGAAAATTGCGTTGGATCCCCTTTGATTTTTAGAAATTACAAATAAGACCTCTAAGGACCTCATTGTAAAGAAACTCTATTTTTATTACATTTCAGTCCCTAGATCTTTATTTTAGCATAACTTTCTCATTCGAACTCTAATTTTTACGCATAATATGTCATTTTAAAGCTTATTCAGTACTCTATCGTGCCATATATCTTGGGAATTGATATGAAGCTTTTTATGATGATTATTGGGTGAAGATCTTTTTTGACATATGTAGGCTGAATTCTGACATTTTGTGCATAATTTAATTGAGAATAATTATGGACTATTTTGCAGTGATTCTAGTGAGGATCTTAATTTGATCAATCCTCTTGTGATTATTGATAATATTCTTTGAGGATTTGATTTCTTCAGGGGACTCGATCGTGGAGATTTCATCTGATCAATTCTTCTTGACAATTGATCTTACTCTTTGAAGATTAATCTTTGTAGGGGTGCTATAGAGGAGGATTTAATTTAATTCTCGATATTTGATGTGATTAAACTCTATTTTCTTGAGGATTAAATTAGAGATAATTTGGAGATCAGATCGTTGTGCGATCTCATTAATCGCAAGATTAACCATAAATCTATTTGCACTCTTACCTGCATCTGGATTTAAATTGATTATATTTCTTGAGTTTCATTCTTTTTCGATATGTGATTAAATTTTGATGATATTGATTAATATTATTGGGTTTAAAAATCATCATCACAACTCCGATGTTTAATTATCTCTTCTGTTTATTTTTGCGTTGCATTTCATCGCATTTCTTTGGTTCATTTTAGATTTTATTTTTTGACATAGACATTAACTTTTTGAGTAATTAATTATTAAAATAAATTAACGAGGTAAAAACACGTTCATCTAATGGCATAGTCGCTGGGGACATGGCTCATTCTATTCGTTTATTGAATTTTATTGCATTATTATTGATGTGATTATATTCAGAAATTAAGGTCTTCACATTATGTTTGTTCTTACATCATTTATTGATTATTTTTCTTGATATTTATCTGACATTTTTCTTTTGTGGTAGGGCCCATGGATATCTAAGACGCTTAAGAACCATGGAGGTGTGGAGTTGGGAGCTCCCGCTGCGAGGAGCCGCAGACAAAATTCAGAAGGATTCAAGGAGTTTAGTCAGCATTATGTTCGTGCATCTATTGTAAAAAAAGAAAAAAGAAAGAAAAAAGTATGTATCATTTACATTTCTAGCGGTCCTCGTTTGAGGGCTCGCGCGTGTAATTATGGACATGAATCTTTGCTTGTGGTGTGTGAAGTCTGACCCCAATCCGGGTGCGGCTTCACTTGAGTGTCGACTTTAGACCAGGCACACGTCTCTCTGAGCTGACTCTATTCTTCATATTATTTATGCTTGATCGTAGGGAGAACACTCATTAAGAACCTGGGATATCCACCTTATCTTCTTCATTCAATGAGACGCACTAGACGTCGATCTACTTAGCCAAACTCAAGTCATTTCTTCATCGCTGATAGTATCATGTTTTAGGATGTGGTTTTCATCGACTTGCATGCACGTAGCATAAAATTTCAATTTCAGTTTTGCATATGCGTGAAGAAGGATGGAGGCAATGTAAGTATCTCTCTCAAGCATGCATCATGGTTTTCATGAATGCACTAGCTTTTCTCGATCTTCCCCTGATTTGTCACTTAAAGATATTAAAGAAATTTGGGACTGGTTGACAGACGATGAGTGCTTGACTTTTGTTCACATTAACTTCAGTGATAACCTAAAGCTAAAATTGGGACTGATAATGCAAGTGATGAAATAAATTGGAATAAAATTCACTCTTGGTTTATGGGAGAGCAACCACTGTGATTGTATGCAAGTTGTTTTGAATGTCGAGAGGTGAGGACATATCCCTAGGATAGTGCCCAAAACCTAGCCTTAAAACATGCGTAATGTGTTTGAATTTTGATCACCAATAAAATGGACAAGATAAATGACCAGCACATGTTGGTCTTCATGCGTATGTTGGTGAATCAAGGGGTATTATCTACTTGGTTGAGCATGAATGTTTCTTTTCCCAACCCTCCTGTAACCCTAGATCTACTCCCCCCCCCATCTCCATCCAACCATTTGTGTAAATCCACTACACCCTCTAACCCTAACTGATCTCCGATTCCCCAACCTGAATTCCACATCCAAATACTTAGGCTACTCTTCAGCCTAAGTATAGGGGGAACTTTGTATAGTAACTGATCACTCACAATGGGTCTCCCTATCCTCATTGCATATCTAATATTTAGCTATTGACATCCTAATTATAGGGGGGCGAGTCATTCTTCCCTCTTCTTGTCTTCTTATACTTAGGTCATTTTAACCTAAGTATAGGGGGCATTTGAGTCAGTTTTGCTATATCACATGATATTTGACCTGGGCTATGGCTTCATATCACTTTGTGCTATGAGTACATAGCAAAAGTTAAGTATAGGGGGTATACCATATATATTGTATATACGTTATCTATAGCTCATTTTTAAAAAAATTGAAATTCTTTTTTGGGCTAGGGTCTAAGTATTCTTGTGAACTGATTGTCGTAAAATTATTTGAAAAATCTATTCAAAATTGATGGACTAACTTCTTGTAAATACAATTAACCTTATTAAAAATCTCATAAAAAATATGAAAAATTAAAAATTTCTTAAGCTGTGATTCTGACTAGTAGTCTTAGAAATGAGTAGCCATTTCTCGGCTTGGGAACTATGGGTCTTCCTTAGCAGAGTGGGTGGTTAAAAGATAATGTGAATGGCACCATCATGAAGTAGTACATGTATCCATCTAACGGTCCGTACTTACACCCATGCTGGCTGGAAATGGACACAACTATTCATATGAGCTTGGTCAGTCATTATTTCTCTTGAGTTTAAAAAAATCTCATAAAAATTGCAAAACTCAAAAATCACAAAAATTCACTAACTTTGGAGTTGGCGTATTACAGACACATTCAATATCACCAAAGGTTTGAGGAGTTGAGGGCACTTGGTTTCTGAGATCTTGAGAGTCTGAGTTAACCAGCATTAGTCATTAGGGTTTGAAACCTAATAATCCACACTTCCCTAGTTTGAAAATTTGAGAGCTATATTGCACTCTTCATCTCTACCTTCTAAAGAATATGATCCACAAATCACTTTCACAACTGCATGACTGATGAGATGAGTTGAGTTATCACTTGAGGAACTGGGACTGGAGATTTGAGCTTAGACCCGATTTAATGATGCTCGAGGATGGGATAAAGTCAACGAAGGCTTCAAGAAACCTGAGTGTTAGCAAAACCCTAGCCATTATGTGAACAAGTTCACATGCTATCATTTGAAATTTTTACCTGTGTACCAGGTTGTGATGAGATTAAATAATTATTGATCAGTATGCACCAACTCTTGGTAAAAGCAGTGGAGTTAGACAAACATCAATGAAATAAATTTGAGAGAAGTTCTCTCATACAAAGAAAAGCTTTATCACTACAAGTACAATTTCAAGGAGCTTCCACCAAAGGCGAACACTCCCAAACATTTCAAAGTGTCCATGTGGACCAAATGCTATTAGAACCTAGGAGTCGGGCTAGCACCCGAAAAGGGCTCTGCATCGTATAGTGATACAAGTCTGGGTGTCAAAGGTATCGTAGATACTCAAAAGAGACATGCGTAGGTGTACTCTCAGGAAAACAAGTGCAGAAGACTTCGAACTCTCTTGACGGACACATTAATCAACAAACCAAAAATATGCATGCGTTGAGTAATATGGCACTCGAGAGGACCCTTGTTCCAATGTGAGGGAGAGAAGAAAATGCACAATCCTATGCACTCCATTATCTGGCCTTCCATCTACACTTTCAAGTTTGACAAACTAATGAGATATTTGATTGAATGCAAGAACCGATTTATTCCCTATTGGTGAGCATTAGGTCTAGAGGAGAGTCTCTTGGACTGGGACATTGGGTGACATCTCGACTCGACTCTCATGATTGCAGTACACTAGTTATCATATCCTTATATTATATGTACAAATAGAGTCCAATAATTAGAGAAGTTGGATTCCTTTTGACTAAAGCATGGTTGAAACAAGAGTTTTAGGATCACTTAAATTAAGGATCTTCGATGAATTGAGCCTTGAAAATTCACATGCACTGTCAGGAATTAATCCAGCTCCTTCATTTTTAGATGCTCGAGGAAGAGCATAGTTTAAATATAGGGGGATGGTGAATCTCAGATACATCATATTAAAATCCATTTATTATTCTCCAAGCTTAAACAAATCAATAAAAACCATAATTAATTCATTGTTATTAACTTTTATTAACTCTATATGTACTCCGCGTAATTAACACTAAAACACTAACCCTAATTTTTGTATTTAATACTAACTTTTTCCTTATTTTTCTAATCTATTAAAAACCCCTGAAAATTAGATTAATGTTGTATATATTTATCTTGGTTTTAAAAATAAATTAAAAATATAAAAAATCACGAAACCTTTAAAACATAGTATTTTTACCTATTAAAAATACTACCAAAAATTATGCTTTGTTCACCTCTTTTGATTTTCTTCAACATGAAACTTGTAGATCTCATTGAGATCTACAACTTTAGTGTTTTGACTTTTTGTTAATTCCACCTTCTTTTATTTCTTTCTTAATTTTCTTTATTTTCTGAATAATTGATTGGGCCACGTGGCGCTCTCTGCAGTCACCATGTGGCTGCACCTCCTTGCGCCACCCGTCTGCCTCTTGAACCATTGAATCACCTCTTCCCGCCTCCATTGGGTCCGTTGATCTCTGAAGATATCCTAACCGTCTGATCTTCACTCCTAGAGTCAATCACAGCCACCCGCTTCCGCCTTCATCTTATCCGCATGATCGCATCCCATCCAACGGCCAAGCTCCAACCACGTCACCCCTCCTCTCCTAGTCGATGGATAAGTCCACCGATCTCATCTGAACCGTACCTCTCCGATTCTCTCTCTACCACCTGATCTGATCACGTGATCAGATCTGGTCCTCCCGTGTGTGCCTCATCCTCAGCCCTTGGATCTTCTGATTCAACGACTGAGGCTCTGTCTTCCTTAGTCCACCTTCCACCCCCCCGTCCGTTACGCCTGCAAAACACTACTCCCCCTTCCTATTTTAGTAACCGCTCCGATCATCTTCTCCACAACCTAACGGCCTCTCCACATAGACGTTACACACTTCATCTTCGCGCACCCCTTAACTCCTTCCTCCATCGCCTCATCCCTTCAAAGCAACCGTTTCAAATGCCACCACCATCATCTGTAACACCGATCTCCTCCGCCTATAAAATGCATGCTCCACCTCCGTCCCTCTTCGTCCACAAATTTCAAAGGTTGCAACTGAGCCCTCCGTCATTTCCTGTGACAAGATGAAGGATCGGTATGTGACAATAGCTCGCAGCCTCCAGTGTTGACCCACGGCTGCCCTGGGCACCATTGAGCTCTCCGACATTGCTGACCAGATTAGAGCGATGACTCGAGGTTCATCATAACCTCAACACAAGCCTCCACTTCGCCATTCTTCTTCTCGAACCCTCCAGGTACGGATTTTTGTTTTCTTCATGTTTTCCTTTAATTTCCCTGCCTCCTACGATCATCTTCATTGTTGCTTGACCACCCGATAACCTCCGCAACACCACCAGCATCTTGCCAACCCCTCTGCTCGCCCTCTTCCCTTCTCCACAACCTGATCACCTCCGCCCCATCTTCTTCTTTGCCTCACCGGAGAAGGAGCTCTGGTCCTCCATTCCCCTGCTCCTACAGGACCCCACATCACTCACCCTGCACGCATTTCACGCCTCAGCTATGCGTTAATGCCTTCTACAAGTTGAAGCCTTCAATGATCGAAAGCTTCATGGCATCTCTGATCTCGAGCTCTGCCTTCGGTGATGCTTCATTGACCTCCATCTCCATCTACTTGTGTGGCTTCTCCACCCGTCAACCTTCATCGTCGGGAGCTCACGGAGCTCCCAGGATCTTCTATGAACTCGAGCGAAGACAGTGGAGCTCTTGTAGCCTCATCGGACCTCCAATTGCACCGTCACTCCTACGGCGGAGGATGAAGTACATGTGCCATTGGATATCACCCCTACGACGGCCAACCAATGGCCCAGCTGAGGCCACGTTGTGCCACCGACCCTGCAGGTGCGTTGGATCCGAGCCACTCCCTGAGGCTCTTGAGCCCGCCACGTGCCCACCGAAGCTGCTACCCCATCGAACCTAGCCCCGCTTGCCTCGCACGTGTGAGGCTGGGTTAATTGTAGATCAGCCCCAGATTTTTTCCATAATTACATACAAGTCCAGGCACACGTGCGTCACGTACGCGTCTAGACAAATTGTAGAAGTATCCCGTCAGTTTTCAGAAATTACAGATATGCCCCACGCTTCAGGAAATTTTACAAAGGGGCCCTCCAAATTTTATTTATTGCAAAAATGCCCCTCCAGGGGCATTTTTGTGATTATGTATCCTTTTATTTTCATGCATTTTATTACAATTATTCCCTTTGCACTATTTTATTCATATCTTGAGCATCTTGACTCCAATCCAGTTGATTTTGGTCTCAATTTGAAGCTTGTTTTATGCTTTATCTAATGGCATGTTTAATTTCATATTTCGATACTTAATTAAATGCAATAATTTCGTAGATCTATAGTGTCTCATGCTCTTTAATTTAAATGCCATTAATTATCCTTATTGCTCAATTTGACTCTGAAATCGATCCATCTTCTATTACTCTTTAGTATAGTTATTTTTGGAATTTTTGTACATTATTATTTCCATATTTATACGTTGCATATCTTACTCACAACATTGCTTTTTAACTTGCATAAAAATAAAAAATGCATGCATCATATTATTCTATCTTTGCATCATTTTGTGTGCATAATGTGCCTGCATATCAATTTATCTCATGCATCGAATCTGCATATGAAGACCTAGATTAGAATTTAATCGTTCATTATTTAATCAGTAATTTCGATGAATAAACTAGGAGGCTTGGGTCCCTGTATTCGACTTTGGTATACTTGCCTTGTAAAATAATTGACACATATTTGAAGTTGTGGTCTTTGTTGAATCGAAATCTTTCTTTTGTACTACAATAATACAACTTTATTAAAGAGGCAGATTTTCGCGGTTCATCAGACACCACATTCATATGGGGAGATTGAGATAAGTGCATATGGAGGGGTTGATGTGGATGGCAAGATTGAAAGATGGTGACAAGATTTGGGGGACATGGGAGGAGCTCCTCCAGGAAAGCACAGTGAGCCGCCACAACATCAATGACTGGAGCTCCATCGTAATAGTCATAAGGGAGAGACTACCTTTCCTCACATCCTCATGCGAAGGTATGCGAGCAATGCTACCGAGATCTCTAAACTGGACCATGCTTGGAGTAGACCATAGTTTAGTTCATCTAATAGGAGATTAAAATAACGAATGAGCACAATTGTTAAATGGTGGAAGAATATAATAACATCAGTGTTATTGCAAAAAATGTAGGGGCATAAATGTATATTGCATAAACTTTGGAGGAGGACAAGTGTAAAATTCCCTTATTTCTATTTAATATCATGAATTGCAAAAATTATATGATTCAGTAATTAGACTAAGATGAACATATTATACATCGTAGATACAACAATAAGAATAAAGCCTTTTCTCGCATTAAGGTCAGCTACATTGATTATTTTCCTCTATTTAGATTTATCTTGGGTCATTATAGAGCTTGGATCTAAATAACTGAGATCCCTTCAGATAGTCTCTTTCCAACACTTCTTGGTACTTCCTCGCCCTCTCTTAGTTGGCTCAACATCCCAAATCTCGCATCTTCTAACTAGTGCCCCAGTCGATCTCTGTTGCAAATGGATAAATCATATTAAGTGATTTTCTCTCATCTTATCCTCTATCGGAACTACATTAAATTTTCTTCTAATCATTTCGTTTTGAGTTCGATCTTTTCGTGCATAGCCATGCATCCATTGTAGCATTTTCATTTCTACTACTATCATTTTATACACATGTCTATGTTTCACAGACAACATTTAGATCCATAAAGCATAGCAGGTTGTACAACTACTTTGCAATACTTTACTTTGATTTTCAAATGAATTTTCTCATCACATAGAATAATAGAGGGTTCTCTCCACTTTAACCAACATGTATTTTTCTATAAGTAGCATCTCCATCGATTTCCCCATCATGTTGCAAAATAGATCACATGTATCTAAAAGGATTTATCTTCTGAATGTTACAATATCCAATCTTCATCTCTATTCCTTCACCATTGTTTCCATCAAATGCGCACTCTATAGATTCGGTCTTAGCCCTACTTATATAAAATCCTTTATCCTTATAAGACATGCCTCCAAACCTCAAGCTTCTCTTTACTCCATCCTTGGTCTCATCCATCAACACAATGTCATCAATGAGCAACATACACCACAATATCTTATGAGAATATTTGAAATTTCTATCCACGTGTCATAGACAGAAGCGCTGATGGACGTATGGTGGAAGAAATTGCACCTCCGGGGATCTAAGTACATCACGTATGCTAGGAGCACAATCAGATAACATATAAACTGGTCCAAGATGATCGTGGAAAATATGCAAATGCACCCTCTCCAGAAACCAAGCCCAACTAGGGTCATCCTCCTCGTTGACAAACGCAAATGCTAACGGTAGGATGTGGTTAGCTACACCGCTTGAGCAAGCAATTAGAATATTATGTTTATACTTTCCATACATGTGTGTCATCCATACTAATAATGCGTTTGTAGTGTCTGAAAGTTGCAATACAAGGCCCAAATGCCTAGAAGGCCCTCCCAAATATCTCTCCTTCATTCACTATTGTTGTGTTATATATGTAACCGAACTTGGAATAGACTCTTCAAAAGCCCTGAAAAGATAAGGAAGTTCGTTGTAAGATTTTCTCCAGTCTTTATAAACCATCTCTATTCCCTTCTTCTTTGCTTCCCAAACCCTCCTTCTGTGCACTGGGAAGCCATGGTCATCCTGAATTGATGTCTGTAAATATGACATTTCACTGAGGGAGATATTTTTATTTAATTAAGAAATATAAGCACTATGAAGTTGCAATCCAGCTGCGGATGATCTTGATTGGCAGCACGATTCAAGCAATTATACGGTTTGTTAACCATTGAGACAACAAACTATCCATCAATTGGTCGACGATGACCACACAATCTGCACAAGTATCCCCTGGCCCGTTCGCTGTAGTGTACATTCCAGACCTTCCTGTCTGATTCAGCTACTGTGAATCTATAATGTTATTTAATGTGGAACACCTTCACAGAGTACACCAGGTCGACTTTGCATTTGAAAAGCATCCCATTCTTCAACTCGCTACTCAAAATGATCCCATCATTACAATTCATGCAATCTTCCACGTTCAAAATATAACTAATCACCTCCTTTCATGCTTAGAAATGGTATGTCTGATACGATCCGTATTCCCAGATGATCCTGCTCCTCATTATCATCATTTTCCATCATCATTTTCCATATTTTGGGGCGAGGGTTCCATCGACCTATCAAGTTTTGGCTCATTAGTTTCTAACAAGTACCCATATTCACCACAAGAGGAACAAATGTATATCCACCCTGAGGTACAAATCCATGAGGCATTGATTCGAGCACAAAAATAGTGACAGTAAATATCATGGGGCGATATCCAGCACCCATCTCCTTGGCATATTCCACAATCTCTCGGACATCATCATCATCATCATCAAACTTGATGCACCCTATGTAAAACAATGCACCTTCTTGGGACATTCTATGAAACACATGTAATTCGACTCCTTACGATAAGTCCATCCTGAATAAGGACTTGATGTGATCAATCAACCCCATGAATGACATTTCGTGACCAATCTTGATGGTTTTCATACGATCTCCGACATAGGTCACATCCTTACTCGACTTCAAAATAGTCCCACCACAATGACAAAAACAATGAACTTCACGAGACATTCTAATTTACAGTAGGTCAACAATCATTGACTAGTGATGAAAAAACATATACAATTTAGCACGTCCCACATCCCATTCAATAGCATGTAAACATGAAAATCAAAATATCCTCAAACCCCTAAACCCACAATAAGCATTACCTTCCTTGGCATTGGGTAAGAGGAAGGAGTGAAGGTTGGTCAGAGTTGACAGGCCTGTCGTACGGAGGCAGCCGACGGTGAGGATGGGGCTCACGGTGGTCGCACCATGCAGCAGTGGCAAGGGCAGCAATGGTAAGTGCGGACTGTAATGTATGGGTGAGTGGACGAGTTCTATTTGCTCGCTAGATTTAATCCACGATCAAATCTGCCTCTTGAAGAGGCGGCTTTATCTTAACCAAAGACACCTCTTCCAGAGGCACCTTGCCGATGGTAAATAAAAAATGCCTACAGTGCAGGGGCAATAAGTATAATAACTCACCCCTGGGACAAACATCCCTCTCCTAAAATGCCACAAATCGAGGAGTTCCTCACCAGCAAACACTTCTCTGCTCCACCATTTGCAAGGCCTCCATTTCGCAACCCTCGGAATATCCTAGATCACCAGCCTACTCATTCTGCTTCACGTAAAAAAAACACCGCGAGTTGTTAGATACGATGAGAGTGGATAAAGAGAGGTGAGGTGTGGTTTGTGTACTTGGAGGAGAAGGAGGGCATGAAGTGTTTGAGAGGAAGGTGGAGGGGAATGCGAAAAAGATGGTGAGGAGGGGGAGGAGGACGATGGAAGACACAAGAGGAGTGCCGTAGGGGATTCTAGAGGAGCCCCATTGCGACACTCTGTTGTTGAAGGACATGCCGACGCGACCCCACCGACATCGCGGAAGCTCAACGAAGGCTGAGGCCCGCCATCAACAGGTAGGGGAAGAGCATATTTATCTTTGTGGTTATATTTCTATGTTTTTTTAGATTTTTACACTTCTGCTTCTTTGAGTTTCTGCAAATATACTTGTATCCCTAATTTTCTTCCAACACCTTTCTTACAATCACACTTGTGCCCCTATCTTTTTGGGCCGTTAACAATTATGGTCTCTTTGGGCCATTAACAGTTATGGTCTCCCGAGAGAGGTTTTTTCAGGTCCATAGGCTAATCCAAGTGAACCTTGACTTATAATGCTTCTCATATAAGCTGAGGAGAGGATCCAATGGAGGGACATACTTTGAAAGTATTTCCATGGATGCCCTTTAGACCTGTTGTTGTTCATTCCATTCTCATACAGACGTTAACTTATAGGAACAAGCATAAGTGAAAAGAAAAAAGAGGATACATGCATAATAATCCCTATTTTCATTTATTTATTTTTCCTCGTATGGGAACCATTCCTATTGTGCCCAAAACTATGTTTGTTGCATGATCTTAGCAAGCATGGCACAAGCATGACTTTCATTTCATTGACATGATTTTGACTGTGAAACTATACGTGTTGAACGCCCACGATTCTTGGAAGCTATGTGCACTCTTCTCTTAATCTTTGAACTGCTATAATGAAATTTGAAGTTCATGATCCCTATAAAACATAACAACTCGCTTAGTAAATGCTTCGTTGGCTACAAAATAGGATCTTAACAGGATCATTGAATTCTCGATCACTCTCACAAATATTTGTAGAACATGAAGTAATAATTCTAGTTGGCTCCAAATTCTTTTATAGGCTAACCCAAACAACAAAATCTACAACTTTTCTCACATGCCTACGCCACGCTCCCCTCGAACATGACAACTCTAATATATCTCAAAAGTCTTGTCAGTGTCGAAGAGGAAGACAGAGAACGAGTGTGGGGACCATCATCTAAACATCACTATCTACATGAGAGGATACACACCACTACGGCGGTGAACTGCTACTACTCGAGCTTAGCCCACCATAGATTTAACATCAGAGATTTGATGAACTTGTAGCACAATTGAGGGATATTATACCTCCTGCCAGTCCCATTGCTTCTTCATCTACCTCGGGAAGTCACTCAGGTGTGGCTGCTTCAGCATCTTCTAGTACCGTAGGTAGCACTTATGCACTTACTAGCTATAGTGTCTCTGAGGTTATAGAATGGATTATGGACTCTGATGCCACACATCACTTGTGTGGATACATAGGTTAACTTACATCATACAGACAGGTTCCTCTAGGGAGGACTTGTGTTATAGCAGATGAGACTCATTTATCGATCATAGGACAGTGGGAGATTAGCTTTACACCTTCTATGCATCTACAGAATGTGTTACATGCGCATGACTTTTCTATGAATTTGTTATCTATTAGTCATATTATGAAGGATCTACATTGTCGAGCTATTTTGACCCATCTTCTCTTCTATTTCAAGACATCCTTACGACAAGGTGATTGGTTGTGGCCATGAGCAGGGCGACCTCTATCGCTTGGTTCGAACCCCTTATACAGGCCTTTCCTCCTATTGTGCTAGATCTATCTCACCCTTCACGTGGTACATGCGCTTTAGTCATCTTCTGCTCCAGAAAATGTGTCGTGTTCTGCCTCGTATTTCTCTTCACTCATCCTTCCAGTGTGAGGCATGTCAGTTGGGGAAGCATCATCGGTATGTCTTCCCTAGTCCTCAGAGTCGAAGTAGTAGCTCTATTTTTGAGTTATTTCATATTGATATTTGGGATCTAACTCGTGTTCCCGATCATCATGGACACATATTTTATCTTGTTGTTGTGGATGATTTCACTCGAATGTCAAGGGTTTTTTTTCTTGAAGAATAAATCTGAAGCGGGAGACATTATCAAGAACTTTATCAATGAAGTGCATAATGTATTTTCTTCATCTGTGAAATTTGTGAGAATTGACAATGCTTTGGAATTATATACTCATGCTCTCTCAAAATTCTTTTTAACTCGTAGTATTATTCATCAAACATCGTGTGCCTATACTTCCCAGCAAAATGGTGTTGCAAAGAGAAAGCAATGCCATTTGCTTTATGTTACCAGAACTCTCCTCATTCAGAGTCGTGCTCTGCATTCCTTTTGGGTTGATGCTATCCTTACGACATGCTACCTTGTGAATTACATTCCCTCGTCTATCTTGGGTGAGAAAATTCCCTTTTCCCTTGCATTTCCTGAGAAAGAATTGTTCTCACTCACTCCTCGTTTTTTAGCTCGGTTGCCTTTGTTTGCTAGTTGTCTCCAGGTCTTGACAGGCTTTCTCCTAGAGCTGTCAAGCGTGTCTTTGTTGGGTACTCCATGACACAAAAAGGGTATAGATGCTATGATCTACTGTGCATGAAGTATTGTGTTAGCGATGATGTCACCTTTTTCGAGTCAGTAATGTACTTTTCTTGTACAAGTGATTGATTTATTTCGTTAGACTTCGATGATGAAATCTACATGCTGCCACCACCACCTTCACCGCCATAACCATCTTCACCTCCTCCTATACCCTCATCTCCCATTGTCCCGGTCCCACTGTTGCCACATTATTATACACGCCGACCTACTTCTGCTTATGCTCACTGCTCCTCATCTTGAACGCATCATGTATGTTCTGAATATATTATTCCTAATGATGGGTCTGATGATTTGCCTGATCAAGATTCTTTACAGGGGACGGACATGCAGGTTGATGATCTGGACATACCTATTATGCTTCGTAAGTAGAAGCATAGTTGTGCATCATATCCTTTTGCATCTCAGGTCTCCTTTGATTGCTTGACTAGAGAATTCAGGAAATTTGTTGCATTTTCTATCGTGGAAATTCCATGGAATTATCAGGAGGCTTTGAAGGATAGTCGATGGTGCCTAGCTATGGAAGAAGAGATGGTTGCTTTACAGTTGCATGGTACCTGGAGCTTGGTTCTTGCTCCTAGTGGATCGTCCGTTATCAGTTGCAACCCTCTATTGTTCTATGTGATAAGAAAATTCCTTTGAAGATCAAAATAAAGTAATGCACGTAGCTATGCGACCTGCTATGCTTTACAGATCTAAATGTTGCATGTGAATCGTAGACATGTGCATAGAATGACATAGCATCTCCATCGATTTCCCAATCATGATTCAAAATAGATCCCATATATCTAAATGAATTTATCTTCTGAATGTTATGATATTCAGTCTTCATATCTATTACATTACCATTGTTTCCATCAAATGTGCACTCCATATATTCAGTCTTATCCCTACTTATATAAAATCCTTTAGCCTTATAAGGGATGACTCCAAAATCTCAAGCTTCTTATTTACTCCATTCCTAGCCTCATCGATCAACACAATGTCATCTGCGGACAACATACACCATGATATCTTATCTTGAATGTGACTAGTCAACTAGTTCATAATAAAAGTAAATAAGAGTGGACTCAAAGCCGAACCTTGCTGCAGAACGATGTTGATATCAAAATAGTCACTCTTCCAAGACTAGATCCCTATACAAGATAGTCATACATATTTTTTTATAAGGTTAATGCGTAGGAAGTAACATTGTCTCTTCTCCAAAACTCTCCAAGATATCTCATGAGGGACTAAATCATATACCTTCTACAAATGAATAAAAATCATATGGAGAGTCTTTCTTTTAACTCTATACATCTACATTATTCTCCTCAACATGGGGATAGCTTCAATAGTCGAAGGACCTAGCATGAGTTTGAACTGATTTTGTATTATTTTGGAAAATTGCCTCAACCTTTTTTTGATCACACATTCTCAATTTTTATAGTATGACTCATCGGTTTGATACCTTTATAATCCGAACGATGTTCATAGTATGAATCATCAGTTTGATACGTAGATGAAAAATGACAAAGCCTTCTACTCTAAGTATGGTTGGCTATATGAATTGTTATTAGATCCATGTTGAAAGGTTCAACTAGTTTTTATGGTGGCTGTCGACAACACCATCAAGGGAGGATTTGAACAATCCCCAACAAATTACAGGGTCCATGTTGATACTTTGTCGATATCAATGATTCCTCAATTTTGTTGTTGTGATTTGTATTTTAGTGATTCAATCATTCAAATATCTTTAGATGATTTTTTAAGGGTTATAAAAAAGGTGCTTTGTTTTGTAAGAGCTAATTTGATACAGAAATGGACTTCTTTAATTATATGTCGCATGATCCATCCATGTAACTACGGCTTTTTTTATATAATTATGTAAAATATGCAAGTAAGCAGTGGGATTTAATTGATGTTTACGCAGCTATCCTAACATTTTTCTATTATACATGCATCCCATACTCATCATAGACCAGTTAGACAGGGCAAGAGGATCGCCTGCAGTACTGTAGACTCTGTAGTACAATCGTGGATTATTGGAGCCACTTGATCTTGATCGAGCGGTTCGCACAAATTCGCAAGCGAACTGCTCGATCAAGACCATGCAGTTCGAGCGATTACTGCAGAGTCTTCTGCAGTACTGCAGACGATCGGCCTCCGTTAGACAGGTGCAGTCAAGTACCATGTTTTCTCCTAAAGAATGATGAAGATTTCCATTCAAAAGTAATGTGATAATAAGATATTCTAGTGTGCACTCTCCTGAATAGAAGTGTTACTTTCTTGAGTAAATTACATAATAAGTCATCAAATATAGGGTAGATATCAAATAAGATCTCAGAAAATGAAATGCATCATGATAAGCCCCCAAATAAGGGGTAGGCATCAAATAAGGTCCCAAAAACTCCCAAATATGGGACTGATATGGGGTTGGTATCAAATAAGATCATGAATATGGAGTAGATATCAATGAGAAAGGAAATACTTGGGACCTTATTTGATACCGCACCCATATTTGGGGACCTATAATGATGCATTTCATTTTTGAGGACCTTATTTGATACCCGCCACATATTTAGGGACCTACCATGATACATTTCATTTTATGAGATCTTATTTGGTACGAGCCCCATATTTGAGGACCTATTATGTAATGTACTCCACTTTCTTTACGCACATAGAAAAGACGTGAAGTGTTTTCTTCACAATTAACCTTGATGTAGTGAAAGGCTAATATCTAAATTATGTAGAATGTTTGGCATTGGACTCCACAAATATCTTAAGCTCAAAATCCTCATATGATGGAATATGTTATAAGAGCAGGGGATGATTGCTTGATTATTTAAATTTAAGTATTTTGGTGGTTGCCAATGAATATTGTTGGACAGAGAGTCCCACCAAGCCAACACTTGTTTTCCTCGATAATAACTCAAGTCTAGGTCTGAAACTTTACAATGTTGTCTTGTGCTTTAGCTCTAAACCTCCACGTAGCTCATTGATTCATTTTGTGTGCACCGCCTATTAGATCTGCAGCTCGCCCCATGTTTTGCATTGAATGTAGAACTATGGGTGTTACGGTGTGGTTACCAACTTGTTCAATTATGAAGTGACCCACCCCATCATTATCGAGTCAGGGATCGAACCAACCTGTTCCAACAAGGTATCCAATTACGAGTACTTAGTTCATTTAGATGGATAGCGGGTACATGCGGCCACATTCTTGGAATATCACATCTATTAGAATAATTTAATCACTTGCAATCCTCAAACAACTTATGATCATTTTTATGAGCTTAGGTTCCTTGTTAGATACTTGAGTGATATTACTTTTGAATTAGAACTAATTCTCCATCTATCTGATGTAACGTGTCTTCACATAAAAAAATTATATATGAAAATTCAACAAAAATCCATAAAACATCAATTTTATCATAGCTTTCTAATTAAAGAGGTTAATTCGATTCACAATGAAACCAAGCAAATATGATTTGGCACACAAACTAGAACACTTCGTACTAAAAGAGAACCGAAAGATTTGTTACTAACGAATCAATCATACGACTAATTTTGAAAACAATGATTTAATGAAGAGTTCAATGGGGCTACCCGGGGGACAACGAACGGGGATGCCTTCGCCTCATTTTCCAGTATTTTTTTCTTCAAAAATACTCTCATGTATTTTCATCACCATATCCATCTAATATGTCATTCCAATTTCATCAGAAACAGAGACTCATATGCCCTCCATCTAGACCATGTCGATTACATCAATTTTGAGACCGTTAAAATTATATGTTTTAGATGGAAGTCATATGAGTCTCTGTTTCTGACGAAATTGGAATGACATATTAGATGATATAGTGATGAAAATACATAACGGTATTTTTGAAAACAAAAATTCAAAAAATCACCAAAAAATGGAACGGGAGGCAGCATCCTTTTTCCCATTAATGAAATAGGGAAACAACATGCTTTTCATTTAATCATAGTTAAGGACATCCACATCAAACTATCGGCATTCAAGATTATAGTTGAGCTTCCACAGACATAGAATTGTTGCATCTCACAACAATTTGATTGTCCTTACAAATACACTCATAAACTTGTTGCATCTTAACAACTAACATCTGTTGATAATTTGTTCAGCTTCTTTCGTGCTTTCAACCAATACAAGATAACAACTATACTACAACCTTTCACCCCAAAACACAAACACTCGCAGGAACTCAAATCTTTATTCCAAGCAAAATAAAAAATATCCCATCTTTGGGCATGGAATCAAACAACCCTCACCTTCAACCTCTTTGAATTAAAAAAAACTACTGCAAGGTACTGGCATGAATGCTACAAAAGTAAAGGGGGTCGCGATGCAGGGTTGCTCTTGGAACCAGACTACCAAGTCATCGAGATGGACAAGAGAACCAAGGGAGTTGGTAAAAACAAAGCATTGTCAAGCGTACAAAACTAAGGGAGAATATATAGTTAGACTACACCAAATATCTACAAAAATGTGCAAAATCTTAATTTTATTAAATGCCATTATCTTAGGAGTTGTTTGTAACGCTATTAAGACTTTTTTTTCAAATTAGAAAATTGCTCGCGTGCCCTCTTTTTCAATAAGTTTTTCTAAGGAACTGATGATGAATCCTTGATCCTCACTCTTTATTCTTTTATTTTAGCTATTTATCTTAGCAAAGCATCATGTAAATATTTGTAAATACAATAACTTAGCATTCTGCATGCATCTGTTAATATTGCATAAGTAGCATGTTTTTGTGCAAAGAGAAAAGAATTAAGGAAAAGAAAAAGGAAGGAGGTATTCAGAATAATTACAGAGTGACCCAAATTCCAAGAGAAGGTCAAGGCTTGACCTGATCGCAAAATAAACTAAATAGAGAGAGATAGGGTTCACTTTGTGCTGTGCATATTACCTATACTTGTACCTATTATTTATGTATTTATTTTTGAAAAAATAAAATTAAATTCTTATTTTCACTCCCTTGTATATATTTCTAAAAATAATACAAAATAAAATAAAATTCAAAAAAATAAAAAAATAAAAAAATAAAAATGAAATCTCTACTCATTACATGTACATGTATTAAATCCCATATTTATTATATACCTTTAAATAATACATAAAAATAAAATAAAAATTATTTTGTATTCCTAAAAATATGTTTTAAATAAATAAAATATAAAATGGGGATACTTATGTAAAAATAAAATAATAATAATAATTTCACATAATACATAGGTATATTATACATGTATATAATATTATATATTGTATATACATTAATTTATTTTTCATAAAAATAATTAAAAATTACAGAAAAATAGTATAAAAAATAATAAACATTTTTTAATATACTTTTTAATTTAAATTCATTTATTATTTTTAATTCATTTATCTTTATTTTTCTAATAGTTTTGTCCTGTAGCCTATTTTGTCTGCATCCTAGGCTGCTCCTGATTGGCCCACCTCGGATTCGTTGACTCCGGTCAACTGGTCCCCGCCTCTCCTTTTCGCCCAAATCAGGTTCTTGCCGATATTTACCTATTTATCCTGACCCGATCCGACCACCTTTCTCTCCTATTTCAAGCCTCGCTTACAAGGCACGGATCCCTAATCCACGCCCGAGCTTCTCCCTCTCGATTCGCACCTCGGTTCACGGGCTATGACCCCATCTACTCGGACCTGGAAGCCTATATAGCCTGTACCCCCTCTCCCCTTTTTCACCACCTTCGGCTGCTCTACCACCTCCGTTGCACATGTTTCTCCTTTTTCAAAGTGACAACACAAGAGGGAGAGGGCGAGGGCAGCGTTTAAAGCACTGCAAACCCTAGGTCCGAGGAGCCACAACCTCTGGACCCATCGGTCGTCGAGGCTATAACCCCCGTGGACCTCCGTCCGCACCCCCATGCGATCTCCTTCATTCGTAAGTACTCCATTTATCATTCCTTTCCAGCTTGATTTGATCATTCATTCGACGAAAGCATCTCTGACCACCCTATCATACCCTGTTCCGTCGCGTTCCGACTTGCCCCTGCCTCGCTCCGACATACCTTCGCTTCTCTGTACGCTCTGCAACCCCCCTCTTGACTCTAATCGTCGGATTGGAGTCAAGCTGCAGGTCGAATCCCCCACATCGTCGGAGACCTATCCCGCTCATCTCCACCCTCTGTTCTTGGTTCCATTCGTGCGCTAACCCTCACCGGAGAGCATCCCTTTCTCCTGCAGGGTTGAAGCACAGGAAGGCCTCACCTAGAGGCCAATTAGCCACAGACGAGGAGCTCCAGGCCCCCACTCTGCTCTAGGACCTTCTCCTTGGTCCTGGGCCTTTCTGAGTGCTCTAGCAGCTGTGGATCATCGCCGACAACGATTCCCCCATCTCAGCAGCTCCAGAGGACTCCCTGCAGCTCGTATCGGCTAATCAAAACTCGCCGGAGGCGAGTTCTTCGACGTTCTTCCAAATGTTCTCCCAGCCGTCCGATCGAGGCTCTCCACAGTTCTAATCTCGACCATCCACCATCGGGGAAGCTTTGACCGTCCGATCCATCTGAAGATCGAATGCGGGCCGTCAATTGTCGAAGGAGTACCCACGCATCTTAGCCGTCCATGATAAGTAGATCCCCCTCGTCCGTTGGATCATGTTTAATAAAGTGTAATTTACACTTAGGTTGTTTCCAGTTTTGTTTTTAATTCCAAGTCCTGTAAATATTTGTCATAGTTTAAATTATTTTGGATATTTTGCAGTTAGACCCTTGTTATTTTCAATATATGTATTTTAGTCCAGTTGGTGTGAACTCGCATGTAGTCCCACGTATTTTTCAGGGATATTTGCATGTCATGTCCTAATTATTTGAGCTGTTACAGATTGAATGAAAAGTTTTTAATAATTACTTCTATACCCATGTGAGGCTTGTTCACGTGTTGCCCGCGTGTTTTCCTGGACCTTTTGTAAATTAGGCCCTAAGCTTTATGTGTATGTTATTGTTTGGCCTGAAGCGTTATCTTAATTACAAGTAGGTCCCTGTGATATGTCTGTCATGTTTTTAATTTAATAAATACCAAGTTAACTTCAAAAATTACTATTAGCTCTTGTTGACACGTAATATTTGTTGTGATTTTTTTGGGATTATTTAATTTCGTTTATTATTTTCTGAAAATCAAAAACCTCTAAAAAGTGTTCTGTCTACTTTGAAAAATACATAAATTTTTTTAAAAATCATTAAAAATTCCACAAAAATTAGTGCTCGTATATTTTTGTGTGTTTTTCTTTCAGTACCAGTTTTGTTTGAAAAACCCTCATAACAGCCTTAAAAATTGCAAAAGACTTAAAGACTTATAAAAAATCATATAAAATTCTAGAAAAATAAAAAAATTGTCATTCCAGTTCCTGCTTGTAGCTTTATATATATATATATATTCTTGTAAAATTCATAATCAGGACTTTAGGTATTTTAACTATTTTTAACTTGCAATATTGTCCTGTCTGTGCACTGATTAAATTTTTAACCCTTGTTTGATTTTTATAAAATCACAAAAATATCAAAAAATTCCCAGAAAATTATCAAAAAGAATTTAAAATTTTAAAAACCTGAAAATATTTTTATCTTAATTTTTGAGCATTTTTGGTCTTCAATTAAAATTAAAAAAGGCTTGTTGTTGGCTTTATTTTCTTATTTGCCTATTTTGTCCCCTAATTAAAATTTTATAAAAATTTGCAAAATTAAAACCACCAAAAATATATTTTCCCTTTCTTGAATTCCAACTACTTTGTAGGTTTACTCTTGCTCCTTATATTCGACCCTAGTTGCTATACCAGGTAAAAATAATAACGAAACCCGCTTACATTTTTGCATACCTTGATTTTCTTATCTTTTGGATTGAGTGGTTCTTTCTTCTTCTTGTTAAGTTTTTCCTGCTGGCTGGGGTTGCAACGACCCTTGATTTATATTGATACTTAACCCTAGTCAGTAGGCGGCTCATCAATCATCATTCTTAATTATAGATTCATAATTAAAAATCCAATTTATAAGCATTTAACAATATATTGAAAAAGAGATTTTATGAACATCAAAATCAGCTCAGGATCATCAACTGCAATTATTGAAGTATTCTAAGGGTGAGGGAATGAAAAAAGAGGGAGAAGGAAGAAGACAATGTCGACCATGTATCCAAGGGGTCATCTAAGTACTCAATGGGTCAACCAATGGGGGCAAATAGAGTTGATGGGTCATCTAAGTACTCAGATCTCCACCTATTACTTTAGGGTCAACATGTCTGGGTATATATAAGTACTCATCCAACTTGGATATTTAATACACCCCTACATACAACCACATCCAAAGGACTGTATGTATTACCTGAAAATCTCATGTTCGATATTCGCTCAGGTTCGATTCGATAATAGTTCGATTCAAATTCGATTCGATCATAAACGAATCGAACCTTAACATAATTCTGGGATTGTTTACATAAACGAACCAAACCTTGAAATGGTAGGTTCGCTCCGGTTCGGTTCGTTAATAGTTCGATAAAGATAAATATAAATATAAATATAATATTATAATTTTGTAATTGGGAGCCCATACAAAGTTCACAACCCTTATGCCATGATATATGTTCAATTCTAAAAAAAGAAGGATCATCTAATTTTTCCTAGTTCAAAGGATGGATATAATATGAAAATTTTCCAAATTTTCTCCAAAAAATAATCCCTAAATTAGAAAACCCTACCTAGAACCCACTCACACCCCTCCCTCTCCTCTCCTCTCCACTCCACACGGCTTGTCGCCGATGCCCCTCATGTACTCCACTCAACAACCCGACGTGATGCACCTCCTCCTAGCGGCTCGCTGCATCCTTCTGCCTCCTCCAAACAGTCTGTTGTGCCCTCCTCCTCCCAACGTCGCACCCTTCTACCTCCTCCAAACGGCCTGCCACACCCTCCTCCTCCTAGTGCCGCACCCGCCTCCTCCTCCTAGTGTCCCGTCGCCCCTCCTCTCCTCCTCCCAACAATCAGAACCTTTGTATATAATCAGACATTTAACAAATCGAACCGAACCTTCACGAACTTTAATCGAATCGAACCTGAACATGATTTTAATCATATCGAGTCGAACCGAACCCGAACCTATATACCTACTAAAAGGATCGAACCGGACTCAGGTAGGTTCGCTCAAATTCGGTTTATTTACATCCCTACCTGAAATCCTTAAAAATCCTCATGTTGCCTCCATGTTGCTAAGTCATTGCTCCTGCTAATTTGGTGCTTATGGGTTGGAAGTTGCAAATAATGGCGGTTGTTTAACTTACCCTATAATCCATAGCATATTTGGTGTATATAACTAAAATTGAATATTGTTTGATTAGTTTAACTTGGAAGAATTGATGCATTTTAAGATCCGATAATTAGAATAATGTTAGTAAGGCAAGGGATAGATGTACGTCCTAGTAAGGCAATGCCTTCGATTATACTATGAGTGATGGAAAGATCCAAACACCCACAAAATCATCACAAGATGTTGAGCTCTCATATTGCAAGTAGATAATGTTGGGAACATATTCCACATGATCAGAACACACGCAAATAACACAAAGTTGATAAGTGGATCTTCTTTCTCCTCTCTATATGGCTACAAGTCACCAAATAATAGATGAGCTATATGACAACAAGAACGTTAAAAATATAAGTGAGGGAAGTTGAAATATCCCAAACATGTAGTAATCATAATATATGAGAGTGGGTTATAAAAGATGATAATTACAACCTATCAACTTAGGATTAATCGTTTTGAATGGTGGTCATTAGGTCTAGTTGGACCCAAGTCCAACAAGTTGTTAGAGGGAGTTATCATTGATAATGACTCGAGTATAAGCTTGAACCATTAAAGAATTCATGTAGAATTTGTGAGGAAGATGGTAGGTCACATATTTTATACTATTGTTATAAATTCATTACAGGTAATGTATCACATGTAACTTCTTTGTGGGCAAAGCTATTGGAGGACAACATCGTACAATTTTTTTTTAAAAAAAATCCTTTGTTAGCAGCACGTTAATTATTTTCTTGATGTGTTCAATTATTGACAACAGGCTTCTCCAAGTAATACATGTGGGTATTATTTTGATGGATGGTCCTTATTTAAGAAGAAAAGGACCACCTGATTTGCTAATAATGTGTAAACACTCAAGATCCGCGTGAGGTTACTTTTTGTCATGATTCGATAAATTGTTAAAAAGCCATGATTTGAAAAGCCAAGATGATATCTGTGCTACCAAACTGTATGTAAGAAATAAGAGAATAACAACTCCGAAGATCGTTCCCTTCAAACATTGCTGCAGTATCCACGTACCTTCTTTTTCCTCCCATACAACATATGTTAGGATGTATTAGTATGCATTCCTCTCAAGTTATAATATATGGAGAGCTTTGTACCTCCATCAAAAAATCCCCCAAATCAATAAAGAGAATCCCATTGATCAATCAATCAAGGGAATCTTCGTTAATTAAGAAAGAATAAGAAGGATCTCATCGATCAATTAAAGGAGTCACGAGATTCAAGAATCAATCTCCAGTTTGGTGATTGCTTAATATATTTCAATTCTCCATTCGGACTATGATTGGTCCATATTGGGATAAGTTCTCACGTGCAAGGAAACTTACCTAACAAATAACAAATATCCCCCTCCTCCGATGACATGGGAATTCCTCCAACCTACGACAAAATGGCTTCTTTTAAACTTCCCACGTGATAGAGTATTTGTCAACATACATGTGTCGTTGTCATTTATGTGATTCTTAGCAAGTATATGTAGCTTTGATTCTAGCACATTAGTGTCAGGTGATATCTAACATTGATGTGTTTTAAGCTTGCATGAAAGGTAGAGAGTTCTTGTTAAGGCGAACATGCTCTTACTGTCATAATAAAGGACATACTTGCTAAGTTCTTGCATGAACTTCTTCATCCACAAGAGTTCTTTGCTAGTTTTTTATAGCAACAATGAATTCCACCTTTGTAGTAGACGATGTCACACACTTAAGCAACCTTGATTATCATGAAACAACACTACCCACGTATGTCATCAAGTAAGATGATACAAAACATCTATCATCAATATCACCTACCATATCATAATGTTATAGCTAAGTAAGAATGGCTTCCCTAACGTGTTTCTAGCACAACTGAAATATCTCGAGATCCATTTAACTGCATTTCAATGTTATCTTCCTAGGTATGAGATAAACCTACTAAAACTCCAATCGAGTGAGCAATATAATGTATTGTACATACCATAGCATAAATTTGACTGCCTCTGACCAAGGTATATGGAATCACCTCAATATACTTATTTTCATCTCTTATTCTTGGACCCTAATGGTGCTTAACTTATGCGCATAGGTGCTCACGGGCTTGATCTTATCCACATTGATTCTTCAGAGTTTGTTCTCACTAATGTACTTCTCTTGAGATAGCCAAAGTCTCTTGGGCATTTTGTGATGGGTAATCTTCATAGTCAGAATTTAATTTGTAGATACCAAATTTTTCATAGTAAAGGACTTACTTGATTCCTCTTTCAGACTTGAAATTCTCGAGGTATTGCTTCCAAAAATGAGCAATTATCGGATAAATCAACAAAGTGATGAAATCATCACCTAATAATTTCTTGATGAAAACACAATGATTTGAATTAGTCTTTATGTAGTCATGTTCCTCAATAAAAGACTAAAATTTTTTATACCAATGTCTAGGATCATGTTTTAAACTATACATGTGTTTCATTAATATGAAAACATGATCTTCATTTCCTTTTACTACGAACCCCTTTAGTTGTTTTATGTAGATTTCTTCCTCGAGATCACTATGTAGGAAGATTGTCCTCACATCCATCTGCCCAATTTCCAAGTCAAGATTGGCTGTTAAACTGAGAACAATGCTGATGGATGACATCTTCACCATAAGAGAGGATATATCAACAAAGTCAATGAAGAAGCACGAAATACGAGGTGTCTAACGTATGGTCTTGGAGGACAAGCAGTGTCCGAAAAATCAGATCCGACAATTGCTATATTGACACCTCTCTTGGCTCTCAACACTCAACTCACGTGAATCATTCAACAATTAACCTACAACAAAGAATAAGCAATAGCTGTAGGTAAGCTAAAATTTATTATATCGTACAAAGAATGTGTATATTACGCAATTACTAAGGGTCGAACCACAACGGAGCACACTAGGTATAGCAACAAAAATGAGTAGACAAGTTAGAATCTTTTTGTGTTTTTGATTTTTGATTATTTTTATTGGTTTTTACTCTATAAATTTTTAATGTTTTTAATTTTTGTAAATTTTTACTTTTTGATTTAAATATAAATATGTATATTAAATTCTAATATATAATTATATATAATATAAAGAAAAGGATAGAAGAGATGTTTTTGGATTTTCAAACACAGCTAATCAACTAAAAAAATTAAGAAATAAAATATTTTTAGATTTTGTAAAACTTTCTATAATTTTGGTAGTTTTTGGGTAAATTTTGAGATTTTTAAATAAAGAAATAAACAAAATAAACAAAATAGTAAATCAGAAAGTCTGAAATTGTCTTAATAAATATCTTAAATCACATTGAGCCAACTTCAATTTCCCCAAATGTTATATATTCTAAAGAAAATTTAAGAACTTAGAATATATTTTTTTGTGATTTTTCTGTGAATTTTTAGAATTTGTATAAGTTTTTTATGTTTTTTTTCATTTTAAGAGTTTTGATGATATTTTATAAAATTATTTGGTCAGAAAATCAAATATAGGAAAAACACGTAAGTTTTTTTTGAAAATTTTCAAGACATTTTATATTTTTTATAAAATTTTAAATGCTAAAACAGAGAATGTGCAATGCTTTTTATAAAATTTTCAAGCACTTAAGATAATTTTCCTATAATTTTAAGATGAAAATGTTATTTTAATAATTCTAATATAAGTATAAAATTAAATACATAGTACAAGGACCTATATGCAATTTCCTTAAAGTTTTCGAGCATTTAATAACATTTCAAACAAGCCCAAGGGCATACATGGAATATTTCCACAATTTAAAATATTATTCGCATTGGCTTGGGTATAAATGTAATATTCCAGACCAACTGATCCAATATACAAATTTATCAGAAAATATTACACTAATATTCAAAATTTTGGGACCAAAGATAAATACATAAACTCATAAGGTTATCCACACAAAATGCCAAACCCCCTCATGCACATAAACATGTGAGGTGATGTGGATCTGAATGAAATGCAATTACGAGAAAGCTCATGGTCCTTAGAGTAAATATTACAAAAATATTTAAATTGCAAATGTTGATAATTAAATAAATAAATGTAGAGGGGATTTTATGCAAATTACCCCTAACCATGCACGATCCAACGATGCAGATGGATTCACTTGGACGTATGGCATGCTATGAATGGTGGATACCCCTTCGCAGATGAAGGGGTTGGATTAGATCAAGGGCCTGGTCTGATAGATGACAATGAGGAAGATCCAACGGCTGCCCTTAATCATGGAGCGGGCTCCTGATTCGGCGGTTGGGATGGAGGCTGGAAGAACTGAGAAGAATATCTAGGAACCTCTCCTTCGATCGTCAAAATCTCGAGCCTATGGCTGTCTTCTTCGCTGTTGAGGTGGTCAATGTATTCCTAGATGTGTTCCATAGTTAATGGTGCCTTTCAGAATGTCCAAGACCCATCGATGGGGTCTTGGGGGCCCGAGAAAGTTTGGGCATTTGGGAGACCTCTTGCTGAGTCTATTTGGCCTCCAGTTGAAACCTTTGATGCTTTAACCTACACAGGAAGCTCATGGTGGAAAGGACGATTGATCCTGACCCTTTATTTGGTGGAAATGAGTGGAGATGGAGTGTGGTGGCAACGCTATGATGAATGGCGTAGAAGGAGCAGTGACTCCCTGATCTGTGAAAGATTAGGGGTGGCTGGTGGGTCTAAGTGACTGAGGCTGACGAGGTGGAGGTGCATAGCTGATCAGGGTGGTGGAATACGAGCGGAAATGCGTGGGAGATGGTTGGAGCTCAAAACTCCGGCATATCTTTAAATCCCAATTTACGCTACTCTACTAAACAAAACTCTAGACTAAGATCGAAACTGAAATGCAGGAAAAAATACTATATAAAATGCGAGAAAGCAACATCTTAGACCTGGAAAACAGGGTGTAAAAAAGCTTCGCTTGAGCAAGTCCGGTGAGGCTTGGATCATGTTCCTCACCTCCTTCTCCACGCATAATTCCCAGGGGATGCACCTACTATCACTAGGACGCTCCAGATGAAGAGAAACGGGGATGAAGATGGGTCAAAACAAATCAAATTCTAATGGAGGTCAGAGTCAAGATTAAATAAGGATTTGACTTTGGCAAGGGTTTGCGGGAGCATCGAAGCATCTCTGATCAAGCAATCACATGGGCATGAAAGTCCAAGGATCGAGGGGCAGATCTTGTGAAGAACTTGAGCTCAGAAAGTGAAGGAATCGGGTGGGGCAAAATGGAAAAAAGAGGTCAACAATGTCTGATAGGGATAGACCTAGGCGCGGGTACAATTGACCGGCAGGTCAACCAACGCTCACGCCTCATTGGTCCACATCAGGCGCTAGAAGACAAAACATAAATAAAATGGAAATAAAAGATAAATAAAATATCAAATGATTTTATTTTTTCTTAAAACATGAAGTTGTTTCTTATTTTATGTACTATTTTTAGGTGATTTTTATTTATTTTTGTCGACCTATTTATTATGTATTAGTTTTTACAAGTATAATTATATGTATAAATACCTATATTTTATGCATTTTATTTTTATTTTTGTATTTATGATTTTTATTATTTTATATACATAATTTATATATTTATAATATATTTAAATATATATACATATTTTTATTTCATTTTTCTGAATTTAATTGTGTACTTAAATAAATATGGGCATGTATAATATATGTGCAGTATACCTATGTATTTTGTTGTATTATTTATTTTAATGAATTTTCAATGCTTTATTATATATTTATTAATTAATTGTATTTCAATTAATATTTTAGAAGTATAAAAATATAAGAAAGCTAAAAATACAAAGAATGAATATAATTTACATGCATATAATACAATAGGGGCCCAAAAGCTAAATTTTACATCTTAACTTCAATTTTAATAAAATCACCTTCATTAAAAAGATATTTTAATTTAGATCTAATAAAGGTGAGTTTTAAAGTTTGATTTCATATGAAGAAGATAAGGATCTGTGAAAATTTATTTGCGGCTTTTTCATCTATGTGTCCCATTCACATTGCACCTTATTCTCATGTGCAATTATTTTTGTATTTTTCTATCTATTTTTATGTACAGATTTTGTGTTGAAAGTATTTTTATTTGAGGTGTAAGAGTGTATATAAATTAGTGTATGTTCCAACTATGTACAGTGTACAATTCACCTAGGGTTTCTAGGTGACCATGTTATTTTGTCTGTATTTATTTGCCTTTATTTCCTCCTACTTGATTCCTTATCAGCCAAGTCAATATTGACTTCGTCTCAGGTTTAGGGTCAGTCAGTATTTGCAATACTTCCTTTATTTTTCTTTTTGTTATTCATTTATTTTGTATTTAAATACATGTATTTAAGCACTGTTTACAGACAAAGGTCAGAGTGTTATTTTGTACAAGTTAGCTATTTTTACATGCATTCAACTAGGAATTTAAAGATAAAATAAAGTAATAAAGGTGAATGAATGGGTATTCATATATCAACGCATTTCTTTTAACTGAAGCCTTTCACAACTAACCTGGATTTTATATTAGATTTAAAGAGTTTCATTATTCCTTACTCTAAAGACCCACATTTTTTAAAGCTCTTTTTCCACTAGGAAAACCTCATTAGCTCAAACATATAAGTGTAATAGAAAGATTGCATTTCATCTTGCATGACATCAATTCACTTTTCTTCCTGCATATGTTGCATAGCCTCTTCATAGTATTCTAGATTGTCATTGTTCATGCAAATAGCATAATCATAAGTAGATTATCATATAGAGGAATACCTCTCCTCGTCGATCTGCATGGCAGATCTACAATATAGGAATAACCTTCCTCTTGATTGTTGGTAGGACCATCTGTCATGTCAGCATTATCTTCCTCAAGATCATGATCCTCCTCATGGACATCCATAATTGTATCTGGTGGATGCTGCAAATAAATATGATCTACAGCAATTAAATTGTAATTATAATGATGTTTTGATCCTTGACAAATACTACATATCGATTTCTTGAGAGTGCATGATCATATCACTACTATAGGGGGTGAGTAATAGTATCCACTAAATTATGGTAGCTAACATAATTTACATAATTTAGATAAAAGTAGAAAAATAAAACCATATATTTGATCCACAAAGCACCCAAATTTAAGTAGAAAACTCGTAATTTATGATTCTTGATCGGTCATGTCAATCATTTGCTTTCACTGTACGAGTTATTACATGGATAACTTGATCATTGTACAAAAGCGTTTGGATCAAACACTAATACACTTTGCAACCTTAGATCACACACCAAAGTCTTCATCTACATATTAGACACCAACACATCAATGAGGATTGGCCAAACTCTGAATTCACACATGCCTTCTTGAAACAAACACCAAGAAACCTACAATGTTTGGATCTAACATCAAGACTCCTTGCATTATTTGTTATATGAAAAGAAGCAATATAATATTTTTATACTACTGTTAATATACATATATTTGTAAATAGATACAGAGTAGTTATGAGCAATAATAATAAACTCTAAATATGAGAACAAGTGATTAAAATAATATAACTAGAAAAATATCTGAGGTAGTGTTGTTGCCTATAGAAGATTTATCTCTGACTACTTGTAAAGAATCTTGGGAGCTTTGAGAACAGGGATGTTGCCTTGGAGATTCTAAGCAAATCAAGATAATCAGAATAGCTCTTAGAACAACTTTCTCTCTCATAAATAGATAGAGAGAGAATTCTCTAAAAATTATTTACTTTAGAATGCCTGTTGTTGTGTGCTTTTCAATAATGGCTGATGGTCCTATTCTAGTGCCATAGTAAATCTTTTAAAAAAGTAAATTCTGGAAATAAATATGGTAGGAATCACAAAGATTCAATTCTATTGTTCAATCATGTTATTTTGGTTGATAGATCAAGTTGACTTTGATTGATCAAATAAAAGTAGCCATACAATGCATTAAAATTAAATCGAATATTGATTGATTAAGCTTATATGGTGGTAGATTAGGAAGTGATTGATCAGAACTGTAACAAGAGCGATCGGACATTAGTCGATCTGAATTGTAAATTGGTAGATCAAAGTTTACTGACTAGGAGGTGAGGATTCATCGATCAAGAGCTTTTTTGATGATTCAATTAAGCATACATATGATGATTAAACATACATAACTTTGTAATGAAATTAGACATCAAGTTATGACAATAATAACATAAAACTCTTTATTTAGGGTTTTGATATTTTTACACCTTCTTTATTTTTGAAACGACATGTAATCCTACAAATCAATGAGATATACTATGTGAATGACTTGCAATAAGTGCATGTTATCGTTAAAACACAAATAATACAAGAAATGTCATAAGTTCTATTAGTAAGACAAAGAGCTAATACTTTTCACAAGCCTCTCCTGTTAGTGGTATTGAGTATGCTCACTTTTAAATATCGGTTCAAAACTTGATGATTGTAAGCTATTCTAATGACCATTCTTGTTTGGGAGAGATGCAAGTTCAGCAAAAAGCTCTTCATATTTGCTTAACATTTTGATGAATTTCATGATGTTCTCATTTAGGTATTGATATGCATATCAAATCATGTAGATTTCTTTAGTATGTTGTAGATAATAATTTACGCATATCTTACTTATCTTTTATTATGCAATTTTCATGATATAACATAATATTTTGATATCCTCTTAACATTTAAAATCTCTTATTTTACTTCACAGAAAAAATCAATACATAATAATGTGTAAAGCGAAGAGGTATATGACGAAGAGAACGAGAAGGATGCCACTATATATAGAAGGTCACAAACAAAATGGATTGTGGCATTAGGATATGGGGACCATGGAAAAAACATAAGGGAAATGACAAGGACAAGCAAAATGGTAAGGGCATTTTTTTCAAAATGAACAAGAAAAATACAAAGACATGCAAACTAGTAGAAGTATCGAGTTATCTTCTTATTATTTACATTCTCTTTGTTTCTTCTCAGAATAATATATTCAACACATAAGACAGCGAAGAAGTGGATGACCAAGAAGAATAGGAAGACGAGAATAATGAGGATGCCGAGGCATACAAAAGATTACAAACATGAGGACCATTAAAAAAAGATAAGGGAAATGTCAAGCACAAGACTAATGTTAAGAAGGAAACCATTTTTACAAAATGGAGATAATGAAATTTTAATGTGATTGCATCATTCACTTATAATGAGCTAGTTTAGGCTCTAAAAATTTGTAATATTAAAACATTAGATTCACTATATTAGTTAAATCTGAATTGCCTTGAACATGTATTTTTTAAAAACATCGTTACCTTTGTGTCTTCAATTATGTTACAATGCATGTTGAATTTTGGATCTTCCTCGGGAAGCACAAATATAGCCAATTTTCAAGATGGAAGATGCATGTTCATTTGGATTTTCTTGTTCTGTATATGGATGGGATGATAGTTACCAGACGAAATAGTATAGAAATGTGTTGATAAGATGTAATTCCTATTATGTTTTTTACAAGATATAAGTTGAATTGGACTTTTCTTGAGAAGATGTGATTCCTATTATATTGAATATTAGATAATAGTACAAGCTATCATAATGGTTATTGGATTTATTTATCTTTGATTTGAAGAGATATTTTTTTCTGGAATTTACATATTCAGAATTCTGACGAGATGCATGTTACAGCTTACAACATGCATCCTTATAATTTTTTCTTCGGCTAAGCAGACTTTGCAACAGTGTTGCAACTACTTTGCTACTACCATGGTAGCAAGTAGTAGCAGTATAGTTGCATTATAATGGTACCATAATCGCAAAACTTGGAGACTTCAATTAAGTGGTCGCAATATGGTGCCTATGTGGTTGCTGATCGATGTCTCTATATGATACCAATGTAGTCACAATGTACCTTTGTAGTCATAAACTAGTCAAAGGATATCGACGAAGTTGCGACTAGACCTCGAGTGCATGCAACTATTGTTACAACTACCATATTAACCACACCGTGATCGCGAAGGTTTTTGGACCATCTTGGGGTGGCTATGCCATTTTCTACCATATGGGGTCACACAATGTGGGTGCATCTACTTTGCTACCATTTAGCCACTACTTTGTTACTATAATCGTGGTTGCAAAACATAGTTTTCTTGTAGTGCACAACTCAACAGAATTGTCATCATCGATTACTGTTGTTGTAATCTTGGAATCCGATGTCGACATGACATGGGCATGATTGTTGCACTTGTTCCCTTGAATCATATGCAAAGTTTCCTTGGTATGTTTCTATTGTCCTCCACAAATGTATTGCAATAATATTCATCATCAAGCTTTCTCGTGAATATCTGGTTCAATTGACTATCAAAAGATGCCTCATATCTTTTTGCTTCAAGAGAACTCTAGTAGCATTTTATAATATAACTTTGTGTTTGCCAATAACATCAAACAATGAACTATTTATTAGTCAGTCTAAGAGTGCAATAATTATCGTAAGTATAAGATGTGTAAAATTCCATGTTGGAAGTCATGTACTGAACCACTATCAACTAGCTATAAATTATTACCTTTGGTTACATTCACCATATCCATGTTGGACACAATAAGTAAATCATGCTCATTAGAGTCGACGACAACATTGTCATCCTTGATGTTCCTTTAAATGAAAAGAGAGAGTCACTAGAAGAAAGGAAGAATAGGAAAAGCTACTGTTTGGTTGTTAGTTTACTGTGGAATAAACAAGGTACTCAAGATGTAATCCTCACTTAGTTCTGGGTTACCTTCAACTCTATCCCTTTATTTATGGGATTGATTTAGTTGTATAGATCCCATGTTTTCTTTGTTATAATATTTCTAATCACCTACAAATAAAAAAGATAACATCAAAAATTTATTATAATAATAAATATAATCAATATAATATATAGACAATATGACATCACATATACCATTTCAGCCTTCTACATATCCAGACAACTACTATTTACAGCCGGACAACTACTATTTACAGAAGGGCGGCCTATCTGAATAATCTTTTGATAGGAGGTTATTTCAACCTAAACCAACCCAACCAGAAGGTGATTAAATTATACAAGGTATTCGATTCCTTGGGGGTCGAGTCACTAGTAAAAATAATAATAAATATATTAATTAATTTAGTGGATTTTCATTTGAGTTTTTAGATATAGTGATCCCTAATCATAACCAAATAAAATGACCCATTTGCTAAGCATGTGAGCTTTGTCTAAAAGAAAAGCCAATGATTCAAATCCTACAAATCACATTGCAATACACCTTAGGATTTGGACAAAAATAATGTGCGAGAATAACACTTTAACATTGCAAACACTGATATACATTTTTTGAAGAAATACAAGCGTTTATAAGTAGGGGCATACATGCATCAAATTGGATCAGATTCAGATTTTAACTTCAATTGTGTCCAGTCCAACTTTAACATATCGAAACCTTTTCTATCTAATTCAATCCATCATATGTTAAAATCCAATCTCATATGATCCACTAGCTTACATACCGGATCATAATTTTAATGCTTACATATTCTCCTCTAATATTCTACTTTCATGTTAATAGCTCTCTAGATTGGAGTATGGTTTGAAATCCAGATAGACGTAAAAAAATTTACTGGCACATGATAGTTTTTTTATATTTTTAATGATGAATTCATTTTATTAATGATAAGAAATAAATTGATCTAAATCCACTAAATCCACTGCAAGAATGATTGGAAGGATGCAAAACTAAAATCACTACTGCTTGTTAGAAACAACACAAGAAATGAAGTCAATCAATATACATTACTTAGAAATCTAGTTCAACTCCATTATTGCACATGTGGTACTTAAGAAATGTATCCAATCAAATCTTTTTAATGAATACTGCTATTACCTACGATAATGAATTATTTAAATATTCATTGACACATATTTTGATGCCAAATATATAACAGTGTTATTAATTCAAATTAATATAATATTTGTTGCTAAAGTTATATATAATGACAATTATCTTTTGACTTTTTCGTTAAAAAAATATATTGATCGTTGATAGTTAATAAAAGATTTGATGAAAAGGTCATTGTATAATCATATATACATATATATATGGGAAAAGGGAGTATGCTCCTTGGTTGTAGCCAACTTACATGCTCCCACCCCTTTTTTCCTGTATTTTCTTTATTTTTCTAAAATGAAACCTATTGGAATTTAGATCACAATATGTCACCATGGTGTCATATAAAATTCAACTTAATTCGAGACTTCTATCCTCTCCATCAAGACTGTCAAATTTTAACGGTCTCAGAATTACTAAAATTGACCCCTTCAGATGGAGGGCATATGAGTCTCTGTTTTTCACGAAATTGGAATGACATGTTAAGGGGATATAATGATGAATATACATATTTTTTATTTAAAAAAAATTAAAAATAAAGGGAAAATAGGGGTGGGAGTAGCCTCTATTAACCCTATATTCAAATGAGGTGGGGTCTCATATAGATTATAGTGAGCCAACAATAAATACGGTTGGATTAAGATCGGATGGATGGGATCAAAACCACTATCATTATATGGAATGGTTTTGACGAAAAAACATTTCTATATATAGAGAATACACACGTGCGATTTTCATGGGATAGTAGAGAAAAAGGCGGATCTACAAATTAGGCAAAACTAATTTCTTAAAAACAGACGTCAGGATGGCTAATTTATATAGTGAATACCAAATAGTTCTAAAAATATTACTTTTTTGGGATAGTCTATTGAATAATACTTGAACGAATTGCTATTGTAAGATAGTTTTTTGAAATATAGCTAATAAATTTACAAAAATTTGTTCATATTTTATTGGTTTTAATAGCAGCATATATAGTATATTTATGTCCTGAGGATTAGTTAAATAGCTTAGGAGGAAAAAAATTCGTATCAATATGATAACGAGGTTTCATTACGACCAACTTCATTTATTGGACAATGTAAATATATTTTGGATTGTAAAATTTATTAACAGATCTAATAATAAAATGTTACCTCGAAAATTTGAATACATTGACACAAATTTGAAATTGGAACGTATAATAATACAAAGATTCTATTAGAAATCGAAATAACATATACTACTGAAATTTAAAAATTAGGCGAATTTATTAAAAGCTGATGGCCTCAACAATGTATACTATGCTTTTTCAAAATAATAATAAGATTATAAATTTTTGAAATTTTATACTTATGTAAGATTGAATTATAATTATTTTTTTGATAAACTTGATTTGATTTTTACAAATGTTTGCAGATATTTTGAAGTAACTTATACTATATTACAAAATTGATTGCATTAGAAAAAACAATTCCTATTAGATGTTCCGACTTTACATATTAAAATTTTAAATTAAGCTGAAAATGGAAAAAATTAATTAACTAATTATGAGAATGTATCGACGGGTGATTATGATAATAATAAAAACAAGGAAAGTAATAAATTACTTCCGTAAAGGGAGCTCACGGTCAGCTCCGACATTTCCGCCCAAAAAACCGACAGACGGTTGTGGCTGGAGGAGGCGAAACAACGATTAGGTTTGCCGATCGAATCAAATGAAAGAAGATGAACAGAAGAAAGGATGCGACTACGGCCTTGAGTCAGGAGGGGAAGGATTTCGCCTCTCGTGTTGCTGGTAGGAGGATGATGCGAAGAAGGTAATGATTTAAACTTAGTACAGTACAGTCGAATTTTTAATTTTTAGGGTTACAATATGGTTTTGTAAAAAGAAAATATATAGGGGAAAACATGATTTATGAAGGTACTATAGAACTTTATATAGTATATCTATTTATAATGTTGTCTAGTAATGGATTTGGACGAAATAATTAGCGATGCAATATCTTTGTGTTGTCTTACTGTACAATGAAATAGTAATAATGTGATAAATTTGAATATTATGATGGTTAAATTTTGATTATTAATTTCTGGGACGCATTGAGAATCAATATAAAAGAAGAATGCATGTTAGATGAACTTAAGGTATTTATAAAAACTGCATTTGAAGGTTAAAACTAAACTATACAGATAATAAATATAAATACATGCAACATATAAATTTAGAAAAAATTAGAGGTATGATAAAAATAAAATAGTATTCATTGTGATGCAGGTTAGAAATGTCATCGTCTGAATCAGACTATGAGGATTTTGACATATGATCAAATGCTGAGTTACCTATATCCACTAGATCACCTGAAGGAAAAAATGTGCAAGATCATTATTTGAAGAAACAGAGAGGTATATAAAGAACAGAAACATTTGATTTATTCAAATTCCTATTGAACTTTTTTATTTTTTCGATATGAAACTTGTTACTGTTGTAATTAAATTACAGAGATGAAACACACACGAGATGAATTGAATGTCAAGACCACACAAGACTCCGAGCTGTGTAGAGAAGAAGAGATATTTCAAAAATACGGATGTATAGATTAAATTCTAACATCTTTATTTTGAATTTGAATAATATATTAGTTATAATACATATTTGAAGATATATTTTTTATTTCAGGCAAAGGCTACGTGCAACATAGATGTTTCATAGAACACTTCGTCTATTACATAGATGGACACAGACCTACTCCAAAACAACAATCTCTTATATCAAAGACGGCTTTTTCACGACTTATCAACATAGGAAATATTGATATAGAGAGGAAAAATTTGCAATGGCTGGTGGAGAAATACCAAGGAGGGAGGGATTTCCGATTTGATAATAAGGTTGTGACATTCAGCGATGATGATGTTGGTATCATACTTGGTTTACCAAGTACAGGATTTCCAGTTACATCTAGGGGGAAGCATTTACCTTGGAAAAGTTTGATATCAACAGAGCTTTTTGACAATGGCATGATTTTCAATAGGAGGAAGCTAATTCATGTGTTGATTGAGTACTATGAACACGATGATGATAACTCTGTAACAATATATGTTGCTTGTTTGATTTTGTTCATGTTTGCCACGTTCCTTTTTCCAGATTGTGCGTATTCTTTTCCAAAAGAATTACTGCACTATGTTGAGTCATTAGAGGACACAAGATACTTCAACTGCTCAGATGCAGTTGCTAGGATGATATTATCAAATATGGACGATGTCTTTCATAGAATTCAACAGCGAAGAAATGGAGCAGCATGCATAACTCTAGGATATCTAACAGGATGCGTAGCTTGTTTATACATAAGATATTTTTTAGATTTAAATTATAAAAGATTTTAGTATATATTATTCTAAGATTGGATTATTTTCAGGTACGGATGCTTGAATACTGTTGCAAAGAGCTAGTTGTGAGTCGTGATTTGAGATCAAGAATTCAGAAGTGGAGTGGAACAATAAAAGGGCTGTCAAGGAGATTGGTTTCATTAAGCAATGACCAGGTATTTATATTAGATAAAAGTATTTGGTCTTATTGAAAAGAAATAAATAAAAAAATTCAATAAATGAATTCATTTGTAAATACTATACAATGCTTTAGAATAAATAGATTACTGAACTGTTAATAAATTATACTTGATTGATTTACACCAGATCTTGCCAAACATTCATCCAACGAAGAATAAGATAGTGAAGATAACACCTGATGAGTATGTCTTTCCTTATGAAAAGTTCCTCTTGAGTGGATTTTCTGTGAGGAGACCAGAAATAATAATTGAAGAGGTCATCCCAGTTCCATTAGATGGTCCACTTAGGAGAGGACGGTTCAAGAAGGGTGTGTTTCATGCAATCATGAGTGATGATGGGAAAGAAACTGAGGTTGAAAAGAAAATTAAAAAAAATCAGACTGTCAGTGTGAAACTTTGAAAATAGAAGTAATAGAGTTAAGAAATTTGGTTGAGCAGCTTAGAGGGGATTCAAACAACACAGACAATGATGGTAAGATTGTTCGGTATGAAACTGAGATAATGAGTTTAAAGCAGGAAAATAAAGAGCTTAAAGAAGAAATTCTGAAGTTGGTGAATCATATAGAATCAACACTTAGAGAACCAGTGATAGAAAATATGGACAAGTATTTTTCAAGCATTACAATTACTGAAAGCGTGGATGAGACATGCGATCAACAAACTGGGGATGATAAAGATCCTTGTGAAAAAACACCGAAAAGATATGCTTGAAAAAGAACAAGATGACAGATCTTTTGAAGGAAAACATGGAGATGTGGAAAATATTGAAACTAATAAAGTGGGTGACGAAAGATTGGAGATGGTTCACGAAGAGTTGCCCAACACTGATGTTGAGAAAGCAGTTGATATACCTTCATTTGAACTTGAGTTTAATGAAGAAAGAAAAACATCATGTTCACTAATTAGTGAAACACCAACCAAAAGGAAGAGGGAAAAGCTCCAAGTTAATCCAAGCTCATTAGCAAAAAGAGTCAAGGAAAGGAGAGAGGCAACAAGATCAAGAATAGAAAATGCATACAAGGATCAAATGAAGAACAATGATCTGAAGAATAAATCAACAAAGAAGTCATCAAAGAATACATCAAAGCCTTCAGAACTTTATGATCATACTGACTCGGAATCAGAGGTAAGAACATAACTATAAATCTATATAAAATAATTATATAAATTGTGTGCAGTATCTATGCGACGCTCCAATAGATTTCATAGGATATGAATTCATAACATCAGAAGAAAAGGAAATAATTCAGAGATTCCTGAGAGATCCAGCTGACAAGTACATTTCTTTTAGTATCTTAGTACTGCTTCAATGATTAATCGATATTATTAAACTAATGGTTAACATTATAATTGCAGGTTAAATGCAACTTATTATTCGCCAAGAGTTACTGCAAAGGAAGGGAAATACATAATTTCTTATACGAGAGAATGATTGAAGACTCGGTATGTTTATAGCTATTTTTATAACAATTAAGGATATCATGAACAACTATAATTGTGAGTAGGACAATTATTTAAAATAATGTCTGAACCTTTGTAGATACTCGAGATGTATCTGGAAATTGTTTGTCATAAACACCGTAAGGAGGAAGGCATCATTCCATTCACATTCACTTCGATTTACAAAATGGTAAGTCAGTGTATAACTTTATATATAAAGTTATAAACAAATAGAATGCTAACTAACATATTACATCTAAAACTGCACATCAATACTTCATTAACAATGTTGAAGCTGGGACAAACAAAGAGTTCAACAACATGGAGAAATTATATGATGACCCTGAAGATCTTATTGGATTATCAAAAGTATTCACGGTTATTCATACAAGAAACCATTGGCACTTGCTTGTTACAGATTTGGAAATAAGGAATTTTTACTCGTACAACTCTATGAAAGGTAACAAATTCCACAAGAAAGATCTTTACAAATGGGTATTGAAAATATACATAGATATAAAAATTTAATTATATCATTGTATTAAATTTACTTATCTAACTATGATCTTAATTTCAGATGGGATGGATCAAAGAATACTTTAGCACAACACACTTGGGAGATAGCATTTTCAATTGGGGTCTAATATGTGTTGAAGACTGCCCTCAGCAACCTGCACAAAGCTTGGACTGCGGAATTTATGTCATGAAGATGATCGAGTACTTGTACGAAGGAAAAACACTAAACTTCAGTTACGACGACATCCCGCAATTCAGAGCAGAAATAGCTTGCCAACTGTTACGCAGTAGCAGGGTGGAAAATTCAAGCTTCAAATAATGCAGAGACTTAACTTAGTTTTTATGATACAATAGCTATATGTTATCAGTAGTTGGACAATGGATAGAAACAATGTTACTCTATATATTTTTGAGTCTAAACATAACATGTAGAACTAATTATATATTTTGGGCGATTTTTGAGCTGTATGATGAAAATGATTCTTGCTTTCTACACATTTAATGAGTTTGTGATAAAGGAAATTGACATGGATTATAATCTGAAAAAGTATATATCATTATGACATATTGCAATGTTATATCATTGTGAATTATAACCTGTTAAAATAACAATATATCTATATCTTATTCATTTTTTAAAGTAATTCATTGGAAGAACCAATAATTTCAGTTGATCAGGTGCTGTTGATAATTTATGGCATCGATTAGAATTCTTGAGTAAAATATTAAAATTTGATATTACTTTTTTACAAATAAGGAAGAAATATTACTTACACGATGTTAATGGTATCATGAATCTATTTAGTGCTTAGCACTGGTATATTGACATGTTTACCGTTTAGAATTTGCAATATTGAACTTATATATGAATGTTGACATGATTCATACAGTAATGTTATATCATTGTGAATTATAACCTGTTAAAATAACAATAGATCTATATCTTATTTATTTTTTAAAGTAAATCATTGGAAGGACCAACACTTTCAGTTGATCAGGTGCTGTTGATAATTTATGGCATCGATTATAATTCTCGAGTAAAATATTAAAATTTGATATTATTTTTTTTACAACTAAGGGAGAAATATTACTTACTCGATGTTAATGGCATCATGAATCTGTTTAGCGCTTAGCACTGTATATTGACATGTTTACCGTTTAGCATTTGGAATATTGAACTTATATATGAATGTTGATATGATACATACAGTAATCACTGGTAAGAATAGCAGATATTAAAAGTGTTTGGAATTTAAAATACAATGAATGATATACATTGATTGGATAAACAAGCAGATGCACAGATTATATAAAAAACAGTTGAATTCGAACAAAACAAAACATTAAAAACTCAACACTGTGTTATACAATAATATTTTAAAATTTGAATACATGGTTTCCATTATAAACATTGGAAATGTCTTATAAAAACAATATGTAGTTGCTCGTTGTAGATGCATATAGCTGCAATTTGCTGATAACAGTAACTTCCTAGAATTTGATGCAACCTCTTGTGTCTTTTAAGCATTTGCTGAAAAAAACAAGAACAATTCTACGAGAATAAAATCAAATCTGACCCAGAATAATTTTGAAAAATTGAAATGAAATGATAAAAAAATATACAATAAAAAGTACCTTATTAGATTCTTGTGAAGAAAACAATAAAATGTAAACAGAATTTTAGGAATCACTGTCTCCGGAGCTCAAGGATAAATCACTGAGAGGAATATCAAAAAACAAATAAATTAGCTTATTAATGAAAATTATATTATACAAATAAATAACAAAATGAAACATTTAAAAAATCACCTATTAGAAGTTTGCAATTTGTTTGAAGGACAGTTGCGAGAGTCGTGCCCAGCATTGTACTTGCCACATGATTTGCATTGCCTCCATTTGTTTCTCCTGAGTTCATTGGTTGGCCTTTGCCGATTACCACTGCCCTTTGGTCTGCCACCATGACCACTTCCTTTCGTTCTCGCAATGTTGGGTTCACATATAATTGAAGCATTGGCATTAGAATTTATCTGGCTAGAGTTGTTGTTATCATTCAAATTATTTTGCTGTGATAAGCTAATATTTTGGAGCTGTGAAATAAGACTTTTAAGTTTCTTTTGAGTAAGATCGAATGCAGAAGAATCATCAACAGACAAAGCAACAATATTGGAGCATAATCTATTCAACTCACCAGCCCTTTCAAGTTAAACATTCCGACTGTATAGTGGGTAATTTCCAGATTTCTTAACACTCTTTGTCCATCTTTTTAATATGTATCCACTGTCCAGAATCTCAATATTTCTTGTCTTGAAAATAACAAACAAATGTCTACATGGTATACCTTCGTATTCCATCTTGCCGCAAGAACAAACAAATAAATTTGAGTCTGTATAAAATGAAACCTCCCTGCTTTTTTCAGTTCGACCAATCTTGTTGACATGATAGATTATTCTGCAGCTGGAGTTCTCAGATATTACAACATTCATCTCAATACCTTTCTTTAGCTGCTTACGAACGACATAGAACATAGTCTTTATATATACTTGCCATAATTGATCTTCCATCTTCCATGTGGTGTCCGTAATGGTCTCTTCTGATCTGAATCATTATACAAGTTGTTGTCGCGTTCTCTAAGTCTCTGAAGTGAAGTCTGAAATCTGAAAATAAATTCAAGTAGTGAATTTTGCTTAGTTATGTGGGTTTGGAGAAAAGCATTCATACTCTCGCTACGTTGGGTGCTCCGCATTCCTGCAAAAAATTTATCCCTCATGTATATATCAAGCCACTTATGTCTTATGCTGAACTTTTCGGCCAACCATCCATTATCTGATAAACCAAACTGATCAATTGCATCTACCCATCCATTTTCGAAAAGCTCAATAAAGTGAGTACACCATACAAGGTCAGAAAAAGTTTTTAATGCTTTATCTATATCTTGTATACGACCAAGCTTTGTCTTTAACTTTGACATTATGTGTCAGGCACATAGCTTGTGAATAGTATTTGGAATGGATACAAGAATAGCAGCGTGTATAGCAGGGTCTTCATCTGTAACAATAGATATAGGGTGTCTTCCCATTGCCTCGATGAATTTGTCAAACAACCAAACAAAAGATTCGGTATTTTCTCTGTGTAAAAATGCATTGCCAAAAAATATGGTCTTGTTATGATGATTGAAACCACAAAATGATTCAAAAATAAGCTTGTATTCGTTACTCCTGTAGGTGGTGTCAAATGTAATTGCATCACCAAAAAGTTTTTAGTCGGCAATAGACTCGGAACCAATCCAGATGCAATGAGTAAGCATGTTTTCCTCATCAGTTTTGTAGGAATAGAAGAACTCATGAGTCTTCCTTTGACAATTGCGTAAGTGTTCAAGTAGCAGATGAGCATCCAATCCATCTTTGTTTTTCTTTTCAGTTCTATTTAGATTGTATATATCACGAACTATACCACCAGCTTGACTATTAGTGATAAAACCATTGTCGATGAAAGCTGATTGCTTGGATGTAGAAATATTAACATCAGTCATTGATTTCACAAGCAACTTTGTAGCCCTTGAAAACCTTCTATTCGGTCTCAAATAACGTCGTTTAGAAGGCGTTAAAAGGTTGTGGTTATGATCTTCACTGAATTTAACAACAATCCAATCACCTTCTTCACGTCTATGACGAATAACAAGCATTGCATTGCATCCAGTTCTGACTAAACTAACTCTACGTTCTTCATGGTAAAATTCAATGTCATCACTGTAATCGCTATCCACTGAAACACGTACTTTCCGATTGCTCTTAAGAGTAGAGAAACCTTGTTTCCAGCAAACAAATTTCTTAAAAATAACCATCTTTTCCTTTGTTACTCTGTTAACACCATGACGTGTACTACTCTTTCTAACATTAAATCCAACAATAGTAGCACACGACTCATATAACTGGTATGCTTGTTCAATAGATCCAAAAGTCATTCCAATGATTGGCGTATATGGATTTTCATATTCATCGAACCTTTGTGGTGTAGTGCAATTTTCTATAAATATATAAAATTTATTAAGCATATTATTGAATGTATAACCTTTACTGAAATTTATATAATATGATATGATTTAATGTAATTGAAATGAGATATTACAAACCACCTCTATTGATAAAGTTATAAAATATTGAAGATTTTCAGTAGTTACTATTATAAGATACCTAATTTTAAATATATATCAGAAATTAGTAAAAAAAGATAACAAAATTTAAAATATTTATTTTATTGTAAAATTAACAAAAAGTTAAAATAAAATAATTTAGGGAATGATTCTATAAAGTTGTCTTGTGCGAAAAAGAAAAATGAAACATCTAAAGGATATTATACTTTGAAATACTATTGAATGTAAATAAAAATCAATTATTAAAATAAATAGTGGTTTTATTAAAATATTATGTGTATAAATTAAAAAAAGAGGTTTTAATATTAAAAAAATTAGGGGTTATTTCAAAATAATTTATGCTTATAATAAAGACACGTAATAATTTGTAAAAATATATCTTACATTTTCAAAATCATATCAAATATTAGTAAAAAGAAAAGTACTTATTTAAAATAAAGGCTTTTTTTAAGTATCCGAAAAACTACATTGAAAAAATAAAGAAAATGTTCAAATTCTACAACATGTATACAAGAAAACCTAAAATTCGATTAAATAACTAAGAAATAAAAATTGAAATAGTCAAATATGTACGAACCTTCGAAATCATGATTTCCCTTACTTCGTTGAGAAGGACCATCAAGTAGAAGCTGCGCCTATTAAGAACAAAAACAAATCAAACATATATTTTAAAAATAAACATGAAGAACCTGATACAGATTTAAAAAATATAAATCTGATGATGGACGAGATTGTGGTCATGGTATTCGACAAAAGTATCCGAAGAATCGAGAAGAAGAAATTGCTGAAATAAGAATGAGATTTTATTAAATAAACCGAACGATGTATGCATATTTTAAAAATATGTTACACATCATGTGATTAGAATAACATTGAAGAAATAGATTTGCCTACATACAAAAAATAGGATGAAAAGATGAAATAAGAACCTGGAAATCGCCGACATTTAGATTTTCAGAAGACATAGACAACAGATCTAAAATGGAAATAAAATTCGAAAACATAGAACAATGAGATAACCTGGAATAAGAAAGAAAAAATAAAAGGAATGTTTACCTCAATAAATCGACATAATAAAATTGATGATAATAAATGTTTCCAAATGGAACAAAATAGTCGGATTTGTAGTTAATAGGTTAAGAATTTCCATAAAAAAGGAGGGAGGGCGGTTTTGATGGTGGTTTTCTAATGCAAAATCGGATTTAATCATGTCCATCAATTCAAATCAAACGGCTATAAAATGCGGCTCATCAAAATCACAATGAGTCCCCGTCTCATTTGAAGTTTCTCCTATATATATATCAAAACTTTTAAACCTGAATACTAATTGTTTTGTTTTACACATGGTTTAATAGATTTCAAAATTGATTTTCTTAATGGGTTTCATTTAAGTTTATCCAATGCCCTCTCTTTCCTCCTATTTGGGACAAGATAAATATCATCGACTAGGCGAATTCATTTAGGTGCATGAGGTGCAAAAGATGTGAAATGTTTTTTCTTAAATTTCCAATTATTCATACGTATTTGCTCAATTACGATTAATTTGATAATTGATATTTTTTAAATCCTTGGAGGTGACAATGTGACAATGGTAATGTGACCCATCTCACGGAGGATGTGGCATCGATGAAACAATGTCTCGACTAGAGCAGGGTCGATAGAGACAATGACTTCGAATGCTTTTGAAGAATCTTGAGCAGTGAATGATCCTGGGTTTGATGGGGTGATGTTCCGAAGGGTTGTATTTTGTGGAGGTTCCCGTTACACGCCATGGTTGGATGCGATTAGTTGTGTAGTCATCACCACGACATTATATCGGACCCGCCCACCATTGTTTCTAAAAGAAAACGATCTTCAACCCAAATACTTAGAAAACGTGAACTTGACCTTCAATGCATAACCCCCAATATCTTCAGATAACACAAATAATTGAAGTAAAAGATTGAACAAACAAACTCTAAAAATCAACATGCTTTGATACATTGTAGAAAGGTAATAAATAGAATGACTGGAATCAATAAGCAAATGTTAACATGAGTTTGTAGAACCCCACTTCTAAGGAGCATGATGAAAATCATGGAGAAATCTATGAAAGGTTAGATATTCTATTATATTTTCCTCACTTAATATAAGGGGTGTGTGGCTTGGAATTAAACTCTCCACATATATGTAACAATTCCTTCAAAAGATGAGAGTTGATAATTTTAGAATTTTATCTTATTCTTACACATAATATTTAAGAGAAATCCATCTTCGTGTGTAACAATTGTATCAAATCTTGATAATAGTCTGATCCAATCCATAAATTAATAGATTTAAAAAATCTCAATCAAATGGAATGACAAAATGGAGCCATTCCAATTCCATCACACCAGGTTTGATCTAATTTCGAATTTTATCTAAGCCATATGCGCTCCTAAATAAAAAAATGTCAAGATTTCTATATTTTACCTTGGATTCGAGCCCTTTAGATTAGGGCAGTAATGAAAGCTTGAGCTCTGTGAGCTCAACTTTCGTGAGCCTGACTCGAAAACTTAATAAGGCCCGAACTCAAGTTGGATTTCTGGCTCGTTAAGTTTATCAAGTCGATCCGAGTTGGGTGTTCCTCAGCTCGAGAAGTTGACTCAATAACTCGATAGCCTATCAAAAGTTCTACAAATTTACAAGGAAACCACTCGATCATGGCCCTCCCCCATCTAGTCCTACTTGCTCATCTGCCTAAATGCTACAAAAAAGAAGACAATAAAGCTGAAGTTGCAAAGTGCATATTTTAAATTAGAAATGAAACGAAGGCTAGTGAGCCAGCTCATTATAAGAGGTTTGTGAGCTAGCTCATTAAGTGGCTTGTGAGCCAGCTCATTATGATCACAACTCGTTAAGAGGCACGTGAACCAGCTCGATCTCGATGAGTTCGTGCTCGATCCAACATTCCAGGGTTCGAATCTTATCGAGTCCAAACATGATTATCTTATCGAATTCGAGCTCGATTTGGGGTCGACTCGACTCGTTGAGCTTGATAGACAACCCTACTTTAGATGGTAACCAAAACTCAATAAACCAATGCAATCCATTTTTCGCTCAACTACATATAACTTTCATGTCCGTTACATCACTGCCACTCATTTGTCTTGAAACTTAAAATTGCAAATGTTCCAACAACAAAACTACATGCTCTCACCCATCTTGAGATAGATAGAGGTGATGAGCTCAAAATGAAAAGTTTTATAATTTTAATGCGTACCATGTGATAACAGGTAGTTTGAAGCATTAACCATCATCTTCCTCTGAAAACTTCTAAGCCTAAAACGGCTTCTTTGCAAAAAAAATGCTAATAGCTACATTAATTTTCTCTACCTTCCTTTCTTTCTTCTGACTCCTACTTATAACTATATTAGAATCGAGAACTTCTGGGGCCTGGGGGCAAGATCATTGTTAGAAAAGAAAAGAGCCCATGTGTTTATTACCACATGGGGGAGCGGTCACTATTGGGTCTGTCCGTGGGGCTATATAAGAAGCCCCACACCTCCTGTACTCATTGAGAAAAAGGAATAGAATATCCGCCCCTTTGAGGGCTTCTCCCGTGGTTTCATCCCGCTCCTCACGGAGTAGGGTTCCACGTTAAATCTTCTTGTTCTTTCAAGTTTCTCATTCTAGATTTATGCTCTATTTATCATTTCTGCTTCCGCATTCTATTTTTCTACATGGTATCAGAGCGGGTCGATTCTAGGAGATTTTTTTATGTTATTCTTTTTATTTCAAGAATCGGTTCTTGATTATCATTGAAGATTTATTTGGAAGATTTGTTGATCATGATTCCTCAAAGATCATTCATATTCAAGGATCATATGTTGCTTTGGAGACCTGTTCATCTAATATTTTCTCTGTTCGGAGATGTGTCTATTACAAGCTGCAATGAATCCAGATCCAGATCCAGATCCAGGCACACATCGGGGTTACGTGAATCCCAACAGGCATACGCCCGCAGCAACCCTTGCGGCGTGCGCAAGCATTTCCATCGCCATCTTCCAGTTCTGGTGGCGCACGATCTGTTGTCACAGCCGCAATATCCTCTTCGTTTGTTCCAAACAGATGATCCCCTGTGTGTTGAAGACTTCCAGGCGGCGTTGATTCTAGGCGCCCCCCGTCTTGGCCCCTGCGCCCCCGCCCGCACGCCTGGTCGCCACCTAAGAGAATCTGCTCTCCAGGTCCCGCGAGCCCAGGCACCGCCCCTAAAAACCCTCCTGGCACGACTTGTTCCATGAGGCGGTGCCCTATGGTGGAAACCCTCTGGTGGCGCATGAGGCAGTGCCCTCCTCCAGCCGCATGATGCGGCACGACTCCTCCTACTGTCGCATACAGCCGCAAATCTCTCCCAGACGGCGGCGCCACCATCTCCAAGACGCAAAACCTCCAGCGGCAGCCCCGGCAAAGCTTCGCACGATGCTTCAAACAAGTGCCCCCCCTGGCGGTGCAGCAGCAGCAACTCCGCGCGAGCCACTTCCTCCTCAGCCACGCTGCCACGCTCCAGGCGAGCCCTCCTCTTCTGCCGCAACCTCAGGCGAAACCCCCGTGACCCCCTCCAGGCAACGGCAGTCCCATGACGGCGCGACGCAAGAAAAAAAGGGAAAATCGTGTTTGGTGAGAGGGTTCTCTGCAACCCTAAATATAAAAAAATAAATGTTGTGTATTGAATGGGCCCACGAGAAAATAGGGAGCCGTGTCCTATTTTGAAAAGGGAGAGGTGTCTGCCGTTGAAAAAAAATGGGGGCCACAAAAAAGGGAAAGCCGAGGTGCTTAAAAAAAGGTGCTGCAATATTTAAAAAAAAAGAAAAAAAGGAGGTTTTTTTTCGAAAAAAAGGCTCTTACAACAATAAAAAGCCGTACGCAAATATATTGTAAAAAAATTTGATGTGAAAAAAAAGGAGAAAGCCGTAATATTTCAAAAAAAGGGGGGATAGAAAGGAGGCTGAAAAAAAGAGAGGAGAAAAGTAAAAAAAAGTCGCGTACAAGGAAAAAAAATCGTACGCATAAAAAAATGTGATTCATGTTTGCTTCTCCCAACTTGTCTTTATTTTTCATTTTTCTCACAAGTTTGGGAGAAAGGGGGAGTAAAAGCCATATGCATCCTACATCATTGATTGACAGACAAAACACTCTGAATTTCACAGAATATCAAGCCATCTTCACTGTGCATCGATCCTCGTCGTGGTGTCTCTATCCTCGACATCGACTCCGCACTGGTTTTGTTTTCTTCAAGGCACGACGGAGACAAAGTCCGGTGACCCGCAGGCACGACTGAGACAGAGATCCGGTGACCATGCAGGCACGACAGAGACAGTCCGGTGACCTTCCAGGCACGACAAAGATACGTTCAGGTGGCCTGATATACCCGTCAGGAAGCGGGTTTGTCTACCAGTTGCGGATACATACGTTTATTGTGGTGATTTCAAGTGAAGATGTCATGATGTATATTTTTCTTTATTGTTGGAAGTTGCAGCTGTCCCAGCTACCAACTTGAGGGGGAGTGTTGGAAAAGAAAAGAGTACACCCATGTGTTTAGTATCACATGGGCGAGCGGTCACTATTGGGTCTGTCCGTGGGGCTATATAAGAAGCCCCACACCCCCTGTACTCATTGAGAAAAATGAATAGAATATCCGCCCCTTTGAGGGCTTCTCCCGTGGTTTCATCCCGCTCCTCACGGAGTAAGGTTCCACGTTAAATCTTCTTGTTCTTTCAAGTTTATCATTCTAGATTTATGCTCTATTTATCATTTCTGCTTCCGCATTATATTTTTCTACAATCATCAACCGTGCATATAAAATGCCCGTTATCGTGATCGGATGGCGGATTGTGACATCGAATCCTCGCAAAGCAGAACACAAGTAGCAGATCATACGAAGTCGCACTCACTGCTACCCTTGCAGTATACCCATCTTGATACTAGAATTCCAAACGTGAGAACAAAACCAGAGATTAATCCTAGTTTGAACGGCATCCCAAAGAAGCTCTCCTCATCAGAAGTACCACTTTCAACTGGAGGAGCAGCTGGAGCTGAGCACGGCTTGATAGGTTCCCCACAAAGACCTCCATTTCCCTCATAGCTGGATGATGAGAATGTGGAGAACTGCCCTCCTGTAGGGACGGCACCAACCAAGTTATTATATGATACATTGAATGTTGACAGGAATGATAGATTTTCCAGGGATGAAGGTATTTGTCCAGTGAGCTGATTGTGAGACAGATCCATATATTCCAAGCATTTCATGCCGGACAACCCCTCAGGGATGCTCCCTGTTAATCTGTTCCAGCTTACATCCAATTTGTGCAGATATTTAAGCTTACCAATCTGTGGCCAGATATGTCCAGTGAGCATGTTGTTGCTAAATATAAAAGAAGGTGGCAGGATATTTAGCCGATTGTACTGGAATGCTTCGGTTCTCTTTTTGCTAACAGTTGGGAGGTCCGCCGCCGAGAACGCGCTTGTCGACACGTTTCCATATACAAGGATAGGTAGATTGCCCAGACTTGGTGGTACTTCTCCATCGAGGGAGTTGTGTGAAAGATCTACATAAAACAAGGAGCTGAAATCTCCAATCCATGAGGGGATGCTCCCATTCAACCTGTTCCATGACAGGTCTAGTACCTGCAGCTTCCTACACCGTCCCAACCACTGGGGGAAGCCACCGTGAAGACCGCAGTTTGCGACAACTAGATTCTGTAGTTTTGTGAATCCTTGGATGCCAAGCGAAGGGAATACTTCATCTTGGAAATTCATGATGAGGATCAAGGAAGTAAGATTTGGGCAATGCTGTAGAGTATGGAATGCTGATGAGATGTTGGACAGGGAGTTGTTGATCAGGGAAAGGTAAGACAATGAGCTAAGGTTCGCGAAGCTCTGAGGAACCTCCCCTATTAGACGGTTCATCCCGAGGTTAAGGGTCTTTAAATTTGCACAGGAGGAGAGTTGATGTGGTATGCTACCTGTGAATTGATTCGAACCAAGATCGAGATGGGTCAACCGGGTCATTCTCGCAAACTCGAGGTTGATTTCTCCATTTAGACAGTTCATTCTCAAGCTCAAATCCTCAATTGCTGACAGGTTAGACAAGGAAACAGGCAGGGCTCCATGGAAAGAATTGCCGGATGCAAGAAATGACTTCAACTTACCGAGGCCACTGAAAGCATTGGGGATCATGCCCCATAGCTGGTTTTCTGAAAGATCCAACTCTATGAGATTGGTGATGTTAGCGAGTGCGGAGTCCAGCGAACCAGCGAGCGTGTTGTTCTGAAGATGCAGCCTTCTCAACGAGGACAGCCCGAAAAGATCAGGAGGCAAGGCTCCCGATATACTATTGCAGCTGAGGTTGAGCTCGCGAATACGGCTACAACGTCCAAGGCCAGAAGGGAATTCACCGGAGAGTCCATTTGAAGATAATGCGAGTATCTGTATATCAGGCGATTCGTAACATATTCTGGGATCTATTGGGCCACTCAGCATATTGGATGCAGCATCCAGTTTGCGAAGTTTCCTGGATCCAGTTAGAACAGGATGCCCTCCAACCAATTTGTTGAAGGAAACATCGAGCACTTGAAGCGATTCCTGTTGGGTATCTTTGAAATGTTCCAGCCTCAACTTGGGGGCAACCGAAATTTGCCCTTTTGGGAGGGGCATTTCTGAAATATCCCCAGCAAGTGGGAGCCCCATTGGCTTCCCATTCCTGGGATTCTCGACAGGGGAAAATAAGCCCCATTCGTTCAGCCCCATTCCAGGGAGAAGAGCTTCACCCGATACTCTATTCCAGCCCTCATTTCCAGCGAGAACACAGCAAGGGTTTCGGACCCTATTCTCTGTCTTCCTCCACAGGAGCGTGAGAGAGAGGCTGTGCTCGAGGGCAACAGCAGCTCGAGTGTTGGCACAGCGGCTAGGGCTTGGAGTTGGACGTGGGGGCATCTTTTGGGCGTGCTCGAGAGGAGCAGCAGTGGGAGGCTGTTGGGAACGACCTCAAGAAGCAGAGCATCGTTTGGGTCTCCATCCGGGAGCCCACAAGGGGAGTTACTTTATCCTTCTTGGATTTAAGCACAATATTGGTATTTTATATACTTAGGCCCTGTTCGGTACATGAATAAGAATTCGGAGTAGAGGAGAATAAGTCCCCATTTTCCTCCCAACACGGTTCCCCGTGGTACGACTATTCCCCATTATTTCATCTTATTTCACTCTTATTCCTATCTTTATCCCACCTTACCTACCTTTATTTCACATGATTACCACTATGTTTAAAGGATGACCAAAGAAGGTTAAATATTTATATATTTCTTACTTTGTATATTGATATTATCACATGATTTTGAAATGTTAAGTCTCCAGCTTTTTTTATTTGATCTCCTTGTTTATGAACTCAATGACGATAGCCAAGCCATCAATTTATTTCTTTCGAATGTCATTCTCCCTTACTCGAGATTCTCGTATATGTTCTTCGTTACTTTCGAGTTATTATCCTTCGGCTTCATCAAAAACATCGACGACACGCTTAAGATCTCCATTAAAAAAGTTACAGGTTAGTATTTTTTGCGCATGGAGGATGCACGTTCTTAGTTTTTTTCATTTTTCTTACTTTAATACTTATCTCCCTACTATAAATCTTTATTATTATTTTATTATATCTTTATATATTTTTATACAATTTCATATTAGATTTCAAATGACGAGGAGGATTTCTCGGTTACATTCTAATACATATCTTTGGTGACTTCATTGTATTTTTCATTCTAATTCTGTTCATTTTCAATTTGTATAGTTATATTTTATTTCATTTTCGTGAACTCATGTTCTATTATATTTTCACCCACTTTTGTTCTATTTAAAGTTTAGTGCTTTTGATTGCATCATCTGTATATACACATCATGTTTTAAATTTTGTGATATTACATTGTTTTACAATGCATTACACTTAATTACAATACATATGATCATTTTACATTTTTTTGTCTCATTTTACAATGTTATAATGTATTTTACATTCAAACGACTGCTGTACTATTTTACAAATACATTCCAGTTATTTTTATATTACCTACAGTCATTTTATGATTCCATATTCTATTTACAATATCTCATTCTATTTTTACATTATGTAGGTCACTTGGATAACTTTCAATGAGAGGAAGAAGCGTAAAGATCGAGACAAGCAGATCTCGCGGATGTCATCAATTTGAAATTGACTGGAAAAAATAGGAGACGAATGTAAAAAGAATGAGAGAAATGTAAAATACGAATTACAATTGTAACATATGTTAATGAAATAATGGATTCATATATTGTAAGTCTTCATTTTGTTAGAATGTTTGACATGGTATTTGATGGACGTAAACTCCGTACATTGAATGTAAAATAAACCTGATGAATGTGAAATATGAACTATTTGTTTAAAATGGATTCATTTATTACACTGTGGGTTTAATACCCTCTCCTAAAATTAATATGCATATGACATGTAACATATTTAAAATATTTTCAATTTACTCCATCTAAGATATTAGGAAATATAGTTATATCAAAAAAATCTCATCAATTTAGGAATGTTTCCACGTGCCCATCAATTAATTAGCGCATGATCAAAACACACAATATTTTAGGAAGCATGTCTACCCAAAAAAATCGAATTTTCATCTCATTCTTTTGTAATTTATAACACGGAATTGTAAAATATCTCAATCATTTGTAAATTGATAACGGTTATTTCAAAACGCGAACATGTATTCCATCATATATTTTTGAAAAATTCTGTACATTACTCGGCATATACCTAAATATAGAATGGTCAATGACGTGTATTTTACTAAATTAGCATTAATTTAATCCTCCCCCATATTAGGAATGTTAGTTGGCATGAAAACCACCTCGTAGTTTCAATCTCACTCGTACCCTCATAATCCAATGGCCTAAGATGGCATCTTTCCGTAATCTAGGAAAGATGCCACCTCAATTCAAGTGCTCCCTATACATACATACATACATACATATACATATATATATATATCTATATATATATATATAGGGTGCACTTGAATTGAGGTGGCACCTTTCCTTGATTATGGAAAGGTGCCATCTTAGGCCGTTGGATGACCATTGTACGAGTGAGATTAAAACCACTAGGTGGTTTTTGTGCCAACTAATATTCCTAATATGTAGGTCAATTAAATTAATGCTAATTTATTAAAATACACGTCATTAATCTTTCTATATTTAGATATATGGTGCACGATGTACAGAAATTTCCAGAAATATCCGAATGAAAAAAGGTTCGTATTTTGAAATAATTGTTAACAATTTACAAACGATTGAGATATTTTACATTTTCATGCTATAAATTACAAAAAGCATAATCATTGATGTTCGCAAAAATAACACAAATCTGATGAAAATTTGAATTTTTTGTGCAGATGTGTGCCCTAAAATTTAGGGTCCTTTGATCATGTGTTAACTAATTGATGTATACGTCAAAAAGATTCCTAAAATGATGAGATTTTTATTACAACTATATTTCCTAATTTATTAGGGGTAAATGGCAAAGATGTTAAATATATTACATGTCATATGCATATAAGTTTTAGGGGATATTAAACACACGTTGTAATAAATGAATTCATATTAAATAAATAGTCCATATTTCGCATTCATCGGGCTTATTTTACATTCCATGCACGAAGTTTACGTCCTCGAACATTCTAACAAAAGGAAGACTTACAATAAATAAATCTATCATTTCATTAACATATTTTACATTGTAATTCGTATTTTACATTTCCCTCATTCTTTTTACATTCGTCTCCTATTTTTCTGCAGTCAATTCCAAATTGATGACATCCATAAGATCTGGTTGTCTCGATCTCTATTCTTCTTCCTCTCATTAAAAGTTATCCAAGTGACCTACATAATGTAAAAATAGAATGAGATATTGTAAATAGAATATTAAAGCATGAAATGACTGTAGGTAATATAAAAATAACTGGAATGTGTTTGTACAGGTAGTGCAGCAATCGTTTGAGTGTAAAATATATTATGACATTGTAAAAATGAGACAAAAATATGTAAAATGTTCATACGTATTGTAATTAGGTGTAATGCTTTGTAAACAATGTAATCGACACCACTTAACTTAAACACATGCGTATATATGGATCGTGCAATAAAAAGCACTGAACTTGAAACTAAACAATGAGGATTGGAGATATGGATTGAAAAAATGAAAAAGATGATGAAGACTATAGATATGTATTGAAATACGAAATGGTTGATGAATAATGATCTCTGATCAACGATAATCGAGGACTGGAATGAGATGGAATCAAAATGAAATGTGGAAACATATATCAAATCAAATCAAACTAAGATGGAACTTTTTTTAATGGATGATACAAAAAATTGAAAAAAAATGATTACGAATATGGAGCCTCCATGCGCAACCATCTCTTGTTGCTCCATACATCATCTTCTTCGTCGTCACGCACCACCAACACCAATGTCACGCACCTCTATCGTCGCCGCCGTCATTGTCCATTCCTCCCGCTGAGAACCTTTTAGAATTACTAAATTTAGTAATTAATATTGATGCTTAATTATCAACGAGGATGGTGCATCAAAATAGGAATTTTATATTATTATTCCAAATATAGATGACGTTGCAATGGTGCATCAAAAACGGAATTCAATATTATTATTCCAAAAATAGACGACGCTGGAATAGTGGTATTGTGATTGATGAGTGGTTTTGTTAACGGTCGTATATTATAATCAAACGATCTAAAAAACGTGTCGCACCGTAAATGTGGAAAGGTGCCACCTCAATTCAAGTTTTTCCTATATATATATATATATGAGGCCGGGGAGGCTGTTCTGAGCAGTTTCCCCCATTTTTTTATTTTTTTTTCAAAATTTTTTTCATGTATATTCATCTATATATCCCTCCTACATGTCATTCAAATTTTGTGAGAAACGGAGACTCCTAAACCTTCCATCTAGAACAGGTCGATTATAGCAAAATTCAGACCATTAAAATTTACCCGGTCTAGATGGAGGGCTTAGGAGTCTTTGTTTCTCACGAAATTCGAATGACATGTAGGAGGGTTATATAGATGAATATACATGAAAAAAAATTTGAAAAAGAAATAAAAAAATGGGGGAAACTGCTCCGTGTAACAACCAACTTGGCTGTTACACAGAACAACTTCCCTTTTCACTATATATATATATACAACTTTCCTTTTCACTATATATATATATATAGACATACATACATATATATATATATATATATGTATATCAAAACTTTTAAGCATGGATACTAATTGTTTAGTTTTATATATGGTTTAATAGATTTCAAAATTGATTTTCTTAATGGGTTTCATTTAAGTTTATCCAATGCCCTCTCTTTTCTCCCATTTGGGACAAGATAAATATCATCGACTAGGCAAATTCATTTAGGTGCCTGAGGTGCAAAAGATGTCCAAATGTTTTTTGAGATTTCCAATTCTTCATATGTATTTGCTTACTTACGATTAATTTGATAATTGTTATTTTTTAAATCCTTGGAGGTGACAATGTGACAATGGTAATGTGACCCATCTTACGGAGGATGTGGCATCGATGAAAAACGTCTTGACTAGAGCAGAGTCGATAGAGACCGTGATTTCGAATGCCTTTGAAGGATCCTGGGTTTGATGGGGTGATGTTCTGAAGGGTCGTATTTTGTGGAGGATCCCCTTGTACGCCATGGTTGGATGCGCTTAGTTGTGTAGTCATCACCACGACATTATATCGGATCCGTCCACCATTGTTTCTAAAAGAAAACGATCTTCAATCCGAATACTAAAAAAACATGAACTTGACCTTCAATGCATAAACCCCAATATCTTCAGATAACACAAATAATCGAAGTAAAAGATCGAACAAACAAATCCTAAAAATCAACCTGCTTTGATACATTGTAGAAAGGTAATATATAGAATGACTAGAATCAATAAACAAATGTTTACATGAATTTGTACAACCCCTCTTCTAGGGAGCATGCTACAAATCATGGAAAAATCTATAGAAGGTTAGATATTCTATCATGTTTTCCTCGCTTAATATAAGGGGTGTGTGACTCGGAACTAAACAACTCTCTGCATATATGCGGCCAAATTGAACAGTTCTTTCAACAAATGAGTCGTTAATTTTAGAATTTTATCTTATTATAACATATAATATTTAAGAGAAATCCATCTTCGTGTGCAATAATTGCATCAGATTGGATCTTGATAATAGTCTGATCCAATCCATAAATTAATAGATTTAAAAAATCTCAATCAAATGAAATGACAAAATGGAGCCATTCCAATTCCATCACACCAGGTTTGATTTAATTTCGAATTTTTTCTAATCCATGCGCTCCTAAATAAAAAGTGTCAAGATTTCAATATTTTACCTTGGATTCGAGCCCTGTAGATTAGGGCAGTAATGAAAGCTTGAGCTTTGTGAGCTCAACTTTCGTGAGCCTGACTCGAAAACTTAATAAGGCCCGACCTCAAGTTGGATTTCTGGCTCGTTAAGTTTATCAAGTCGATCCGAGTTGGGTGGTCCTCAACTCGAGAAGTTGAATCAATAACTCGATAGCCTATCAAAAGTTCTACAAATTTACAAGGCAACCACTCGACCATGGCCCTCCCCCATCTAGCCCTAATTGCTCATCTGCCTAAATGCTACAAAAAAGAAGACAATAAAGCTGAAGTTGCAAAGTGCATATTTTAAATTAGAAATGAAACGAAGGCTCGTGAGCCAGCTCATTATAAGAGGTTTGTGAGCCAGCTCATTAAGTGGCTTGTGAGCCAGCTCATTATGATCACAACTTGTTAAGAGGCATGTGAACCAGCTCGATTTCGATGAGTTCGTGCTCGATCCAACATTCCAGGGTTCGAATCTTATCGAATCCGAACATGATTATCTTATCGAATTCGAGCTCGAGTTGGGGTCGACTCGACTCGTTGAGCTTGATAAACTCAATAAACCAATGAAGTCCATTTTTCGCTCAACTACATTTAACTTTCATGTTCATCACATCACTACCACTCATTTTGCTTGAAACTTAAAATTGCAAATGTCCCAACAACACAACTACACTCTTACCCATCTTGAGATAGACAGAGGTGATGAGCACAAAATGAAAAGTTTTATAATTTTAACGTGTACCATGTGATAATAGGTAGTTTGAAGCATTAACCATCATCTTCCTCGGGAACTTCTAAGCCTAAAACAGCTTCTTTGCAAAAAAAATCTAATAGCTACATTAATTTTCTCTACCTTCCTTTCTTTCTTCTGACTCCTACATATAAAGTATATTAGAATCGAGAACTTCTGGGGCCTGGGGGCAAGATCATCTACTGTGCATATAAAATGCATGTTATCGTGATCGGATGGCGGATAGTGACATAGAATCCTCGCAAAGCAGAACACAAGTAGCAGATCATACGAAGTCGCACTCACTGCTACCCTTGCAGTATACCCATCTTGATACTAGAATTCCAAACGTGAGAACAAAACCAGAGATTAATCCTAGTTTGAACGGCATCCCAAAGAAGCTCTCCTCATCAGAAGTACCACTTTCAACTGGAGGAGCAGCTGGAGCTGAGCACGGCTTGATAGGTTCCCCACAAAGACCTCCATTTCCCTCATAGCTGGATGATGAGAATGTGGAGAACTGCCCTCCTGTAGGGACGGCACCAACCAAGTTATTATATGATACATTGAATGTTGACAGGAATGATAGATTTTCCAGGGATGAAGGTATTTGTCCAGTGAGCTGATTGTGAGACAGATCCATATATTCCAAGCATTTCATGCCGGACAACTCCTCAGGGATGCTCCCTGTTAATCTGTTCCAGCTTACATCCAATCTGTGCAGATATTTAAGCTTACCAATCTGTGGCCAGATATGTCCAGTGAGCATGTTGTTGCTAAATATAAAAGAAGGTGGCAGGATATTTAGCCGATTGTACTGGAATGCTTCGGTGCTCTTTTTGCTAACAGTTGGGAGGTCCGCCGCCGAGAACGCGCTTGTCGACACGTTTCCATATACAAGGATAGGTAGATTGCCCAGACTTGGTGGTACTTCTCCATCGAGGGAGTTGTATGAAAGATCGACATAAAACAAGGAGCTGAAATCTCCAAGCCATGAGGGGATGCTTCCATTCAACCTGTTCCTTGACAGGTCTAGTACTTGCAGCTTCGTACACTGTCCCAACCACTGGGGGAAGCCACCGTGAAGACCGCAGTTTGCGACAACTAGATTCTGTAGTTTTGTGAATCCTCGGATGCCCAGTGAAGGGAATACTTCATCTTGGAAATTCATGATGAGGATCAAGGAAGTAAGATTTGGGGAATGCTGTAGAGTATGGAATGCTGATGAGATATTGGACGGGGAGTTGTTGATCAGGGAAAGGTAAGACAACGAGCTAAGGTTCGCGAAGCTTTCGGGAACCTCCCCTATTAGACGGTTCATCCCGAGGTTAATGGTCTTTAAATTTGCACAGGAGGAGAGTTGATGTGGTATGCTACCTGTAAATTGATTCGAACCAAGATCGAGATGGGTCAACCGCCTCATTCTCGCAAACTCGAGGTTGATTTCTGTTGGGTATCGTTGAAATATATTCCAGCCTCAACTTGGGGGGCTACTTGGATATTTGCCCTCACTTGGTCCCTTTCGAGGGAATCCCTATCGGGAACCTTTTTGAGCAATCGCACGTTCCGGTAGCGAGAAGGATCGCCCCTTTCGTGCCCTTCCCCCTTCCCATTTCCAGCAAGCAGCGGCAAAGGGGTTTCGGACCCCCTTCTTCTCCGACTTCCTCCACGCGAGCGGGAGAGAGAGAGCGAGGAAGAAGCCGAGCATCGGTGCTCGAGGGCAGCAGCAGCAGGGTGTCTTGGGAGTTGTGGTTTGGGTTCGAAGAGAGGAGGTGCTGGGCGAGCTCGAGAGGAGCTGAAGCGAGGTCGTTGCGGACGACCTCAAGAAGCCGTATTTGGGACTCCATCCGGGAGCCCACAAGGGGAGTTACTTTGTCCTCTTTGTTTTAGAGCACAATATTGGTATAGTTAGATACCTAGGGATAGGTTGTTCCTTGTTGAAGAACTATCCGTTGTGTATGCTTGTACCTCGGTTTTGTGGGCAACAAAACCGGGAAGAACATTTGGATCACTTTGACCGTAGTAGATTGGTTGCCGGTCTTGCCCCGTGGTTTTTCCCTTGCTCACATTGAGTAAGGGTTTCCACGTAAAAATCCGTGTCTCGTGTGGTTGCTTGATCTTGATTGTGATTGTCATTGTTGCTATTGAGTTCCCTTGTGGGGAACATATATTTGTGTGTGCCATCTTTGCTGCAGGACAGTTTAGGGGGATACAGATCCTGGGTTGATTGTTTCCGCTTTATCCATTATATATCCCCAACAAGTGGTATCAGAGCTCAGGCTTGAGCAATGGGCAAAGATGATGAAGGCACAATGATTAAGCTCACAAGCAGCAACTGGCAGATCTGGAAGGCCAAGATGGAAGACATATTGTATTGCAAGGACCTCCACGATCCCGTGGAGGGTGAGAGCGCCAAGTCGGAGAACATGTCCGCAGGAGAGTGGACAAAGTTGAACCGAAAGGCCATTGGCACCATTCGGAAGTGGCTTGACATGTCCGTATTCCATCATGTGGCCGAGGAGACAAATGCAAAGGAGCTATGGGACAAGTTGTCCGAGCTCTATGACCAGAAGACCGCTACCAACAAAGCTTTCTTGATTAGAAAGCTTGTGAACTTGAAGTACAAGGATGGATGCAAAGTGGCGGAGCATCTGAACGATTTCCAAAGCATTATCAACCAGTTGACATCTATGGGCTTGGTTCTTGATGACGAACTGCAGGCACTTCTCTTGTTGGGTTCTTTGCCAGACAGTTGGGAGACTCTTGTAGTCACCGTGAGCAAATCTGCGAAGGATAGCAAGTTGACCATGGCTATGGTCAAGGGCAGTCTCCTCAATGAGGAGATTAGACGTCGCTCTTCGGGAGAGGCATCCTCCTCTTCACATGTGTATGCAGTTGAGAGGAGAGGAAGATCCAGCAGCAGAGGAGCATCACATGAGAGGCAGAAATCCAGAGACAAGTCCAAGGGCAGAGGAAAGTGTCACCATTGCCAGAAGCCAGGTCACTGGAAGAGAGATTGCAGGGTTTGGAAGAGAGAACAAGCTGAAGCCAAGAAAGATCAGAAAAAGGAAGATGAGAATGTAGCTGCAGCTGTGGCAGATGACAGTGCAGAAGAGGTGATTCTCACCATCCAGGATCAGTGCTTACATGCATGGAGCGATTTGGAGTGGGTCGTTGACACGACCGCCTCCTATCACGTGACTCCACACAGGGAGTTCTTCACCACCTACACTAGGGGTGATTACGGGAGAGTCTTGATGGGTAACGAAAGTTACTCTAAGATCATTGGCATGGGCACCATCTCGATCCAGACGGATGTTGGGTGCTCAATGACACTCCAGAATGTGAGGCATGTTCCTGATGTGCGGCTTAGCCTTATATCTGGCTCACAGCTAGATAGTGAAGGCTACCATCTGAAGTTCGGCGACAACAGATGCAAGATTAGCAAGGGTTCTCTCATCATGGCAAGAGGCAGCTTGTGTCACACGCTCTACATGACTAGAGTGAAGGTCATGGATGGCAGTTTGCATGCTAGTGAAGCAGATAACTCAGATTTGTGGCACCGTCGGCTTGGCCACATGAGCCAGAAGGGCTTGCAGCTTCTTAGCAAGAGAGAGTTGATCCCCTACCACAATGACATCACTTTGTCTTCTTGTGATGCATGTGAGGTTGGAAAGAGCAGAAGTGCACCTTACAGAGCGAGATCCAAGGTGAAGGGAGACCTTCTACAGCTGGTTCACTCAGATGTTTGTGGTCCCATGGACACAGCCTCTTTGGGAGGCAACAGGTACTTTGTCACCTTCATTGATGATGCATCTAGGAAGGTGTGGGAGTATGTGCTGAGGTCGAAGGATCAAGTTTTTGATTGCTTCAAGAAGTTCCATGCCATGGTTGAGCGTGAGACAGGAAAATTGTTGAAATGTCTACGCACAGACAATGGGGGAGAGTACACCTCCCATAGCTTTCAGGGCTATTGTGCAGAGCACGGCATCAGGCATGAGAGGACAGAACCAGGCACACCCCAGCACAATGGTCTAGCTGAAAGGATGAACAGGACCATTGTTGAGAGAGTCCGCTGTATGCTGAAGACAGCGAAGTTGCCCAAGACTTTTTGGGCTGAGGCGGTTCGCACCGCTTGTTACTTGGTGAACCGATCTCCATCAGTTCCTTTGGGCTTTCAGATTCCAGAACGTGTTTGGACAGGGAAAGACCCCTCATATGCTCATTTGAGGGTGTTTGGATGCAAGGCTTATGCATTGGTACCCAAGGAGCAGCGGAAGAAGTTGGATGACAAGGCGGTGCCTTGTATTTTTCTTGGCTATGGAGATCAGGAGTTTGGATACCGTCTTTGGGATCCAAGGAAGAAGACAGTCACCAGGCATAGGGATGTGATTTTCTATGAGAATCAGACGTTGGCTGAGGACACCACTAAGAGTGGTGATGCAGATGAATTCTCCATAGATGATGACAGTGATGAGGACACAGAGCCCTCTCCAGTACAGAGTACAGGTGGAGAGGATGGGCAGCTAGAGCAGCATGAGCCAGATGCAGACCCCGTTGATGCAGGTCCAGGGGATCTAGGGCGGGGGGAGCTACCTCATCCAGTTGCAGACACAGCAGAGCCTCAGGTCAGGAGATCTGAGAGGACACGCCAGCCATCATCCCGCTACCCCCACTTCTAGGTATGTGATGCTCACGGATGCTGGTGAGCCATACACTTTTGAGGAGGCACAGGTGCACAAGGACAAGGGTCATTGGCAGAATGCAATGAATGAGGAGATGTCATCTCTCAAGAAGAACAACACTTATGACCTTGTTGAGCTTCCTAAAGGGAAGAGAGCCTTGAAGAACAAGTGGGTGTACAAGCTGAAGTCAGATGACAGTGGCAAGCAGGTGAAGCACAAGGCCAGATTGGTAGTGAAAGGATTCAACCAGAAGGAAGGCGTGGACTATGATGAGATCTTCTCCCCAGTGGTGAAGATGAACTCAGTGAGAGTGGTGCTAGGACTTGTTGCTAGCATGGACCTTGAGCTAGAGCAGATGGATGTGAAGACGGCGTTTCTTCACGGTGATTTGAGGGAAGAGATCTACATGGAGCAGCCACAGGGTTTTCAGGAGAGAGGGAAAGAGCATATGGTATGCAGGTTGAGGAAGAGTCTCTATGGCTTGAAGCAAGCCCCGAGACAATGGTACTTGAAGTTTGATGCTTTCATGGGAAAGCAGGGCTTCAAGAGGACTACTGCCGACCCATGCGTATATGTTCGTCGTCTTCCCAATGACAGGTTCGTCATTCTTTTGATCTACGTGGATGACATGCTGATTGTAGGTCATGATTACAATCTCATTGCAAAGCTCAAGAAGGAACTCTCCAAGGAGTTTGAGATGAAAGATTTGGGCAAGGCTAGTCACATCCTTGGGATGCAGATTACAAGGGACAGGAAGAAGCACATGCTGTGGTTGTCACAGGAGAGCTATGTTGAACGTGTGTTGGAGCGGTTTAACATGAAGAATGCCAAGCCTGTCAGTACGCCCTTAGCCTCTCATTTCAAGCTGAACAAAGAGTCATGTCCTTCTACTTCTGAGGAGAAAGCAGAGATGGCCAAGATCCCATACCAGTCAGCAGTTGGGAGCCTCATGTACGCCATGGTTTGCACTAGACCAGACATAGCCCATGCAGTGGGCGTGGTGAGCAAGTTCATGTCCAACCCGGGCAAGGACCACTGGGAGGCAGTGAAGTGGATCTTGAGATACTTGAGAGGGACCTCAAGTATGTGTCTTGCTTTTGGGAGGTCAGATCCCAAACTTTGTGGCTACACTGATGCAGATATGGCAGGAGACATGGACCAGAGAAAGTCTACTTCAGGGTACATTTTCACTTTTGCAGGGGGAGCCATATCATGGCAATCCAAACTACAGAAATGTGTTGCTCTCTCGACTACCGAGGTAGAATACATTGCAGCAGCAGAAGCTGGGAAAGAAGTGTTGTGGCTACAACGCTTTCTTGGTGAGTTTGGATTGGTTGGCAGTGAACCGGTTGTGTTTTGTGATAGCCATGGCGCTATAGACTTGAGCAAGAGTACCATGCACCATGCTCGCACAAAACACATTGATGTGAGATACCATTGGCTGAGGGATGCAATTGAACAGAAGCAGCTCGTGCTGAAGAAGATTCACACAGATGAGAACCCCTCAGACATGTTGATAAAAGCAGTCACTCGTGACAAGCTTCAGCTCTGTAGAGAGCTAAGCGGTGTCACCTCTTGTTGATCTCCATCACAGGACAACACCTCCCCGTTGGGGCTGGAGGGGGAGGTTGTTGGGTATCGTTGAAATATATTCCAGCCCCAACTTGGGGGGCTACTTGGATATTTGCCCTCACTTGGTCCCTTTCCAGGGAATCCCTATCGGGAACCTTTTTGAGCAATCGCACATTCCAGTAGCGAGAAAGATCGCCCCTTCCGTGCCCTTCCCCCTTCCCATTTCCAGCAAGCAGCGGCAAAGGGGTTTCAGACCCCCTTCTTCTCTGACTTCCTCCACGTGAGCGGGAGAGAGAGAGCGAGGAAGAAGCCGAGCATCGGTGCTCGAGGGCAGCAGCAGCAGGGTGTCTTGGGAGCTGTGGTTTGGGTTCGAAGAGAGGAGGTGCTGGGCGAGCTCGAGAGGAGCTGAAGCGAGGTCGTTGCGGACGACCTCAAGAAGCCGTATTTGGGACTCCATCCGGGAGCCCACAAGCGGAGTTACTTTGTCCTCTTTGTTTTAGAGCACAATATTGGTATAGTTAGATACCTAGGGATATGTTGTTCCTTGTTGAAGAACTATCCGTTGTGTGTGCTTGTACCTCGGTTTTGTGGGCAACAAAACCGGGAAGAACATTTGGATCACTTTGACCGTAGTAGATTGGTTGCCGGTCTTGCCCCGTGGTTTTTCCCTTGCTCACATTGAGTAAGGGTTTCCACGTAAAAATCCGTGTCTCGTGTGGTTGCTTGATCTTGATTGTGATTGTCATTGTTGCTATTGAGTTCCCTTGTGGGGAACATATATTTGTGTGTGCCATCTTTGCTGCAGGACAGTTTAGGGGGATATAGATCCTGGGTTGATTGTTTCCGCATTATCCATTATATATCCCCAACAATTTCTCCATTTAGACAGTTCATTCTCAAGCTCAAATCCTTAATCGCTGACAGGTTAGACAAAGAAACAGGCAAGGCTCCATGGAAAGAATTGCCGGATGCAAGAAATGACTTCAACTTACCGAGGCCACTGAAAGCATTGGGGATCATGCCCCATAGCTGGTTTTCTGAAAGATCCAACTCTATGAGATTGGTGAGGTTAACGAGTGCGGAGTCCAGCGAACCACCGAGCGTGTTGTTCCGAAGATTCAGCCTTCTCAACGAGGACAGCCCGAAAAGATCAGGAGGCAAGGCCCCCGATATACTATTGCAGCTGAGGTTGAGCTCGCGAATACGGCTACAACGTTCAAGGCCAGAAGGGAATTCACCGGAGAATCCATTTGAGGATAATGCGAGGATCAGTATATCAGGCGATTCGTAACAGATTCTGGGATCTATTGGGCCACTCAGCATATTGTATGCAGCATCCAGTTTGCGAAGTTTCCTGGATCCAGTTAGAACAGGATGCCCTCCAATCAATTTGTTGAAGGAAACATCGAGCACTCGAAGCGATTCCATGCTCGAATTCACTGGGATCATGCCACCGAAATTGTTCGAACTGAGATCCAGGAACTGCAATCTCTTCAGGAGGAACAATCCGGATGGGATGGGACCCTGGAGGGAGTTGTTGCGAAGATCAAGTGTTGAGAGGGAGTCCAGATCAGCTAGAGTTTGGGAGGTAACCTCGAAGGCCCATGTTGGCAAGACTGATGCCAACCACTCTCCTTGTGGAATTCCAGGAGGAATGGCTGCAGGTGATGCCAATCCATTCACAGCAAGAGGACGAGTTGATGGTACTGTGATTCCAACTAAGTGGCAGACCTGATCTTATGCTATCCATGATATCATGAAGAACCTTCAGATCCCCAGGACTGCAAGCAGTATGGGCGTAGGAGTTGGAAGTTGACCAAGTTAGCAGGAGTAGCACCAACAGCGCCTTGTTCTCCATGATGCATACGAAGTTGCTGTGAGGTGGACGAGATAGGGCGTAGAAGCAGAGATAGATATGTAGAAAGCAGTGAGTGATTAAGAGGAGAAAAGAATAGTAATTCGCGTTGCATTCACCTCCAACTTTCCACGCAATTTGGGAGTAAATAACTATTTTATTTTGGCAGCAATAATATTTTGCAAGGAAATTTAACGGGGTTTTGACCCTATATACGAAAAGGACGAGAAGAGGTGCAAGCGCAATTAATCCGCGTCTCCCCCTTCCTCCTCCCACCAGCTTGGGACCTTTTTTCCCTTCAAATAATTATCAAATTGATCGTATTAAATAGATGTGCAGGAAGAATTCATAATTAATAAAGTGTATGTGTCGTATGTGAGGTGTCGAAATGGAGTTACAATATCAGGGAAAGTGATGAGCAAATTCTCGTCGAGTCCAAATGAGAGAAAGGAAAGTTGTTGGGTTTGGTTACTTTTAATGAAGTATGTTAGGAGAAGGGTAAATGAGTATACTATCTTAGAGTATATAAGAATATGTTCTCACTTTTTTCACTTTTTTTTTTATTTTTTAAAATGTAACTCGAGGGGATTTACTTATAATAATAATAAGTGGAGTATGTGTTTCAAATTTCATGTAAAACTGTCGTTCCTAACACTTCCATCTGGAGGAGATCAATTTTAGCAATTATGAGATCGTTAAAATTTGATAGTCTTGATCGATGGGATAGAAGTCTTGAATTAAGTTGAATTTTGAATGGCATCATGGTGATTATTATGATCTAAATTCCACTAGATTTCATTTCAGAAAAACAAAAAAAGGGAAAGAAGGGTGGGAGCATATGAGTTACATGCTCCCAGGGAGCATACTCCTTTTTTCCATAGGAGAATCAAATTTAAAATGTACTGAATCATCCGTAACTAATATAATTAAATGAGATAAGGTCATGCATTATTGATCGAGTCAGATATTGTTTCGACCCAGTAACCATGACTCTACGACAAAATTGACCTATATTCATTATCGTATCTTATGTAGTTAAATGTGTAACAATGATATTATTTGTTACCTAATCCTTTAAACTTGTAACATATACTAGTTGTTAGCAACAAATATTATATTTATTGCAAATTGTGAGAATAAAAGATAACTTTGCAATATATATCGGAAGATATGTCAACTACTATTCAAATTATTCGTTGTTGTAAAGTATTTGTTGTGATGTGAGCACTCATGCATAGGTGATCATGAAGGAGAACAAAATGGGTTGTAAACAATAGATCAAAAATGATGTTATGAAAGTATGCCTTATTGTGATTAGATGCACTTAGGTCCTACTAGTATAGAATGATGATGTATAGAAATATAATGGACGATAGAACTACATGCACGCATACATGCACACACATTTGAGTGAATATGTGTGTGTGTGAGATTCTCCTAAGGTGTTTCATTACTCTCCCATTTCAGCACCTTGGGTAAAAATGAAATAATTTTATTTCGAGATGAGGCATTGTTTTGAGCATGAACTCCCTCGGCAACTCAAGTATCGAAACATACAATTTTTGAATTAATATGTATGCTTATTTATTTGATTAGAATTAATTTAATGATTATTAAAAAAAACCTACAATGTTTATCCATCAATGAAAATAATATATGAATTCAAATTGTCAAACTCTTGAATAATACTTTGTCTATTTAATTTTCTAGTCTATTCAAACAGTGACCTGTTAGATCCACTTGACTATGACCTTAATTCCTTTGAAACGGTCTCGGGGGAGTGGGTTAAGTCCATCAACATGGACTAATATCTATTCATGATGGGGACTACTACTTTTTTTTCTAATAGTTCCTAAATTAATCACAACGAAATAAATAGGTACGAAGTTCTAGTATTTAGAAAAGGGTGCATGTTTCGGCAGATTCGGTGCTTTTATATAATTGGAGTTCAAGGATAAATCCGTACATGCGGATGGGAAAATTTTGGTCAACTCGTAAATGAGAGAGGGGAGTCTTTCGATAAATTTATATAAAATTTCTTCAAAAATAAATTTTAAACTCAAATGAAATCCTCTCTATTAAGTTCCTTTTTACTTGTTCTCACATATATCATTCATTATATCTCCACGTATCATCATTTTAATGAACGTGGCTTATATATATATATATATATATATATATATATATATATGGAGAGAGAGAGAGGGTTATCATTTTGAGAGCATGAGGGCAATGATTCTGGACCACTAGATTATGTCATCTCTCTCCTCGTTGATTGCAGGAGGAGACAGAAAAGCATAATCTGGAGGTTCAGATTACTGCTCTCATGCTCTCATAGATTCTGGCTCTTACATGATCAACCCCAATGAGGAGAGAGAAGGACATAATCTGGTGGTCTAGATTCACTACTCTCATGCTCTCACAGGATCATCCCCTCTCTCTATATATAGAGGGATGATCCTGTAAGAGCCAAGAAGTGTGAAAGCATGAGATCAGTGAATCCGGACCACCAGATTCTGCTCTTCTCTCTCCTCCTGCAATCAATGAGGAGAGAGATGCCATAATTTAGTGGTCCAGAATCATTGCTCTCATGCTCTATAACTTCTGGCTCTCACAGGATCATCTATATATATATATACACACACACATATATATATATATATACATATATATATATACATATATATATATATATATAGGAGTGATCTTGTGAGAGCCAAAATCTATGAGAGCATGCATTTTAGACCACATGATCCAACCAGGAGAGAGTAATCAGAATCATGTGGTCCAGAATACATGCTCTCACATTTTTCTCTCATAGGATCACTCCTCATATATATATATATATATATATATATATATATATATATATATAGAGAGAGAGAGAGAGAGAGAGAGAGAGAGAGAGAGAGAGAGAGAGGGTTGATCATGTGAGAGCCAAAATCTATGAGAGCATGAAAGCAGTGAATCTGGACCAATAGACTCTACCATTCTCTCTTCTCCTGCAATAAATGAGGAGAAAGATGACAGAATTTAGTTGTCCAGAATCATTGCTCTCGTGCTCTCACAGATTTTGGCTCTCACAAGAGTTGTGTGTGTGTGTTTTTGAGGGGGCAAGGAGCCTATATCGACTGATGTAGGTAACTTACATACATCAAGCCATTATTTCATTATTTTTTTATTTTTTCGAATGAAACCTCAATGGGATTCACTTAAATATATAGAAGTAGATTATGCTGATTCAAATTTCATGGGAAAAAACATTTCCTAACATACCCATATGGAAGACGTCAATTTCAAGAATTTTGAGACCGTTAAAATTTGACTACCTCGATGAATGGGATAGATATCTCAAATTAAGTTGAATTTGGAATGATACAATGGTGGTATATTGTGATGAAAATCCCATAAGATTTCATTTCAAAAAAAATTAAAATAATGAGAAAATGACCCGATGTAGGCAAGTTATCCACTCTTTTTCCCCATATATATATGTGTGTGTGTGATTTCTTTCAAATAGGACTTGGTCCTTCCTGAGTTCAAGAAGGGCCAACCCCTTTTTTGTAGAAAACATGATGACTTTAATAGAATACATATATAGACTGTATTACAATGTGCAGTTTGAATGTTTGTATTATAATATGCAATTTTGTATGCGGTTTTGTATTTATAATGTTCAGTTATAATACTCTGTATATGCATTCTACTGAAGTGCTCGTGTTTTCTACAAAAAGATGGTGACCTTCCTGAGGTCAGTAAAGATGCATCCTATTGGAAGGGCCTCATATACATACATATATATATATATAGGAAATATATCCAATAAGGTGCACCTTTCCTGGGTGCAAGGAAAGCTCGCGATCTTGACCGTCCGCAAATAATCCGATGGTTACCATTAATAGCTCGTTATCTATATATTTTTAATGTTGAAAAACCATTATGGTCATTTTAGCATATCTATATTTATAATGCAACAAATATCTCCACAATTTCTCCTCTCTCTCCCTCTCCCTCTCTCTCCCTATCTCTCTGCAACCCGTCTCCCTATTCGATCGCCACCACACGCCCTTCGTGGAGATTCGATTCGCAGCAATGGCAGATTCACTTCGATTCACAGCACGAGCCTCCTGTGCCGATCCTCGCGACCCGTCTTCCAGTTCCGACCACCACGACATGCCCGCCCTGGAGATTTGCGGCCATGGGAGATTCGTGGTCATGTTTCGCGTGAATGGAGGTGTGTGGATGGAGGAGGACGTGCATGGAGGAGGTGGGTCATGGAGGAGAAGGGCGGAGGAGGTGCGGGTAGAGAGGATGCTGGAGATGGAGGGAGTGCCCAGTTTTTTACAATCAGAGATCCTATTTTACAATCTCGAGTAATTTTTTTACAATCTTAGATCGTATTTTACAAATGCATATCATTTTTTTACAAATTTCAGGTGGGTCGTGGAGGAGTAGGGCAGAGGAGGTGCGGGTAGAGAGGATGCTGGAGATGGAGCGCATGCCTAGTTTTTTACAATGAGAGATCCTATTTTGCAATCTCGAGTATTTTTTTACAATCTCAGATCATATTTTACAATCTCATATCATTTTTTTACAAATTCCCGACTATTTTTTTACATTTATTTAAATTCCATGATATGGCAAAAACTATTTACATTTATTTTACAATGCAGGATACAAAATTACAACATGGATTCGAATTTTACAAATATGCTTGGCATTCTGCAGGGCACGAAAGTACCGTACATTTTTGTGAAAAACACACATAATTGTGAGTGTGGATTTACAATCTTCATACAAATTTTACAAAACATGCATGAATTTGTACAATAGTGTTATCAAAATTACAATTATAATAATATAACTATTACTAATTGTGATTTTACTTTACAATACAGGATACAGTTTTTACAATATCAACAGGAATTTTACAAAAAAAGGTCTGCTATTCTACATTGCGTGAAATTGCTACCACGTTGGAGAAACTTCATTAACTAAAAGGCAACAAAAAATACCAAATCAGACACGCTAAAAATGGAAAAATACAAGGACGAAATAAATTTCAAATTCGAAATTAAATTCAAATTTAAAACGAAAATGTTTGTACTAAAATACCCTTTTGGATGAACAACCGCTAGATCGAGATCTAACGGATCTCGTGATGGTTTTCCATGCACCCAGGAAAGGTGCACCTCATTGGAAGGGCCCTCTCTCTCTCTATATATATAGGGAAAAAGGAGTATGCTCCCTAGTTGTAGCTAACTTACAAGCTCCCACCCATTCTCCCCTATATTTTTTTTATTTTTCTGAAATGAACCCTATTGGAATTTAGATCACACATAAGTCATCATAGTGTCATTCAAAATTCAACTTCATTCGAGTACTTCCTTAACCCCTCCATCAAGACTGCCGTCAAATTATCTCAGAATTGCTGAAATTGACCCCCTTCAGATGGAGGGTATAGGAGTATCTATTTCTGACAAAATTTGAATGACATATTATGAGGATATAGTGATATATATATATATATATATTCCAAAAAAATAAAAAAAAAACAGAGGGAGAATGGGTTTGGGAGTAGCCAAATGGCTACACCAAGGGTGTAGCCTCAGTTAACCCGTATATATATGGGAAAGGAGAGCCTACGTCCATGTATAGGTAACTTTCCTACTCCTACCCATTTTTACTCTATTTTTGATTTTTTTTGAAATGGATCTTTGGGGAATTTAGATCACTATATACCATCATGGCATCATTAAAATTTCAACTTATTTTGACACTTCTAACTTATCCATCAAGACAGTCAAAATTTGACAGTCTCAGATTTGCTGAAATCGACCCCTTCCGATGGAAATGTTAGGAATGTATATTTTAACCGAAATTTGAAACATATATTCCACTTAATATTCTAAGTAAATTTCCTAAGAATCCATATCAAAAAAAATCAAAAAAATTAAGGGGAAAATGGTTGGGTGTATGAAAGTTACCTACACATGGGTGTAGGCTCCCCAATCCCAATATATATATCTTAATAAACTGCATTTTCAAAACATCAATTACAAAAACAAATATTATTAATTACAAAATTATTTTTTCTTCTAATTCATGATGAATGTCATTGTCATCAATAAAAATTTCTATATAATGAATGTGTATCAATTTTTTCATCAAAAGTTTATACTAATTACAATTAGAGAAAAAGTCAACAAAAGCAATATAGCAACAATATAAATGTAACTACTTTTCCATGTTCGATTGTTGTCGTATCCGTTTTTAGTGGATATTGATATGTATTCTTTATTTTGACAGATATATAAAAATATATGGGTTTCGATGTTTTATGGATACATATTTAAATGCGGATATTGTTTTCATTTTTTAAGATATGGATGCAAATTTAAGTATTAGTTCTACATTTGTTTATGTTGGTTAGACTCCGTCATAGCGATGTGATCGGATAATTTGTATCATAGGCTATTGTGTTTAATTTTAAACGAATATGGATATGCATTTCATTTTTATAGATATTGAAATACCACATGATTTGCAGCTCGGAAAGAATATATTAACGTCATTATTTCGGCCTTGTGAAATTACCAGAAAATTTTGTAGATTTTATTTATACTCCTAAACTCAAATGTTTAGCGTGAAGTACGAGAGTGTCAAACTCAGGGATACAAACCATAGGAACTAGGATAGAAAAGTGGAGTGATCTAAGGTATATGATTTCATGAATTTTTATTTAATTTTAATTTTTTATATACCTATATGTAACATAGTATAGTTATGGTTTTAATTTTTTATTTGATTTATTTGTTATATTTTTATGTTTCGAATTTATTTCATTATTTTCATGTATTTTAGGTTATTTTTAGTTTTTTATGTATTGTGAAGTATTTTTATAGATGAAAAGTAGGTTTTTAAAGAAAACATGGAAGCATTTTTGAATATTAAAAATAGTAAACAATATAAAACTTTTGTTTTTTCATTTTCACTGTAAAGTAGGTGGAAATACCTTTAAACAAGGTATTGTAAGTATTTTTATAATTTTTCTGGAATTAGTTATTAATTTTTGAATTTTTGATATATTTTTAGATTTTTATGTGTTTTTATATTTGATTTTTATTTTCTTTTTGATTTAATGTTTAGAATATAGTAAAATATAATTAATATAATTTTTACAAATTTTTTTGAATTATTTTTATATTTTTATATATTTTTGAAGTATATCTATATTTTTGGTATTTATTTTTGAATTATTAAAAATTGAAAAAAATTAGATTTTCAAAATACCTTTAATACTATATAGGGTAGAGTATAATATATTTACAGGTATTTTTATTACATTTTTATATTTAGTATTTTTTAAAACAAATTATATACTATTTATTTAATATATTGTACTAGGAATATAAATGTAATATACAGAGCTTATAGGGGCTATTGGAAATATAAAATGTAGGTGGGGGATAAAGTGTGTAAAAGGCCTAGTGAACACGTGGTGAATCACGTGAATCAACCCGATATGTACTTGCATGTATATCAAATAAATGCGAGGGACCTGATGCAAATGTTCCCAAAAAATCTCATCGCATGTGATTGTTCACGTGAGCTGCTCAGAAGCGCATCCTATTCGAGAATATGAAAAGTTTCCGGGGGCTCAACCAACAAATGCCTCAAAGTATCTGTAGTGCATGTGCCTAGGAATGAGGCACAAGGACATTGGGCGATGGATTAGATCTGCAATGTTCGATTCACTATGATCATACGGTGGTTGTACAATGAGTTCTTCCCCAAAGTTTCTAGCTACAGGCAGTGGAACTTGGATCCAGGCGGTGGTTGTTCTTCGAATGCAGGACTCCGTGTGCCAGTTCGATTCGGATCAACAGTTCGATGAAACTTCTCGGGCAGCGGACTTCGATCAGATGCGATGACTTGGAACTGTGGGA